>OX422211.1:339727503-340033894 GCA_949130495.1 Sambucus nigra
AAGGTAAGGGGTCTCTAGAGAGTGTAGATCCACCGATGGAGCATGAATCATATTTCCATATAGTTGGCAAGCTTTACATTTTCAAATGAACTCAGCAGAGTCTTTCTCTATCATTGTCCAATAATATCCCAACATCATCAGCTGGTCATATAACTTTTCTCCTCCTATGTGAGCTAGGTCGTGAGCTTTCTTGAGGACTTCGGTTGCTTCCTACTTTGTGATATAACGCAATGGCCTGTTGAATTACCATATTCGATAAAGCTTCCCTTCCTGAACATAGAACATTGGGGCCCTTCTTTTGAGTCCCATCGCATCAGTCTTCTTCGTAAGGAAAAATCCATCTTTAATAAATTCAATATAGGGATGCCTCCAATCTGGTTGAGCTTCAACGAAATAGCGTTCAGCCACTTCGAAGAAAAGCTGGCACTTATCACACCTTCGTTGTAGATCTACTGCATCTTACTTCATTCTAGGCCAAAAGTATCCCTCCCTTTGAATTCTCCTATAAAGAGGGATCTCGGTTATTTTGTAGTGCTCTTCGTGTGTTTTCTTTAATCTTCACTCTGCTTCTTTTGGGCCGATGCATCTTGACAGTCGTCCTCCTGTATTTTTATAATAGAGGTTTCCCTGATTTGTAAAGTATTAGGCTAGTTCTCTCAGCTCTATCTCTCCTTCCCTAGACTCTAATTATTTTCTAATATCTCCCCTCTAGTCAGAGTCATCCTTCATCGGCAGAATTAACTGTATCACCAAGGGAGCTGTTATTTGTTGAATCACGACTATAGTTGTATCGTCCCTCATGATCATCTTCTGAGCAATGGTGGTATAGGCATCTGGATGGTGGTTCATTATTTAGGGATGCCTCTTAATCTTGATCTGATGGAACTGGTTAAGAAGCCTCAGAATGATTCTTCTATAAGGTGCTAGACTGAGGTGTTTCAATGCATATTCTCCATTTACTTGCTGAATCACTAAGTTTGAATCTCCCTTGATGAAGAGTGAACGAATCCCCTTTCGAAGAGCCTCCAGCAACCCCAGTACCAATGCCTCAAACTCTACTTTGTTGTGGGAACAAGGAAAGTTTAGCTTATAGAAAAGAAAAATTTCTTTCGTTCCTCTTGAAATAATAACCCCCGCTCCTCCTTTCTTCTCTGCTGAAGATCCATCGAACTGCATCGGCAATTACTCATCGCTTACGTCCAGGTGATTGGCCTGCAATCATCTCCCAAAATTCTCTCCCGTCGTGGTTCAGATATCCCAGATGAGAAGATTGCCAAGAGGTTTGCGTATGCCTAGCTCTTGATTGCGCGAGGGACCACACATTTCAAGTTATACTCTGAGAGAATGAGGAACCACTTAGCTGATCTACCAATCAATATATTTCTTGCCAACAAAAACTTAATAGGATCACATCTCGTTACAATATGAATTGTAAAAGACAGTATATAATGTCTATGTTTTTGTGATACAAAGACTAAGGCTAAGCAATGCCTTTCTAAGCTATTGTACCTGACCTCTGGCCAATGGATAATTCTACTAAGGTAGTAGCCTAGTCGTTCTTACCCATCAATCTCCTGCATTAACAGAGCTCCGACGGACCTCGTGGTGGATGTGAGGTATAGTTGCAACAGTATTCCTACCTTTGGAGGAATCATAGTCTGAGGTGGAATGATCAGTTTCTTTAGCTTGGTGAGAGACTCCTGGTGAACTTCTTCCCACTGGAACTTTGTGTGTGTTATTTCAGATAATTCGGGCAAAAATCTCCTAAGGTAGGAAACTTTACCGAGGAAACTCTTAAGCTCCTTCATCATTCTCGAACTTGGCATCTCCAAAATCGCTCTCTATTTGTCTTGGTCCATCCGCACCCCCTACCGATGAACCACAAAGCCTAGAAACCTTCCACTAGTTACTCCAAATATGCATTTCAGCGGGTTCATCTTCAATTCATACTTCCTACATCTAGAAAATACATTCCTCAAATTGCTTAGGTGGGCCCCCTCCTTCTTTGATTTGATGACCAAATCATCCACATAAAACTCCACTAATTTATGAAAGAAGTTATGGAAAATGGCCATCATTATTCTTTTATAAGGAGCCCCAGCATTTTTGAGTCCAAACGGCATTACCTTGTACATAAAGTTACACAACGGGGTTCTAAATGCCACCTTCTCTTTATCTGTGGGGTCCATCTTGATCTGGTTGTACCCTATATACCCATCCATAAAGTTATACTTCTCGTGTCTAGTCATTGCATCTATCAAGATATCGATGAAGGGCGGAGGGAACTCATCTTTGGGATAAGAACTATTCAAATCTCTGAAATCCACACTGATCCTTATCTGATTCTTATCTTTCTTACCCACTGGGATAACGCTAGACAACCAGAGTGGGTGTTGTATCGGTTTGATGAACCCTTCTGCCAACAGGCATTGGACCTCTTCTTTATTCTTTAAGTCCAGCTCTGGATTCTTGACCGAAATGGTTGAAGGCATCGCGTTTAATTTGTGGCAGCTTACTTCTTCAAAAAGCCCCTTCATTTCTATATACTTCCATGTAAAAATGTCTATAAACTCCCAAACTGGCTCAATCAAAGCCTCCCGTTTCTCCATGCAAAGATCCTTCGAGAGAAAAATGGGCCTTGTCTCCTCCCCTTCTTTTGTCAGGATTATCTGTTCTAATTCTTGTGCTTGTGGCTTCAGTTGGTCCATCATGTAGTTTGGTTCTTCGGAGACGTCCTCCATGAACTCCTGTATGTTAGAATTGTCTATCATCATATATTATCCCCGCTGATCCACCAGAAAACACTCATATATCGGGTCAGCCTCATCGTCAGCCTCTGACATAGTTGATTCGGCATCCCATTCACACCATCATAGGCAATAAACCACTTTTCCTTCCTCAGTAATAATGTTCTTGCATTGCCTACTGGCCATTGCAACTTCATTTATTTTACTTTCCCTTTAAGCCTTTTCCATTCTTCCTTCAGAGAATTGGCTCAACACACTTTGCGGTGTGACCTCGTGTTCCAGCGGGTCCATTATGGGCAACATCCTATCCTTTAGCTACTTTGAGATTTTCTCAGGTCGAGGAACCACTTGGTGGCCTTCTTCTGGTACTCTTTTATCACTTAGAGTTGGGTCATTCTGGCCATTCACAGGCCCCATCCTTTCTCTAATGGAGGGAACCCAAGCTCACTCCATTCTTCTCGTTAGGACTCTGACGTCCTCCTCTAACTCTGTATAAAACATTGCATCCAATCGGTGAGATTCTTCGACAGCGAAGGGAGTCTTCGTAGCTCATATATTGATCCCGGTTCCTTTGATATTTTCCTTGGCACATTGGTAATATGTCGAGGGAACTAGTCCTTGGTTGTGCATCCACACTCTTCCTATCAACAGATGGTAGGAAGTTTCACTCTCTATCACGTGGAAATTGATGTGGAAACTCAAATTTCTCAATACAACCCCAACATTCACATAACCAATGGATTTGGAAGATCGGTTGTCATAACCTGAAATCGCCAAAGGCATGGGGACCAACCTTTCCTCTGGGATGTTAACTACGTGGAAAGAATTTATTGGCATGATGTTGATGGATGCACCCCCATCCATAAGAGCCCTCGCGAAGCTAACTCCGTTAATGGCAGCAGTCACATATAACGGTTGATTATGAGGAAATCTCACAGCCCTATGTGCATCGTTGAACATTATTTTTTATTGAAATTTCTTCACAAGCCTGGCCATTGGTCCCTTCCATCTCGGCGAAGGGACTGTGTTCTTCCTTGCAATATTAAGGATTTCTTGGGTTATCTCCAACCTACTTTCTTGTGGCATTCCCACCTGGTTAAAGAACCAGGCGAACTTTGGGGATCATGAAACCGCACAGTACTCCAGGCTTTGATCCATTTCCTCACCTTCAATGTTATATATGTCCTTCACATCTTTGGCACTTTCTTCATCATAAGCTAACACCACATTAGCCATTCCTCTAGTACAGTCCTCTAAAGCCTCTTCCAACAACTTTTGCTCCATTATTAGATCCCTCGCTTCTCTTTCTTCTTCATCGTCATAGGACACCACCAGATTGGCCCCATGTGCTGGAAGTGGGTTGTTGTTAACACTTTGCGGAGGGATTTGCAGTCTTCCCGCCTTTACATATTTATCGATGATTTTTCTTAGTGTAAAATAACTTTTCGTCGAAAACACTCTCTACCAGAAAGAACTTCTGTACAAATAAAACATGCATCTCTTCCCACGTTGAAACACTCTTTGGCACCAAATGAGAGTAACACTCATTCCTATCTGTTGATAGAAAGATCTTCGTCAAATACCGGACTTTGGCTTTTTTGTAAGAATTCCTCATATCCAAGGAAGCTTATCACAAGCACCCCACCCCATACGACTAGTTGGGGGGGCTGTTCGCCTTTTGAATCAAACAAAGTAAGTAGTAGGGGCTTCATAGCTTTATCGATTAATGATTTGGAGAACTCCCTCAGTTTGAGCTTTTTGTTATTGCAATGAGCCTCTAGATGTTCGATGAAGCATTTGATGTGCTCTTTTGGGTTCCCCCTTTCTGAGTGTATTTCTCAAATATGGGAGGGTTGTAGTCCTTCGGGTAAGGCTCATCATTGTATTCTTAGGGATATGGCGTGTGAAAATCATCATACACTGAAGATACTTCATTGGCCGATTGCGAGGAAGCTGCTTTCATTTTCAACACCTCTTTTTTCATTTCTTTCCTCATTTCTTCTAATGCGAACGCCGACGTCTTCTCAACTATGGAGGGAGTGGCCACAGGGACCACTGATGGAACACTGGTGGTGTTTAGAGGGACTACCGATAGGACACTGGTCACACCCGTTGCGCCCGTCGTTGAGGTAGGAGTGGGTGATGTGCCTATGGGTCCCTTCCCCATGGGAACAACTGCGGCAGGGTTCATCGGAGCTACTGGGACCACCCCATGTGTCATAAAAGTGCTGGGATGTATTCCTCCTTCTAGGACCGTGGCAGCCTCAAGTGTTTGCAAAAACTCAAAAAACTTAGCCATGAGGAGGGTCATATGCACTGTACCTAGGACAATACTAGTAGAGTCTTGGGTGACCGTTGCGACTCCGGTCATCGTTGGATCTCGGGGAACCTCAACCTGAGGGCGGACCCCACTTCTAAGAGCCTCCAACACCCTCACCGCTTTCTCCTCATTGCGTTGGACATCATCTAAGTTGACTCTATGATTAACGTTATCTTTCGCCATACTCTTTTGCTATAATAATACCTTCCCAACGGAGTCACCAAATGTAGGAGGGAAATTTATACTAGATGGAGGCGTAAACCCTTTTGAGTATAGTAATGATAAGTTAACCCGGGACACTCTTAATTAATTACAAGACACACAATCACAACCCAGTGAAGATAAACTCAGTTTGATCTCATAAATCTCTCGTGCATAACTCAGAATATAATAATGAACTCAAAAGCAACTCATTTAGAGGGAGAGAGAAGTAAGAACCCTATATACACCTTGGCAGACAGCCAAACACACCAACTCTTAAAGGTCTCTGATAATATATTAAAAGATTCGTAATAAATGACAATGGTTGACAAGTAAAAGCTCTGGTTTTTGCAATAACTTTTTTCCGCCCTGATGATTGTCTCTCTCTCGAGTCAAAAATCTTTAGAAAAGAACTCCCCTTCTTAGGAATGGTTGAAGCCAATAAATGACCCCCACACCACTCCCGAGATGTCCCCAGTCCTTTTTTAATTGTGAAAGACATCCTTCATAGTGTATGTCACAAACATTAAACACTACTAAAAAATGATAATTAAGGGCACGTGTATTAGGGATAGATTTTAAGATGTCATTTAAAAAATTGTATAAGGGACAGGAAATTTTTTTGTCCTTTTAGATATACTATAAAGGATAGTTAATTTTTTAGCATCCTTTATAATAATTTTAAGTACATTTAATATTTTTCGTCCTTAATAATAGACCTAAAAGGACAGCGTATGCTGTTCCTTTAAAATATTTCGTTCCCTCCTATTTTTTTTCTCCCTTTACCTCTTTTATTTTTTGGTTAATTTTTTATGACCAAATAACTTACTCATCCACTTCTCTCTCCTCTCTCACCCGATCAAAGCCAAACCCTACATTCACCCACCTTTACTCGCTCGCCCTCTCTTTCGTGAAACCGTCGACTGTGAAACCTCGTCTCCCACTCTCTCATCTATGAAGAATATTGGTCAAACCTCTGTTCATTATCCTTCTCCTCTCTCTACGAAGAATATCCATGATGTAATCGCAACCATCTTGGTCGGAGGGGGAATTTGAGGGGCAGAGGTCCAGTCCGAGAACAAAGTTTCGATCTCATAGTCATATTGCATCTATATTCGTGATCGTTGTGTCTGATCAGTTGTCGATTCCAATCGGTTCTTCTGGGATTGTGTAAATGGTTGGTCGGCTATGAGAACAGGGGCCTTGCCTCCTCTCCTACACTCATCGACTGGTGAAGCCAATTAGAAGGATATGGTCTGCCTTTTATGGCGGTTCCTGTCTCCAAGCTAATCGGATGATCAAAAAAATTTCTTAGCTCTAGGTGGCGGGTTGGAGAGAATCAGAGATAGTAGGTTAAAAATTTGTCGGCTGGCGAGATGATTATCGCACGCTGAGGCGTCACTCCACCGGTGAGGAGTTACGACAAGTGGGTTGTTCTGATGATTGACGTTCCCCTCGAAGATGACCAAAAAATTGTTAGTTTCTTCATGATTCCAGTCTCGTTGTAAATCCACTGGCAAATAAACACAAATATTTGTTTGTGTTCTGATACTTTGTTTAACATGGATGTCATTGAACAATGGATTTTTAAGAAATAAACCGTGGGACAACTCTCTCTCCCTCTCTCTATCTGGTGAAAAGGTCAGATTCTCTCTCCCTATGGCATGGAAAAACTCATGAAGAATAAAGATATACTCTCTCCCTCTGATTTTGCGATTTTTTTTTGTTTCATTTTGCGATTTGTATATAACTGATTTTCAATTTGATTTTGTATTTGATTATAAAAGAACTGATTTTGTGTTTTATTTTACTCATACAGCGCAAAGTCAATCTTCCACAAGATATAAATAGTTAGTACGCCTAAAAAGTAGATGCACGTTGCTTGCTGGTAATAGGCTCGATGGTCACCTAGTAATCTGCTTGCTTCCAAAAGATATTTAGTGTTTGGTTTGATCTTAGATGGTCATCTGCTTGCTAGTAATAGGTTCTTCACTCGATCTTATTTATCAAAGGTATTTTTTTCTAAACGCTTTAGATATGACGATTTGACATACATACATACATAACCCAATTGACTTCATTGAAGAGAGGTCTTTGTCATTCTGGTTTTCTATTCGATTGAGATTTCTTACAGATTTGTTGTTGCTATCTTAATCCATTTTTGCCAATTTTTTTTAACAGCACTTCTCTGAATCTCATGCAGGATCTCACATATCTTACTCGATATCACGTTTGATCTCACAATGGAAAATCTCATGCCAGATCCCACAGCCTAGGTCGAACGACATAGACTTGGAATTTGGTTCTTTTACACACGATCCGAGTTTCTTAGCTAAACCGATCTGAGTTGTGGTTTTTTAGATAGGATATTTTTGTAAAATTGATATGTTGTTTCTAAAATTAATCTATGTTTTGGATTCAAAATCGATCTGAGTTTTCAAAACAAATATGGTTTATTTCTATGTGATTTGCTTATTTTAAATAGATGATCTGAAATTCATTTTGATCAGAAGTATATTATTCCCAATTTATATGAGTTGAGTTTTCTTCTCTAATAGATTATATTTAGTAAATTTATTAGTCAGAGTTATTAGAGTTATTATATCCGATTCCTACGTAGATGTGCATTTGTATTTTTTAAGCGTAGTTGTGAGTTTAGTCTTAACATTGTTATTTTAGTGAATTTATTTGTTTGAATATTTATTTGTATGATTATTCGTGGTGTAGTCTTAGCATTGTTATTTCAGTAGGCCTCATTTAGTTCTTCACCTTATCCACTTCGCTTTATTTCAAGTATTCAATTTTCTTCTCCCATTTAATTAAGAGTTTATATAACCTCCAAATAAAATTGGTTCTAGAATATAACATTGGATTGCTGATAGAGGAGTGTATATAAATTGAATATTTCTTATTCATATGTATTAATACTTTAATTTTCCCTCTTTTGTTAATGACAATTGAATTATGTTCCCCTTACTTGCAGAATGCATTCCAAGTTACATATTTCTTGTGGACATGGGTAATTAAATGTTTTCCATATGTTCACAATCAAATCTTTCATTAGACATATCATTCCTTCCTAACGCCTTTTGTACAAATGACAATTTTTTTTTATCGTGCAATATGAATTTGGACTAAATTCTCGTTTCCATGAAAATTTCAAGATTTTGATTACAAAAATTGCTTTAGGGTAAGCATTTTTTCTAATGGGGCGTTTTCCCTCTAGAGCTTTGAATTTGACCTTTGACTAATTGAAAAAATATCATTGTCATTTTAGTGTGGGAGTTCTAATCTTATGCCGCTATATAACGCTTCATGCCCTCATAGCCCAGGTATGATATCTTTTTTACCTGATCTTTTCTGTAGTTCAAAATCTAATAAAATAACTAGTTTCCTTTAGTTAAGCTATTACTAAGACTAGTTAAACTATTACTAAGACTTGTTCAAAACCTAATAGAATAACGCTTCCACTGTATTCCTTCGTAGACCATGTGTACATTTAGTTAAATATCGCATTCGAATTGTATGCTCATGTAATCTTTATTCTGTAGAACTATGAAAGTCTCAAATTCTCTTTGAAAATTACAGCATTAAATGGTAAAATGGCCTGAAATAGCTGTAAAAAGTAGCTGAACGTAAAATGGCTTAATGTATGACCTTATTTAGTTAAATTAGTGGAAGGGATTTGTTGGTGGTTTGGTTGTGGAATTTTTTGCTGTTGTTGTTAAGTTTATTTTAAATGTCAAAGCAATTTGGATTTAATGAATTAACAAAGGAAATTTTGCCAAAATTTTTTAAAATTAATAAACGTTCTAAATTGATTAAAAACATGCCGCTAGAGGGTGAAAACAAAACAATAACCCTCAAACGACCCCGTAAGAGACACATACACCTCGCACGAGACCAATGTAATATGTAAGAACTGACTGCGTAGTCACGGGACTATCGGTTTAAGAATACAACGATAATTTGAAAAAATCTAGACATAGGCTTAAAACACACCGTTAGAGGGTGAAAACCCAAAATGGCCCCCAAACTATCCCGTAAAAGGGACGGACACACTACACGGGACTAATATAACTCGTAAGAACTGACCGTGTAGTCACGGGACTCCTAGTATGAGAAATTGACGACGCACGGGACCAATGCAATGTAATTCGTAGGGACTGATTGCTTGGCCACGGGACACCTAGTTTGATTATATGACGATAATCAGAAAATATCTAGAAATAGGCTAAAAACATTCCGTTGGAGGGCGAAAATCCAAAATAGTCCCCAAACGGCCCCGTGAGAGACACAAACACTTCGCTCGGGACCAATGTAACTCCTAGGAACTAGTCGCGTAGTTACGGGACTCCCACTTTGAGAATATGATGTCAATTTGCAAATATCTAGACTTAGGTTTAAAAACATGCCGTTAGAGGGCAAAAGCACACAATAGTCCTCAAACGGCCCGGTGAGAGACACGGACACCTCGCATGGGACCAATGTAACTCGTAAGAACTAACTACGTGGTGACGGGACTCTCGATTTGAGAGTATGATGATAATTTTAAAATATATGGACTTAGGCTTAAAAACATGCCGTTAGAGGGAGAAAATCTAAAATAGTCCTCAAACGGCCCCGCGAGAGGCACGAACTCCTCACAGGGGATCAATGTAACTCGTCGGAACTAACTGCGTGATTATGGGACTCCCGGTTTCAGAATATGATGATAATTTGCCAATATCTAGAATTAGTCTTAAAAACATTCCATTTGAGGGCCAAAACACAAAATAGTCCTCAAACGGCCCGGTGAGGCACGAACACCTCGCACGGGACTAATGTAATTCGTAGGAACTAACCACGTGGTCACGTGACTCTCAGTTTGAGAATATGATGATAATTTGAAAATATTTGGACTTAGGCTTAAAAATATGCCGTTAGACGACGAAAACCCAAAACAGCCTCCAAATGGCCCCGTGAGAGACACAACTCCTCACAGGGGATAAATTACTTGTAGGAATTTATCGCGTAGTCATAGGACTCCCGATTTGAGTAGATGATAATAATTTGAAATTATATAGAGTTAAACTTAAAAACATGTCGTTAGAGGTCGAAAATCCAAAATAGTCCCCAAACATTCCCGCGAGACGCATGAACACCTCGCTCGGGACCAATGTAGCTCCAAGGAACTAACCACGTAGTTACGGGAATCCTAGTTTGAGAATATGACGTTAATTTGCAAATATCTAGGCTTGCGCATAAAAACATACCATTAGAGGGCAAAAACACAAAATAGTCCTCAAACGGCCTGGTGAGAGGCACGATCACCTTACACGGGAATAATGTAATTCGTAGGAACTGACCGTGTGGTCACGGGACTCTTGATTTGAGAATATGATGATAATTTTGAAATATCTGGACTTAGACTTAAAAATATGTCGTTAGATGGAAAAATCCCAAAATAGCCTCCAAATGGTCCCGTGAGAGGCACGAACTCCTCACAGGGGATCAATGTAACTCATAGGAATTAAATGTGTGGTCACGGGACTCCCAGTTTGAGTATATGATGATAATTTGAAAATATCTAAAATTAGGCTTAAACACATATCATTAGAGGGAAATAACACAAAATAGTCCTCAAACGGCCCGGTGAGAGGCATGAACACCTCGCACGGGACTAATGTAACTCGTAGGAACTGATTGCGTGGTCATGGGACACCCCGTTTGAGAATATGATGATAATTTGAAAATATCTAAAATTAAAAACATACCGTTAGACGGAGAAAATTTAAAACAGTCCCCAAACGGCCCCGTGAGAGGCATGAACACCTTGCTCGGGACAAATGTAACTCCTAGGAACCAACCCCATAGTCACGGGACTCTCAGTTTGAGAATATGATGTTAATTTGAAAAAATATAGACTTAGGCTTAAAAACATGCCGTTAGACGGTGAAATCCAAAATAGTCTACAAACGGCCCCGTGAGAGGCACGAACTCCTCGCAGGAGATCAATGTAACTCGTAGAAACTGATCGCGTGGTCACGAGACTCCCAATTTTATTATACGATGATAAATTGAAAATATAAAGATTTAGGCTTAAAAACATGCCATTAGAGGGAAAAAAACGCAAAATAGTCCTCAAACGGCCCGATGAGAGGCACAAACACCTTGCACAAGACCAATATAACTCGGAGGAACTGATCGGGTGGTCACGGGACTCTCGATTTGAGAATATGATGATAATTTGAAAATTTATGGACTTAGGCTTAAAAACATCTCGGTCGACGGCGAAACCCCAAAACAATCTCCAAATGGTCCTGTGAGAGGCACGAACTCCTCACAGGGGATCAATGTAACTTGTAGGAACGGATCACGTGGTCACGGGACTCTCGGTTTGGGTACATGATGATAATTTGAAAATATCTAGAATTAGGCTTAAAAACATGCCATTAGAGGGTGAAAACCCAAAACAGTCCACAAACGGCCTCGCGAGAGGCACGAACACCTCGCTCGGGACCAATGTAACTCGTAAGAACTAATCGCCTGGTTACAAGACTCCCAATTTGAGAATATGATGATAATTCGAAAATATCTGGACTTAGGCTTAAAAATATGTCGTTAGAGGGCAAATACACAAAACAACTCCTAAACGGTCTTGCAAGAGGCACGAATAACTCTCATAGGACCAATGTAACTCATAGGAACTGATCGCATGGTCATGGGACTCTCGGTTTGAGAATATGATAATTTTTAAATATCTAGGCTTAGATTTAAAAACATGTCGTTAGAGCGCGAAAACCCAAAACAACCTCGTGAGAGGCAGCATTACCTCGCTCGGTACCAATGTAAATTATAGGAACTAACCACGTAGTCACGGGACTCCCTGTTTGAGAATATGATGATAACTTATTATTATGAAGTTAAGTATATGCAATTTTTTAGCTTGAAGATGATTTTTTTAAATTACTTGATTACTGATATCATATCTTCGTTGTATCCTATTTTTTGCAGGATAATATTTTATCGTTAGCTTTTATCCGCGTTGAACACATGAAGGAGTCAATGGTTTACAACAGGGAGATTATTTATGTGTTATGATTGTGTGGACTTTTGTAATCTTATTGTTTAATTTTATGGTCGTGCAAGCTTTTGTAATTTTATTGTTAAATTTTACGGTCGTGCATGCGTTACACTACTCAAGTTTTGTATTAACATGTTTTATAATGTCCATAAAATAGAGGAAACTCTGTCCAATTTTTTTTGGTCTCTGAACTATTAAGACTTGTAATTTTTTTAAATTTGTATGTATTTACATTAGTTTATCAACAACGTGTGAGATTCAGAATTTATGAATTTTCATTATTTTTTTTGCAAATAATAAATATTTTTCTTTCATATTTGAAATTTGCTAATTTTGTTGATTTTTTTTCAAATAATAAATGCAGTTTTAAAAATATATATATATTTATCTTTTAGGACAGCTACAACTGTCTTTTAAAATATTAATTTGGAGCCACATTTTATGTGCCAAAATCTATTTGAGACAACTATTGATGCCTCCAATACTCCATTTTAAAGGATAGCAACATATGTCCTTATAGACGTATAGTAGTTCTTGGATTTTAAAGGACAGAGCTAAAAGGACAACTTCTTGTTGTCCTAAAAACTCAAAAAGGACATCACATGTTGTCCTTTTAGTCTTTTATGACACTCACCTGATAGGACAACTCTTCCTATCCCTATGATTGTCCTAAATACTATTGGGGACAACAAATTAGTTGTCCTCAATTGTCATTTTTCTAGTAGTGAAATGATGGACTGGTCAGCTCCACGTCATAAACATTAAATGACAAGATAAGCCTTTTGCCTAACCACTGTGCGTCAGGGGGCTGTTATCACTGTAAATACTTATTTCCTTTGTATGTAAAATCGACGCGGAAGCGTAAGGTGATGGTTGAACTCAAAAAACAACAAATTTTAATTTCTTAAAACAAATTAAAATTACACCAAGTGAAGTAAAATTAATCAATTAATATATTCACTTAAACCAATTAATTAATCCAAGTCCTAGAATTTGCTTAAATCATATTTATCAATATTAGCAAATTAGGCGAAACAAAATTTTAGCAAATGACTTGAATTAAATAGACTTTACCCAATATTTAATTTAGCACCAAATTAAATGAGTGTGATAATTTAAACCGAATTTTTTCTTGAATTATTCTAAACATGCGTTCTACGTTATTTTGTAAGATAAAATAAATCAATCACACTACGCCGCGATGTACGAGGAAAAACCCAAGACGGGAAACAACCTCGGACGGCCCTAGCCTCAAATCCACTAGATATGGAATTACAAGTACAAGACAAAAGACTTACAACACACGACTCGATCCCTCTCAAGCCCCGACGCTTCTTCTTGTAAACACCTCTTTTTAGCGGATAACCTTGGAACTCCACCGTGGTCTCGGAATCCACCGATAGGACTTTATATGGTCACCGTCACCCGTACATGGAGCCTTTCTCCAAGTGGGTAGAATCACAACAAAACGTCTTCTTCTTTGATGGATGTAGAAGCAAACCAAAACTTCTCTTTGAAACGGAAGAGATAAACCGGTGCCAAACTCCAAGCAATTGATATGTATATATGTGAACTTGGATAAACAATATGGGTGTAAAAACTAGAGTGATAAGTAAATTTCTCTTTGAAAATTAACACTCAAAACATGAACATTTTCCTTAAAAGAATTTTCTCTCAAACTCTCTCTAAGAGATGAAAATGGTATGGAAAAGTTAGTTTGGAAAATTTCATTCCCGCTAATTATAAAGTCTGAAAAAGTTGGTTAAAAACTTAGTGGGAAAGTGCGTGCAAAACTGCCAAAAACTGTTCCCGCCTGGCATCTCGTTCGAACGACATTTCGTTTGAACAAAATCTTGTTCGAACAAGACTTCTAACGACGTTCCAGATTTAACTCGTTAGAATCTCGTTGGATATCTCGTTCGAACATAAGGTTCGTTCGAACGACATATCGAAAGACATTCCAGTGGCCTAATATGGGAACTCGTTGGCAGGTTCATTCGAACGACATTATCGTTCGAACGACAATCTCGTTCGAACGACTCTATCGAACGAAAATCCAGAAAGTTTGAATATTCTTGTTTAAGCCCAGAAAACTTTATAAACATTTATTTAAAGTTTTAATTAATTCTTTCTTAAAACAAAACGCAGTTTTTATAAAACCTAACACCCATTAAACTTTGTTCCAAGCTCCTATATATATAAAATTGCATTCATACCTTGGGAGCATGGAACTATGGTAGATGACGTAGAAACGAGGCACGCAAACCAACATGATGATAAAGCTTTATACTCTTTGCCGTTACGTCTTCAACAAACACTTCATAGGCTTGAGAATATTACAACTAAATACTATCCTATGAATAAATGTTTTTGTCCGTAATTGAGCCAAAACTATATATGGACTCAATTGGAAATTTGTGTCCTTACAAATCTCCCCCTTTTGCTATTCCGGGACAAAAACGAAACAAAAATCCTAAAGGGTCGTCAAGCTCTACTAGACTCAAAACTTAACCCACCCAAACTTGACTCAACCCAAGGATCAAACGCTTTGCCATTGAAAGATGCCGCTTTAGAATAATTCCTGCACACTTAAGCAAACTCATCAAATGCATAGGGAATATCAAAGTATTAAATGCAATTTTAATTAATTACTCCCCCTAAATTAATTCTCCCCTTTATCAAATACATGACCTACTTAGAAAGACGTCTCCCCCTAAGATAAATCTCCCCCAAACTAAGATACGATAATAATAGGATTAGATACCATTTCTCCCCCTATCATTTCTCCCTCTTTTTGTTCAGGAATAGGCAAAGGATAAAGAACTAATAAACATAAAAGCATGTTGAAGCTTAAAGTGATAAGACATGAAAGCATATGGGCAACAAAAGCAAGGCAAAGGCAAAACAAATATCATATATATATATATATATACTAGAAATATACCAATAGAGTACTTGCATATATAAATAGATATAAACTCACACATGACACAAAATACAATAAGTTTGCACACTCGTATGGCAAAAATGTGTCATATGGAAACGGAAGTGTTGGGGTGTGAACTAGTAACGATTAAATTTAGACCCAAACACTTAATAAACATTCACGGAGTTCTCATTTGATTACAAACTTCATCACATTTAAATATATCCTCATGTGACAATATAAATTGAACTCAATGAACAAACATACACAATGCATACAAGCCTAGCATGATGATGATTCTACAAACCAAATAGAGTCATGACATTAAAGACAACTAGGATAAACGGACATTGTGCAAACCGTTGATATACCATCCAATTCTCCCTCAATAAGCATATATATTCTTTTTCTTTTGAATGAATATATCAAACAAAAATAGGCCTTGGCAATTGTTTTCTTTTTAATGAAAAATATTCTGTTTTTAGGCCTTTGGATCACGTATTTCTTTTAGATACAATAAACGGTGGCTTATTATCGCAAAGGATTTAATTCATCCTTTCGGAGCCCTTCCCCGTGCACATTTAGATATATAATTTTTTATCTCACAAAGCTCACGTGCAACGGATTTTGACATGCACTAGTCCTCCTAGGTCATAGATATGTAGATAACTAGATTGGTAGGATAACACCTCCAAAACAGCTCAAATATAACATGTGACATTAAGATTTCAAAAGAGCTCGTGCGTGTGTGAAAAGAGGCATATAAAAATAGAATTCATTTACACAATACAAAATCCAACTGCTCCATATAAAACATGGTAAAGAACATTTTAAGGATTAAAAATCTAAACCTAAAGTTCTAGCCACGTGGGAGCGTAAAAGATAGAATTCAGACACAAGTATATGCCACTTAAAGTGTGTCAAACTAAAATACACACATAAAAAATCTTTTTGAGTTTTTAACATTTTTCACCAAAAATAAACATATATACTCAAAAGAATAAACAAAAATCATTTGTATTTTTCATTAAGCTTAAATGAAATAAATAAAACACAAATGATAAACAAAAAATCTTTTTATATTTTTCAATTAATTCAAACTCCAAATATAATACAAAAAGATAAACAAGTCATAATTTCTAGCATGTGATATGAAATAAGGCAATGACTAGAAAGTGACTAAAAATGCATACATCTAGAAATGATATATAATATGAAGCACAAAAGGCTAGAGTATGCATAAAACACTAACACATTCAACCTTTAAATTTAGCAAGGGAGGTTTCATGTGATAGTAAATGAGAATCAACAAATCTTGTATCTAGCGCATTAAATAAAGATTTCCTAACCCATATAGAATTATATTTAACATGATGGGGATTAGGAAATAATGAAATGCTAGATAAAGAATTCCTTGGACTTCTTTTAAGATCAAAATAAAATGACCTAAGGTGACCTTTCCTACCACAATGCAAGCATGTGTAAACACGAGGAATGTTACCTAAGGTGTGACCCTTTTTAAAGACCTTGGACAAAGTTGACCCTCTAAAAAAAACAATGGTTTTAGCTTTAGCAATGGAAGAATTTGAGCATGATGTGCTAGAACCATTAGAACTACTACTAGAGTCTTGAAAATCATTTCTCATTTTTAAAATTTCGGACTCAAGTAATAAATTAGACTCCTCAAAATTATGGGACTCCTTCTTTAAATTTTCAATAATTCCTAGAAGGTTAACACGCTCTCCCTCAATATGAGCAAACTTGTCCCTAAGGGTCTTTTCACGATTTTCACTCTCTTTCTTGGACTTTTCTAAAATATCAAAATTTGAAGGTAAGTCCATGAGCTTTTCATGAAAAATATCTTTTTGAGATAGGGAGATTTGCAAAGACTCAAGGTGAGCTTTAAAACAAGAATTTTCATTTTCAAGAAATTTAATTCTTTTTACAAATATCAAATTTAATTCCTTTAAATTTTTGTTACATTTGTTAAGCCCATTTAATTCCTCTCGAAAATCAAAAATATCATTTTCATTTAAATTGGACAAATTTTCATTAAGACGTCCCATCGAGAGAGAAAAAAAATATGAGAGTGATAAAACATTGAACCACCAATAAAAATAAGTAAATGCAAAAAGCCGAAAAACGGATCTTTAACGTGATAACTTAGCGCTCTGGCTCTGATACCAATTTGTAAATGCTTATTTCCTTTGTATGTAAAATCGATGCGGAAGCGTAAGGCGATGGTTCAACTCAAAAAACAACAAATTTTAATTTCTTAAAACAAATTAAAATTACACCAAGTGAAGTAAAATTAATCAATTAATATATTCACTTAAACCAATTAATTAATCCAAGTCCTAGAATTTGCTTAAGTCATATTTATCAATATTAGCAAATTAGGCGAAACAAAATTTTAGCAAATGACTTGAATTAAATAGACTTTACCCAATATTTAATTTAGCACCAAATTAAATGAGTGTGATAATTTAAATCGAATTTTATCTTGAATTATTCTAAAGATGCGTTGTACGTTATTTTGCAAGATAAAATAAATCAATTACACTACGCCGCGATGTACGAGGAAAAACCCAAGACGGGAAACAACCTCGGACGGCCCTAGCCTCAAATCCACTTGATACGGAATTACAAGTACAAGACAAAAGACTTACAACACATGACTCGATCCCTCTCAAGCCCCGACGCTTCTTCTTGTAGACATCTCTTCCTAGCGGATAAACTTGGAACTCCACTGCGGTCTCGGAATCCACCGATAGAACTTTATATGGTCACCGTCACCCCTACATGGAGCCTTTCTCCAAGTGGGTAGAATCGCAACAAAACGTCTTCTTCTTTGATGGATGTAGAAGCAAACCAAAACTTCTCTTTGAAACGGAAGAGATAAACCGGTGCCAAACTCCAAGCAATTGATATGTATATATGTGAACTTGGATAAACAATATGGGTGTAAAAACTAGAGTGATAAGTAAATTTCTCTTTGAAAATTAACACTCAAAACATGAACATTTTCCTTAAAACAATTTGCTCTCAAACTCTCTCTAAGAGATGAAAATGGTATGGAAAAGTTAGTTTGGAAAATTTCATTCCCGCTAATTATAAAGTCTGAAAAAGTTGGTTAAAAACTTAGTGGGAAAGTGCGTGCAAAACTGCCAAAAAACTGCAAAAAGCTGTTCCCGACTGGCATCTCGTTCGAACGACATTTCGTTCGAACGAAATCTCGTTCGAACGAGACTTCTAACGACGTTCCAGATTGAACTCGTTAGAATCTCATTGGATATCTCGCTATAACATAAGGTTCGTTCGAACGACATATCGAACGACATTCCAGTGGCCTAATATGGGAACTCGTTGGGAGGTTCGTTCGAACGACATTTCCGTTCGAACGACAATCTCGTTCAAACGACTCTATCGAATGAAAAACCAGAAAGTTTGAATATTCTTGTTTAAGCCCAGAAAACTTCATAAACATTTATTTAAAGTTTTAATTAATTCTTTCTTTAAACATAACGCAGATTTTATAAAACCTAACATCCAATAAACTTTGTTCCAAGCTCCTATATATATAAAATTGCATTCATACCTTGGGAGCATGGAACTATGGTTGATGATGTAGAAACGAGGCCCGCAAACCGACATGATGATAAAGCTTTATACTTTTTGCCGCTATGTCTTCAACAAACACTTCATAGGCTTGAGAATATTACAATTAAATACTATCCTATGAATAAATGTTTTTGTCCGGAATTTAGCCAAAACTATATATGGACTCAATTGGAAATTTGTGTCCTTACAAATCTCCCCCTTTGGCTATTTCGGGACAAAAAACAAACAAAAATCCTAAAGGGTCGTCAAGCTCTACTAGACTCAAAACATAACCCACCCAAACTTGACTCAACCCAAGGATCAAACGCTTTGCCATTGAAAGATGCCGCTTTAGAATAATTCCTGCACACTTAAGCAAACTCATCAAATGCATAGGGAATATCAAAGTATTAAATGCAATTTTAATTAATTACTCCCCCTAAATTAATTCTCCCCTTTATCAAATACATGACCTACTTAGAAAGACGTCTCCCCCTAAGATAAATCTCCCCCAAACTAAGATACGATAATAATAGGATTAGATACCATTTCTCCCCCTTTTTCTTCAGGAATAGGTAAATGATAAAGAACTAATAAACATAAAAGCATGTTGAAGCTTAAAGTGATAAGACATGAAAGAATATGGGCAACAAAAGCAAGGCAAAGGCAAAACAAATATCATATATATATATATACTAGAAATATACCAATAGAGTACTTGCATATATAAATAGATATAAACTCACACATGACACAAAATACAATAAGTTTGCACACTCGTATGTCAAAAATGTGTCATATGGAAACAGAAGTGTTGGGGTGTGAACTAGTAACGATTAAATTTAGACCCAAACACTTAATAAACATTCACGGAGTTCTCATTTGATTGCAAACTTCATCACATTTAAATATATCCTCATGTGACAATATAAATTGAACTCAATGAACAAACATACACAATGCATACAAGCCTAGCATGATGATGATTCTACAAACCAAATAGAGTCATGACATTAAAGACAACTAGGATAAATGGACATTGTGCAAACCGTTGATATACCATCCAATTCTCCCTCAATAAGCATATATATTCTTTTTCTTTTGAATGAATATATCAAACAAAAATAGGCCTTGGCAATTGTTTTATTTTTAATGCAAAATATTCTGTTTTTAGGCCTTTGGATCACGTATTTCTTTTGGATACAATAAACGGTGGCTTACTATCGCAGAGGATTTAATTCATCCTTTCGGAGCCCTTCCCCGTGCACATTTAGATATATAATTTTTTATCTCACAAAGCTCACGTGCAACGAATTTTGACATGCACTAGTCCTTCTAGGTCATAGATATGTAGATGACTAGATTGGTAGGAGAACACCTCAAAAAAAGCTCAAATATAACACGTGACATTAAGATTTCAAAAGAGCTCGTGCATGTGTGAAAAAAGGCATATTAAAATAGAATTCATTTAAACAATACAAAATCCAACTACTCCATATAAAACATGGTAAAGAACATTTTAAGGATTGAAAATCTAAACCAAAAGTTCTAGCCACGTGGGAGCGTAAAAGATAGAATTCAGACACAAGTATATGCCACTTAAAGTGTGTCAAACTAAAATACACATATAAAAAATCTTTTTGAGTTTTTAACATTTTTCACCGAAAATAAATATATATACTCAAAAGAATAAACAAAAATCATTTGTATTTTTCATTAAGCTTAAATGAAATAAATAAAATACAAATGATAAACAAAAAATCTTTTTATATTTTTCAATTAATTCAAACACAAAATATAATACAAAAAGAAAAACAAGTCATAATTTCTAGCATGTGATATGAAATAAGGCAATGACTAGAAAATGACTAAACATGCATACATCTAGAAATGATATATAATATGAAGCACAAAAGGCTAGAGTATGCATAAAACACTAACACATTCAACCTTTAAATTTAGCAAGGGAGGTTTCATGTGATAGTAAATGAGAATCAACAAATCTTGTATATAGCGCATTAAATAAAGATTTCCTAACCCATATAGATTTATATTTAACATGATGGGGATTAGGAAATAATGAAATGCTAGATAAATAATTCCTTGGACTTCTTTTAAGATCAAAACAAAATGACCTAAGGTGACCTTTCCACCCACAATGCAAGCATGTGTAAACACGAGGAATGTTACCTAAGGTGTGATCCTTTTTAAAGACCTTGGACAAAGTTGACCCTCTAAAACAAACAATGGTTTTAGCTTTAGCAATGGAAGAATTTGAGCATGATGTGCTAGAACCATTAGAACTACTACTAGAGTCTTGAAAATCATTTCTCATTTTTAAAATTTCGGACTCAAGTAATAAATTAGACTCCTCAAAATTATGGGACTCCTTCTTTAAATTTTCAATAATTCCTAGAAGGTTAACACGCTCTCCCTCAATATGAGCAAACTTGTCCCTAAGAGTCTTTTCACGATTTTCACTCTCTTTCTTGGACTTTTCTAAAATATCAAAATTTGAATGTAAGTCCATGAGCTTTTCACGAAAAATATCTTTTTGAGATAGGGAGATTTGCAAAGACTCAAGGTGAGCTTTAAAACCAGAATTTTAATTTTCAAGAAATTTAATTATTTTTACAAATCTCAAATTTAATTCCTTTAAATTTTCGTTACATTTGTTAAGCCCATTTAATTCCTCACGAAAATCAAAAATATCATTTTCATTTAAATTGGACAAATTTTCATTAAGACGTCCCATCGAGAGAGAAAAAAATATGAGAGTGATAAAAAATTGAACCACCAAAAAAAATAAGGAAATACAAAAAGCCGAAAAACGGATCTTTAACGTGATAACTTAGCGCTCCGGCTCTGATACCAATTTGTAAATGCTTATTTCCTTTGTATGTAAAATCGATGCGGAAGCGTAAGGTGATGGTTCAACTCAAAAAACAACAAATTTTAATTTCTTAAAACAAATTAAAATTACACCAAGTGAAGTAAAATTAATCAATTAATATATTCACTTAAACCAATTAATTAATCCAAGTCCTAGAATTTGCCAAAATCATATTTATCAATATTAGCAAATTAGGCGAAACAAAATTTTAGCAAATGACTTGAATTAAATAGACTTTACCCAATATTTAATTTAGCACCAAATTAAATGAGTGTGATAATTTAAACCGAATTTTATCTTGAATTATTCTAAACATGCGTTCTACGTTATTTTGCAAGATTAAATAAATCAATTACACTACGCCGCGATGTACGAGGAAAAACCCAAGACTGGAAACAACCTCGGACGGCCCTAGCCTCAAATCCACTAGATACGGAATTACAAGTACAAGACAAAAGACTTACAACACAGGACTTGATCCCTCTCAAGCCCCGACGCTTCTTCTTGTAGACACCTCTTCCTAGCGGATAACCTTAGAACTCCACCGCGGTCTCAGAATCCACCGATAGGACTTTATTGTGACAACCCGCAATCCGAGATAAGGGGTGGCCAGCCCGATACTCAAACGTAACAGGGATCACGGATGAATATCATTCTCAGCAACACAAATATAAACTGAGTATACGGGAAAATCACCCAATAAATCAGAAAACGGGTTGCCAAAAAGTGTAAAAAAATTTTAAATGCGGTTATGAAAATTTAAACTAACAACCCAGTCTGACGAGCAAGTGGAATTCCAAAAGATAACACATAATATAACTAAAATGAAGGTATACAAATGGGCCGAATAAGCTGTCGATCCACAGCTACATAAGACAACGTACAACAATATAAAAGGTCTTACATAGTACAACCATTAATCAAATACAATTGTTTGGGCCACACGCCCGAGGGACAAGACCCGATCATATCTAGAATAACAAGAATGAAAGCGTCTAATACAACATCCTATAATAACCCGCAAAGTCTTACAGCTCGTCAATGGTGCAAGGAACTTGGAAAAGTCAAGTCGGGCGTCCTTGCGGTGGAGCACCTGAGCGGATACAATAATATATATACAACGAGAAAGTAAATCGGTCATGGCCGGGTTCTATATGATTTCTAGAAGAATAAAAAGCATGATAGACATGAACAGTTATTCTTAAAATACGATGGATGATCACATGACATGCTATCTACAATTACAAGCAAGGATAGAAGGTAAAGCACTTTAATTTAAAAACCCTTCCTTATTAATACAATTTCCATTTCCTTCAGACATTCCTTATTAGGAATAAAACCATATATTTGGTTAAGTCAAGAAGTTATAATTTATGTTCATTAATTAAAACTTCCCATTTTATCTTTCCATTCCTTATTAGGAATATCATTTACATCAAGTGCTCTTTATGGCACATATATTATTCCCGTGCTCTTCCTGGCACATATTCACGCTCTTTATGGCATTTAACAACCATCAAGTCCAACTTGATGAAAATATAGTTATATTCATATACATATAACGATATCTAAGACCGCCCGTCCTGGTTTCCCCACTGTGCGCGCCCCTAAATGACCATCATCTTCCAGGGCCTAACATAAGACAACCTGGGCACCTATCGGAACACGTCGGGAAGCGGCCATGAGCCTGCGTGGTAGCCAAGACCACACTCGGAATCTTCCTATCCATCGCAGAAAATATACAACCATAAGCGCTCCCATGGCCTAGGACTATATCCACCCTGCATTCATTAGCCAGGGGGCTTCACCTCACGAGCGAACTTCCCTTATGATGTCATTTAGAGAGGTGTGTAACAGTAAATTAACATTTACATTTATCATCATTTTATTTCCAAAAATCCATTTCCATTAATCATGTGATTGGTTCTTTTTATTAAACCTAATATCATTAAACAACGGGGTTCATTCTAAATTGAACCTATTATCTTTAAACACCTATGGGTTCATTTTATGCGAACCTAATTCCCATCGAATATTATCATTTATTCCTCAAATTACAATCCCCGATTAACTCTCCAAATGATAATTATAATCCTACAAATCTCCAAGGCCTATGTAACTTGACAAGCCCTTCTAGTCTCCAAGTTAGGGTACCTAACTTCCAAACTTCTAAGAGTTTGAATAAAAGAAGTAATGCCTTAGCATTACTTTAAACCTCCCCGAAACAAACCCCAGATGAACCCATTTCTAGTCCAGGGTAACGACCAAACTCCATAGCTACTCTCGGACTCTAAGCTTACTTCAATTAAGAAGGTTCCTAAGTCCTAAACTTAAAGAAAAAGGATAAAAATTATAAAAGAAAAAAAATGACCCAAAACAGAAGGTACCGAATCGATTCGCCTTAAGGGCCGAATCGGTTCGCCCAAGCGAATCGATTCGCTCTGAAAGCGAATCGGTTCGGACAACAAACTTGAGGTTCTGCATAAATCGAATCGATTCGGTCTTAATCCGAATCGATTTGGGTACTAAGACCTAGGATTCTGCATCTATGCGAATCGATTCGCCCAAGGGGCCGAATCGATTCGCCCCTGCGAAAATGCCAAGAATGGCTATGGAGTCTTGAACTCCAAAATTCTAAACAAACCCAAACCAGCCAAACCCAATCTATTTAATGGAACTAGTACACCAAAAATACACCCAGCTACCATCATTTGTAATATTTATCATCCAAATCAATCTCTAAGGGTTAAAGACCCAAAATTCCACCAAAACCCTAACATTTTTAAATCATAAATATCAATGCAATTTATTCTACTTAAACCATAAATTTGCAAGTAGATTACTTGCCTCAAGGTAAGAATCTGATTTGATGAAGAAGGAGGCAACAATACAAGCTCCAATCTCTCTTTTTCTCCCAAGTTCTCTTCCTCTCTCTACTCTCTCTAGGGCTCAATTGTGTAAAATGGAAGAATGGGAATAGGGGTGGGGAAATAAAACGGGGCTTAAGTCTAAAAAGCCCAACTTAAAATGCTAATACGCGATATACTAATACGCGACTACACTATTTAAGCCAAAACCAGTCAAAAGTGCCCGAAATGCCAAAATACAATATGGCACTTATTTTGACTGTCTCACACCTACCGGGACTAACTACACTATCCAAATTATCATTTGGGAATTTTATAACTCATTTTACTTCTAGTTTCATAATAAACCAAAATGTCATTTCAAATCCTTATGACATAATAAATTACCACATGAACATTTTATCTACTCACGAGGTAACTACACAACATATTAGTAAATATTGACTTGACATATCAAATTAATATTTACTCAGCATCTTATCAGATAATAACTAATTACTACACATGGTAATTAAGGATAAAATGGGCTATCGGAAGAGAGGGTTATTACACACTCCCCTCCTTAAGAGGGAATTTTGCCCCCAAAATTCGGATATACGTCGCAAGAAGAGGTGCGGATACTATTCCCGCAAGTCATCCTCGCGACCCTATGTCGATTTCTCGACACTAAGCTGACTATATAGAACTCATTCCCCAAGGTACTACCATCGACACCAACGTAACTCTACGCTCTAAGATAGCAACCGACTACATCTAATAAGAACCGTCAAGTTGCACCTACTTCGAAAGGAATGTGCCTAATGGCACCGTCCTATCTCTCATACTCCCTTGCATGAGAGACAAGGAACAAATTATGAACTTGCCGTGAAATGTTTCGATAAAACGAGCGAATAGTTTACCGAATTCACCGTGACATATCTAGAAAAGGTACAACGTCATGCAGTGCAAGTTTTCCTTTTCTCCTCGAAACGTATAACGCCCTTCTCAGGCGATACTCACACACACTTTGGTCTAATGACCTCAACTCCAGATGCCTTCTTCTCGCATCGCATGAGCTCTTTTGTCGGTCTCGGTTATACGAGAGACTCATCATCTCGCACTTCTAACCAACAAGCGGGAGATCTAAAAAGCCTACCATACAAGGCCTCTTCTAAAGCGCCGTCCCAACCACAAATTTTATATAGGCGAATTGAACGAGTGGAAAGCATTGTTCCCAACTACTCTTAAAGTTAGGCACGCAGGTAAGGAGTATATGCCTCGGCATATGGTTTATTCTATTGGTTTGGTCATCTGTGGAAAATGATAAGAAGTAATTAACCATAATTCGATTCCCATGGCTTCTTGGAACCTTGCCAAGAATGAGAAACGAAATTCTTGATTCAGTACAACAACCTTCCCATGCCCAGCCAATAGTACTAGCGACGTATAACTTGGCACGATTCGTCATTACCTTGATGCACCGAAACGTTAGAATCGCGTGATTTCTCCATATCTGCTTAACTTAAGTCCCTTCCGTTCGGAACAAAATTCTCTTAAGGGAATGCACCCCACCCTCAAGATGGACTTCAATTTAAATAGGGGATAATGCTCCTTGCAAGTTTAAACTTGTGAGGCGCTCCAGTATTATCACTCCCCATCATGGCAGAGACTTACTAATGGAATCTACCTTCGAGCTTAAACACGTGGCTCGGGGTACGAGTCAATTCACCCTTTCATTACCTCCGTAACACTCCATTACGTGAGGCCTCATCTCCTTCGTCCTTAACCACCAACTTTTTGAAATCCTCCCACTTCACATAACATGGAACCAATCCCTTGATATGAGTTTACGCATGGCTTAGTCATGGTCAACTCCCAACAAACCTCCTAATATTACGTCCCATACCAAAAGTCCCTACGTCTAAACAATCCTAAAGTCTATCTACCTATACCCTATCTAAGTCGTATACACTTAATGCTAAGTATATCCCTAGCGTCCAAGACCTTTCTCAACTTCCGACACTTGCTCAGTTTCGTGCGTGGGACGTCTCGCCGAAGCGAAATCCAAACAAGGAACCCTCCCGTTACACTACTACATCGCGTTGTCAGTCATCGAGGGGTACATGTCTAAGACACATGTTCGGGACCAAAAGATTCTACAGCTACACACTAACTATTTAACTAACAAAAGAATATTTACAATCCAAAGCTAACCCTTCGTGAAACCCTAGGGTTATATACCCTATAACATATGCATCTCAATAAATAGCCTTCTATTCAAAGGCATAGCCCGAAGTCTCAATTCGACTTCGTACCTCGGTCTCCCTCATATCGATCAGAGGGGAGAACTATGTGCAGTGCTCCTATGTCGCACTTTAATAGCCATCAATCACCCTTGTACGTGATTTTCGGCTAAACTTTCCAATCCCACTTCCGACCATAATTTAATAAAACAAAATAAAATAAAAGGGAAGAATAGCATATCTTCACTCACAACATCGTTAAGTGTTCATGTGGCGGAGTGTCTCGCAAAGCGAAATCCAAACAAGGAACCCCTCCGTCACATGCCTACTTAACTAGTTGATCATGGAGATAGAGCGTAATATACATAAAACAAAAGAAAGGAAACGTGGTATATCCCCACTCCCAACATCGTTAAGGTTCGCACGTGGAGCGTCCCGCAGAAGCGGAATCCAAACAATGAACCCCTCCTATACGCTACCACTCAACTTGTTGGTCGTGGAGATAAGGCATAGCAATTACATACTAATATCACATCATACTCGACCATGTTAAGGACGAGTAAATCGGCCTCAAGCACAATTTAATAAGAGAACTTCCTATATGCATACAAACAAAAGAAAAGAGCGAACCATTACCCATAGAACTCGATACTAATGAAAATACTCTCAGCAGATATTATGAAATCTGTAATCTGAGAAAACCTCGTAAAACAAATGAGCGCGTAACACCCGCGTCGAATAACATTTAACTCGCGTATCTCTGAGAAAAAAAAAACTTACCCTCAATAACGGGCGGTGCCGGCAGGGCTGGAGGAAACATAGCCTCCCGATCATGACAAACACGTCCATAATGAAGTTGCCCCTGCTGCGGAGGAACAACCATAATAGGTACCGGAGGTGGAAACAGAACATACGGCTGTTGCGGAACCCGAGGAAACTGACCCCCAATCATCTGAGGACACTCTCTCTTGATATGACCTGCCTCCCCACATTGGAAGCACCGTCCCTCCATGTCCTCCCGACTACGACCTCCGATATTCCTAAACTGGGAAAAGCCTCAGCCCGGACGACCTCTACCTCCGGGGCCACCCCGATCTTCCAGATGTAAAACACCTTGTTCGTGCCTATTATTGCCCCTCGCAATAAACTCTCCAAGCTTCCCTACTTGCCTCATCTCAGTAGCTTTCTTGCTACCCTGCATATATACTCGATGCTCCTGGCAATGGAGTAAGGCTGCATTCATAACCTCGCCAAAAGTCTGGAAAGCTGGGTTACCCAATAAGTGTTTTCGGATTTCCCAGTTTAGACCTCCCATAAACTTCGAAATCTTCCTCTCTTCCGGAGTCACCTCATCTGGTACAAAATTTGCTAAACGGGTGAACTCCTCTTCATACTCCGCTACAGACCTCTCCCCTTGCACTACATCTTGCAACTTCCTCTTCATCTCCCTCTGAACAGCGGGAGGAAAATACTTAAGATCAAATAAAGCCCAGAACTCAGTGATTGACATGGTGTCTCTTTGCTCTGGGGTGGTCATCGTCTCCCACCAGTGTAATGCAGATCCGACAAGCTTAAAGGTGGTAAGGACTTGTTTCTTATCCTCACTGCATTCTATCATTCGAAGGTGGCGTTGCATGTCTTTCTTCCATTGATTGGCTTTAATAACATCCGCACCTCCCTCGAATTCCGGGGGATTGCCCCTTAAAAAGGACTCCCTAACCCTTTCCCACGGAGTAAGTCCCGTAGGAGCTTGAACACCTGGGGCCCATGGCAATTGTTGGATCACTACGGACATGGCGGCATGAACCGCTCCAGCCACTATGCTTGCTACATCCGCAACATTAACCGTCCCTTGTAGTGGCGGTGGATGACCTACTTCCTTCTCTACGACCTTAACAGGTCTTGCCGGGCGACCTCTCTTAGACGGCATCTGAGATGGAAGAACAATAGTATTAGAATGCTAGTTAAAACAATCTATCTTGCAGAAGATCGCAAACATAAGCAACAAGAAGTCCTAGCATTAGGCCCTACATCAAAGAACGCTACGGTAGAATGAGACAAGTCCACACAGATCCTAGTACTCTAGAACCTGGCTCTGATACCATCAGTGACAACCCGCAATCTGAGATAAGGGGTGGCCAGCCCGATACTCAAACGTAACAGGGATCATGGATGAATATCATTCTCAGCAACATAAATATAAACTGAGTATACGGGAAAACCATCCAATAAATCAGAAAACGGGTTGCCAAAAAGTGTAAATTTTTTTTAAATGCGGTTATGAAAATTTAAACTAACAACCCAGTCTGACGAGCAAGTGGAATTCCAAAAGATAACACATAATATAACTAAAATGAAGGTATACAAATGGGCCGAATAAGCTGTTGGTCCACAGCTACATAAGACAACGTACAACAATATAAAAGGTCTTACATAGTACAACCATTAATCAAATACAATTGTTTGGGCCACACGCCCGAGGGACAAGACCCGATCATATCTAGAATAACAAGAATGAAAGCGTCTAATACAACATCGTGTAATAACCCGCAAAGTCTTACAGCTCGTCGAAGGTGCAAGGAACTTGGAAAAGTCAAGTCGGGCATCCTTGCGGTGGAGCACCTAAGCGGATACAATAATATATATACAACGAGAAAGTAAATCGGTCAGGGCCGGGTTCTATATGATTTCTAGGAGAATACAAAGCATGATAGACATGAACAGTTATACATGAATAATGAGGATGATCACATGACATGCTATCTACAATTACAAGCAAGGATAGAAGGTAAAGCACTTTAATTTAAAAACCCTTCCTTATTAATACAATTTCCATTTCCTTCAGACATTCCTTATTAGGAATAAAACCATATATTTGGTTAAGTCAAGAAGTTATAATTTCTGTTCATTAATTAAAACTTCCCATTTTATCTTTCCATTCCTTATTAGGAATATCATTTACATCAAGTGCTCTTTATGGCACATATATTATTCCCGTGCTCTTCCGGGCACATATTCATGCTCTTTATGGCATTTAACAACCATCAAGTCCAACTTGATGAAAATATAGTTATATTCATATACATATAACGATATCTAAGACCGCCCGTCCGGGTTTCCCCACTGTGCGCGCCCCTAAATGACCATCGTCTTCCAGGGCCTAACATAAGACAACCTGGGCACCTATCGGAACACGTCGGGAAGCGGCCATGAGCCTACGTGGTAGCCAAGACCACACCCAGAATCTTCCTATCCATCGCAGAAAATATACAACCTTAAGCGCTCCCATGGCCTAGGACTATATCCACCCTGCATTCATTAGCCAGGGGGCTCCACCTAACGAGCGAACTTCCCTTATGATGTCATTTAGAGAGGTGTGTAACAGTAAATTAACATTTACATTTATCATCATTTTATTTCCAAAAATCCATTTCCATTAATCATGTGATTGGTTCTTTTTATTAAACCTAATATCATTAAGCAACGGGGTTCATTCTAAATTGAACCTATTATTTTTAAACACCTATGGGTTCATTTTATGCGAACCTAATTCCCATCGAATATTATCATTTATTCCTCAAATTACAATCCCCGATTAACTCTCCAAATGATAATTATAATCCTACAAATCTCCAAGGCCTATGTAACTTGACAAGCCCTTCTAGTATCCAAGTTAGGGTACCTAACTTCCAAACTTCTAAGAGTTTGAATAAAAGAAGTAATGCCTTAGCATTACTTTAAACCTCCCCGAAACAAACCCCAGATGAACCCATTTCTAGTCCAGGGTAACGACCAAACTCCATAGCTACTCTAGGACTCTAAGATTACTTCAATTAAGAAGGTTCCTAAGTCCTAAACTTAAAGAAAAAGGATAAAAATTATAAAAGAAAAAAAAATGACCCAAAACAGCAGGTACCGAATCGATTCGCCCTAAGGGCCGAATCAGTTCGCCCAAGCGAATCGATTCGCTCTGAAACCGAATCGGTTCGGACAACAAACTTGAGGTTCTGCATAAATCGAATCAATTCGGTCTTAATCCGAATCGATTCGGGTACTAAGACCTGGGATTCTGCATCTATGCGAATCGATTCGCCCAAGGGGCCGAATCGATTCGCCCCTGCGAAAATGCCAAGAATGGTTATGGAGTCTTGAACTCCAAAATTCTAAACAAACCCAAACCAGGCAAACCCAATTTATTTAATGGAAATAGTACACCAAAAATACACCCAGCTACCATCATTTGTAATATTTATCATCCAAATCAATCTCTAAGGGTTAAAGACCCAAAATTCCATCAAAACCCTAACATTTCTAAATCATAAATATCAATGCAATTTATTCTACTTAAACCATAAATTTGCAAGTAGATTACTTGCCTCAAGGTAAGAATCTGATTTGATGAAGAAGGAGGCAACAATACAAGCTCCAATCTCTCTTTTTCTCCCAAGTTCTCTTCCTCTCTCTACTCTCTCTAGGGCTCAATTGTGTAAAATGGAAGAATGGGAATAGGGTTGGGGAAATAAAACGGGGCTTAAGTCTAAAAAGCCCAACTTAAAATGCTAATACGCGATATACTAATACGCAACTACACTATTTAAGCCAAAACCAGTCAAAAGTGCCCGAAATGCCAAAATACAATATGGCACTTATTTTGACTGTCTCACACCTACCGGGACTAACTACACTATCCAAATTATCATTTGGGAATTTTATAACTCATTTTACTTCCGGTTTCATAATAAACCAAAATGTCATTTCAAATCCTTATGACATAATAAATTACCACATGAACATTTTATCTACTCACGAGGTAACTACACAACATATTAGTAAATATTGACTTGACATATCAAATTAATATTTACTCAGCATCTTATCAGATAATAACTAATTACTACACATGGTAATTAAGGATAAAATGGGCTATCGGAAGAGAGGGTTATTACATTTATATGGTCACCGTCACCCATACATGGAGCCTTTCTCTAAGTGGCTAGAATCGCAACAAAACTTCTTCTTCTTTGATGGATGTAGAAGCAAACCAAAACTTCTCTTTGAAACGGAAGAGATAAACCGGTGCCAAACTCCAAGCAATTGATATGTATATATGTGAACTTGGATAAACAATATGGGTGTAAAAACTAGAGTGATAAGTAAATTTCTCTTTAAAAATTAACACTCAAAATATGAACATTTTCCTTAAAACAATTTGCTCTCAAACTCTCTCTAAGAGATGAAAATGGTATGGAAAAGTTAGTTTGGAAAATTTCATTCCCGCTAATTATAAAGTCTGAAAAAGTTTGTTAAAAACTTAGTGGGAAAGTGCGTGCAAAACAGCCAAAAAACTGCCAAAAACTGTTCCCGACTGGCATCTCGTTCGAACGACATTTCGTTCGAACGAAATCTCATTCGAACGAGACTTCTAACGACGTTCCAAATTGAACTCGTTAGAATCTCGTTGGATATCTCGTTCGAACATAAGGTTCGTTCGAACGACATATCGAACGACATTCCAGTGGCCTAATATGGGAACTCGTTGGGAGGTTCGTTCGAACGACATTTTCGTTCGAACGACAATCTCGTTCGAACGACTCTATCGAACGAAAAACCAAAAAGTTTGAATATTCTTGTTTAAGCCCAGAAAACTTCATAAACATTTATTTAAAGTTTTAATTAATTCTTTCTTTAAACAAAACGCAGTTTTTATAAAACCTAACACCCAATAAACTTTGTTCCAAGCTCCTATATATATAAAATTGCATTCATACCTTGGGAGCATGGAACTATGGTTGATGACGTAGAAACGAGGCCCGCAAACCGACATGATGATAAAGTTTTATACTCTTTGCCACTACGTCTTCAACAAACCCTTCATAGGCTTAAGAATATTACAATTAAATACTATCCTATGAATAAATGTTTTTGTCCGGAATTGAGACAAAACTATATATGGACTCAATTGGAAATTTGTGTCCTTATAATCACAGAGGTGGCTCACCAACTTTCTGACAATCCCAAATACCCTGGTGGTTTACTCAAGTGCCAATTTGATGTTTCTTAGCTGGATAGTGACATCACCTAAGGTAGATGTAACATTAAGTAGAGGGATATTTTGTTCACAATTAAATGAACGATGGAACTCAAGGTTGCTCCACCCAAGATTCCACGATCAAAGGCCTTTTAGTGTTTTACCAGTGTATCTAAGATGGTCAGGCTAAGCCCCAACGCTGCCTCACTTCTCAATCCTTCAAACCAAATCCCCCTGAAGTTCCCACCGTGAGGTCATTCGATAGAGCATGAAAGATCTCCCAGGCCTGGTCTCTCGTGAATACTGTTTGACCTCACACTAAATGACATTACAATCGTTACATCATTACAGTCGTTATAACTCATAGTCAATATACGTAAAAAGATACAACAAGACTAAGTAAAACAATAAGACTAAAGAATGATCTCTCTCGACTAGCTTCTTCGCTGGAAGATCCCCCTGGGCAGCCACGCTAGGCTACCTCGCTTGAGATGCCTTGCTGGGATGCATTGATTTAACTGCCTTGGTGAGCTGCATCGCTGCCTTACTAGGCTGTCTTACTTGAGCTGCATCGCTGCCTTATTGAGCTACCTCACTTGATCTGCATCGCTGCCTTGTTGAGTTGCATCGCTACCTTACTAAGTTACCTCGCTTGAGATGCATCACTGCCTTACTGAGCTGCCTCGCTACCTTGCTGAGCTGCATCACTGCCTTACCTCCTTGCCTTAATTCCTTGGGTCTGTTGTGTTATCTGGGAGAATTAACTCTAATCTCGAGATTATCTTCAACCCCCCTACACTACCAAAGTCCTTACTACATCGGTGGTCAACTTCCAACCTCTTCTTTAGCAGGGGCTCAGGTATTTCCTTATTCTTCTGCCAGTGGTTTCTCTGCTTAGCTTATACTGACGAGCCATTTGTTTTTTTTTAATCTTAAGTTGTCTCATATCACCACTTCATCAGTGCCTCCCCCTATTACTTCTCTAGCAGCCCTTGTTCAATTGAGCCACCTTACCCTGTTATTTCTAACGAAAGTCCTATCATAGTGCCTCTTCCGATAACTATTTCCATTGTGGGTCTTTACATTTTCTATATGCTTATTTTGTGAAATAAGTGATTTTCTAACACTTATCTCTTTTACTTCATTTATAGGCTAGTTTTGTAGAGGCCTCTTTATCTGTTGTAGCCGCGGTGAGTGTTGCAGAGGTATATCCTCAGGCAGCACCCACAGCGCCCCATTGACTACTACGGGGGTAATCACTCAAGTATCATGTATTTCCTATATGAGAGTAGCTATTTATGCGCCACTCTTTTAACTTGTATTTTTTCTAATCTTGTTATTTATCCAGAATAGCAGAGGTCCCCCTGTCTGCGGGACCTGTTACGAGTTCTGCTCCCTTTACTGTGGGGCCTCCAGCTAGTGTATTGGATGAGGCTATCCAGGTAAATACTGGTTTGCTATACTTTACAAATTTTCTTATACTGTGAAAATGTTTGATAACACTTACCTATTTCAGTGTTCTAGATTAGTGATGCAATTGTTCCGGTGACTGTGGAACACATTGGGGAGATAGCTGCGGAGGAGGTATTATACTTTCATACCTTAATCTCCTTTATACTTCCCCTTTTTATTCTTGCTTTTACTATGAAAGTATGCTCATCCTCACCCTTGTTTAATTGTTTCCAGACTAGTGTGGTAGTTTCTCCGATAACTGTGGAGCATATTGGAGAGGTAGCTACAAAAGAGGTATTATACTGTCATACCTTTCTCTTCTTTCTACTTCTCCTTTTTCCTCCTTATTTTGCTGTGTAAGTATGCTCACCCTCACCCTTATTTCATTGTTTCTAGGTTAGTGAGGCAGCTGCTCCGGTAACTGTGGAGCATATTAGAGAGATAGCTGCGAGAGAGGTATTGTACTGTCATACCTTTCTCTCCTTTCTACTTATCCGTTTTCTTCTTGCTTTTATTATGTAAGTATGCTCTCCCTCACCCTTGTTTCATTGTTTCAAGGTTAGTAGGCAACTGTTCCCGGTTCTGTGGAACTAGAAGATAGTGCTATGTTGCGCACTCCTCGGGTATTTAACTTTCATACCTTAGTTTCATAAACCTCCCTTTTTTTAACTTGTAAAATGTACAGTTGTTTTTCTTTGTTATTTCTTTTATTTAGGTTGGTATCCCTCATCTAGTTGATTCCTCTTGCATGGGTGGCAACATACAAACCCCACTGAGCTTTGGGGTAATCTTTTTATCATAGCCCCTTTTAGAGTCTGAGTATAGTTGTTGTTTGTTTTCTTCATTCCCTTGCCTTAACCTGGGTATCTATTTCTAGGATCTAATTGGTGAATCCATTAGGTCGACTGATGAGGGAAGTGAGAGTTATGAGGCCGCTTCTTCAACTAGTGATGCTGATCTTGATAGGGAATCTTCTTTCCTCCCATTCGAGATAGAGTCTCACCATTCAGAGGGTGATATTAAGGTGGAGGCTCATGCGGCTTTTATGAGCAGATTGTGGTGCGAGGAGCGGGCGCTTTAGGACACATGAGTGCCAGATATTGGATTTGATTTTGGAGCATCATCCTGAGACGTTCACATATTAGAGTGTTCTTCACATTGATATCCTCAAAGCGTTAAATCTGGAGGCCCTTTCCAGTCATATTTTTATTTCTTGGATGCTTCTCCATCCACACTGACCATTGCATCTACCTTGTTATTATTGGACACTCTTTGTTATCTGCAGTAATTTTACCAATTCCATCATGGTTGGCTTGATGCAGGAGTACGTCATTTTTTGAAAATTCACTTCTAGAAGATGGTGAGGCTTCACACATCTAGGTAGTCTAGGATCGAGCAGCGACGGGCTAAGGCTTCTAGGATCTGGGGTCAGATTACATCGCTTCAGTTTTAGCTTGACAAATCTAAGGATGGTGACTAGGAAGTGGAGGACAAGTTGGCCATATAGAGGAGGAGTTTGTGAGGGAGGCTGGTCCATCACTCTCGCCCATAATGACTTATTTTTTGTTGTTTCTAATGGATGGGTTATTTCTTGTGTTGTACCATTTTTCTTTCTTCCTTCATATCTAAATAACTGGGAATTTATAAATGATAGACACTGTTTTACTTCTCTTGTGCTTTTTTTTAATCTTTTCCTCTATCTATACTTTTTGGCATCTGTTTACCATAACCTGCTCTAATATTCTATGAGAACTTGATCAATTTGAACGGCCCCATATATTGTGGGGTACTTGCATTAATCTGAGCAAGTTATATTTTTTTAGCATAACCTCGTGCGATTGTGGGGTATTTGCATGTTATCTGGGCAAGTTATAATTTTTGACTTGCCTATAAGGATATGATTTTATAAATGTCCGTCACAATTGAGTATGTCGTATACCTCTACAATCGTTAAAGAATTATTCAAGATGGCATATGCATCGAGATAGATCCGAATATCAAGCTTCTTTAACATTAAAGCCTCTCTAAGGTTAATTTTGGTGAGAAAGTATTTAAGTCCCTTTACGATTCACTTAAAGGTGTTGGGATAATTTTAAAGGAGGTTTGAAAATTTTTCTAAAATATTTTCTAAGTGTTGAGGCGTTGTTCTTCGCCAAAATGAATTTTCCAAGATTAAAAGAAGAATTTTTTTAATAAAAAATTAAATTTATTTTTCGCGTTATGTCGTTCAAACGACATTTATTGTTGTTCGAACGAGATAGGATGTCATTTGAACGAGATCCCATATCGTTTGAATGACAATAAATGTCGTTTGAACGACATAACGCGAAAAATAAATTTAATTTTTTATTTAAAAAATTCTTTATATAATTTTTTATATAAAGCGAGTTAAACAAGGGGTCTTTCATTACGGAGACCTATCGATCTTCGATAGCAATAATCTGCAAACGGCGGAACACTTTGTCTTCTTCAATTTTAGGATTTAAAACCTTATTTTTCAAATCACAACACATCCCAAACCTTATGTGAATTGTTTTGGAACCTAAGATATAATCTTCTTGAACTTTACTCTTGTAAGGAGGATAATGTACAACTGACTACGACTACAGTCATTGAGGTTCGCTGCGTGTGGATCTTTGCTGAAGATAGAACTGCGTGTTCTTGTGGGGCTGTTGCGGTTGTTCTATTGTTGACGACGCTGACTGACTCCCGTGGGTATTAGTGTGTCACCATATTTCATTGTAATCCGTGTAAGTTGTAATTTAGAAATTATAGTGAAATAAAAGGTTTTCTCCTTCGGGGATTTTTCCTGAAATTGGTTTCCTTCGCATGTTTATTGATTTATGATTTTAAATCACCTAGATGCATGTGTTAGGGTTTAACTAAAATTTGGGATTAATTAAAACTGGCTAGTTTGTCACATAATTAAAATTAGATTTATTTGAGTAGTTGCATTATTCTGCTGTAGCACACTCTAGAAATTAGTATCAGAGTCTGTTGCACTAATTTATTGTGTTTGATCCTATTTTTTTAATATGACTTTTGATGGTTTTGATGATTTTAGATGTCAACTTTTTGAAAGGAATAATTAGAAAATTCACTTGAACTCTTGTTTTAAATCTTCTGTTGAAAATGACTCTGAGAGGTGTCTTGGTTGTAAGGGAATTGATCACATGATAGATGAATGTCCCACTAATATAAGGAAGATTTTTAATAAACCGACATCTCATGCTTATTCTCTCAGAGATAGTGATTCTAAAAAAGAAGTTTTTTATGCTACTAAGCGAGAGCTTCCCACCCCTATGACTAGTGATGAGAGTGCGGATGAGTAAGAGGAAGAATTGAGTGAGTTGCAAGTTGCCTACTATAATTTTTATGCGAAATCTGTAAATTTAAAAAAGGCAAACTTGAAATTAGAGGCTAAGTTGAAAGAACGTGTCTCGGATAGAAAAAACAACGATGCATTGATTGAGGATTTAAGGACACGTGAGGATATGCTTAGAGAAAAGGTAGGATATGTTAAGGGTGAGAGAGATAGTCTTAGAGGGTTAATGAGGACTATGAAAAAGGAGCTTTTAGAGTTTGAGGATTATAGATGAGTACTTGAGTCTAGGATAGGTGATCTTGAGAATAGTTTAAGAGAGTCAAGTAAGGTGAAATTTGATTTAGAGTCTAGGTAGAAAAAGTTAGATAAGATGTTAGGCACTGTCCAAATCAAGGATGATATGTCTGGTATAGGCTTCGATGATAGTGTATCACCCATTCACAAAGCCAATCCCACATGTGTGAAAGAGCCTCCTAGGGTTGTTAGGAGAGAGGAGACGAAGGTTGTTAAGACAGAGCCACCTAGGAAAATCGTGAGAGAAGCACCTAGGAATTTTAAGAGAACGCCACCTATAAACTTTAGGAGAGGGCCACCTTTAGGCAACACTCATCGTCCGATTTACACTTGCACACACTGCGATAGGCAAGGTCATCTTAGGCATTTCTTCTATAAACTTCAAAATGCTCCTTGGAAGTTTAATAAGAAAATAAATTCGATTCCCAAAACCCGCACATGTTGTTTTAAATCTGTTTGGGTTAGGAAATCTGATTTAGAGGCTTTTAGATTAAATTTTCATGACTCTCGGTTGCTTGCACGTGATTCAACCCATGTTAAATCTTTTGGTTGTTCATGTTGTTTTTTTGTCATACCTAGTTATGCTTCATGATATATTCTTGCTAGTGTTATGACTTGTGTACATTTTTGTATTAGATTTTTGCATTTGATAAAATTTCAAAAAATACAATGAGATTTTCATTTTTTTGAAAATTTTGAAAAAGTCAAAAAGAGTTTTGTATTTTTTTTGCACCATACATGAATGGACATTTAGGATCACAATATCATTCCATGTCCATGTGACTATTTGATAGTTTTTTGAGACAATATGTCATGTCATTCATGTGCTTTACAATGTTTGGAGTCATTGAAATGCTATTATTGGATACTTCCTACATGTTTGACTCATTTTTTGCTTTATTTCACACGTGCATGGATTTATTTAATTACTGTACTTGTCTATCACATGTTGGTCGAGTGTTTTAACCAAGTGCAATACGACAATAATGAAAGTAGTGCATGTAAAACTATTGCCCATGAGGAATTTGTTTAAACTTGAATAAATAATGAGTGACATGGGAAAGGGATACGAGTGAATAACAATCACGTCGTGAAACCCACCGTTTGAAAAGAGCCATGCAAAAAAAAATTAAGGCAATAAAAAAATGAAATATGCCAAATATTGGGCCAATAGGTTTTCTCTAAGTTGAGAATTTAGAACCTCATTAAAAAAATAAAAAGATTATTATTTATGAGGGAGTTTTGGTCGTATATGTATCAATGGGTTTGTACGTCCTTTGAAAAGTTCTCAAAACAGCATGAAATAGTTTTGGACGTTATAGGTGTGAAAATCACTTAGGCTTTGATTTGTTGATTTGATTTAGTCGATATCATATAAATTCAACAATTTTACACCGAAGGATATTTCTTATGTTCATTCGATAGGAGTACACTAATGCATCGTGCACGTATGCTTGATTGAGTTTTATTACCTATTGAATATGTTCACACCCATTCATTCTGTTTCCATGACTTGGTTGTTTTAGTGTAAATTCATAGTGTGATTTTTGTTTTTTTTTTGTAGAAAATAATTGAAAAATCAAAAATAGTTTGTGAAATACGTTTTAGTGTATTTTTGTGATCATAGTTTGATACCTTGTTTATCGTGACAACTCCATGCTTAATTTGGTTATTCGTTTCCTTGTCTATTTCGGTCAAATAAAAAGGGGGAGAACGAATTATTGGGGGGGGGGGGGGGGGTTACATTATGGGGGATATTTGATTACTCTTACAGCGTGTGGATCTTTGCTGAAGATAGAACTGCATGTTCTTGTGGGGTTGCTGCGGTTGTTCCATTGCTGACGACGCCTTCATTGTAATTCGTGTAAGTTGCGATTTACAAATTATAAATAAAAGGTTTTGCCCTTCGGAGATTTTTCCTGAAATTGCTTTCCTTTGCATGTTTATTGATTTATGATTTTAAATCACCTAGATGCATGTGTTAGGGTTTAACTAAAATTTGGTTTTAATTAAAACTGGCTGGTTTGTCACATAATTAAAATTGGATTTATTTGAGTAGTCGCATCATTCCGCTAGAGCACACTCTACATTGCCCCCTCTATTTTTGGGGGTAATCTTATATACTATTGTATGTATTCATAAGGAATGACTTGGAGGGGGTTACCCTTTCTGATTCCTTTAGGTTTTATTTTTTTTATAAAAACAATTAGAGGGGGTAGACCCCCTTCTCCTCATTTCCATTGAACTGGTCAAGCAAAGAGGCTAGTACTTGTTTTCTAAGTTGTAAATATATTTGTGAGATATCCTTATTTTAAATTAAAATTATCATTAGAAGGACAACCCCATGATGGTCTAGTGATAAACTAAATTTATCTATTATGTTTGGAAGGATTTTGCTCAATATACTTTTCTCTTAGGATGGATGTACCCCTCATGTGTAATGAGAATTTTTTTTATCATGGACCCTCTTCGAGTCTAGTAGAGGGAATTTCTATAAGAAAATTTTCTAGTGCATATACCTCACACAATAGTTAAGGTAAAAGAACAAGAATCATCATGTGATGATAAAAAAGAGCAGATATTCATTTATTTCATATTAGTACTGTTTACAAAATTTCATTACTCTATCATCTTTAAAAAAAAACTTTCTAGTTTCAGAGAAGGCTCCTCAAACTTGTCAAAAGAAATAAATTTTAATAAAAGACTAGGCATAATACCTCTTTAGCCATTTGCAGTTAATGGATTAAAGACAGTCACTCTTCGGCTTTGAGATCTGGGACTACCCTTACTTGCCTACCCCCTTACCATAAAGAGGCCTTCCGAATTGGGTTTGAACTTTGACGCCAACATGCTACCGAGGTGTTGAGTAGATGCATGAAGGACCAAGTGTCCCACTTGAAATTCTCTGGGCTTAACTAGGTTCTCATAAGGTTTGGATAACTACTGGGTGTAGACTTTAAAGTTCTCTTTTGCCCTATCTTTGTGCTCGTCAAGTGCCTCAAACTGCACATGTTATGGATTAAGGATGAGTTCATTTCTTAGAGCGACCCTAGTTGAGGGTGCTGCTAATTCCACCGATAGGACAGCTCCAGTCCCATACACAAGTGTAAATGGGGTAAACCCGATTGACTTTCTCTTTGAAGTGAGATAAGCCCCTAATACAATGGGTAGCTTCTCATCCTATTCCCCTGGCATGTCTTCTAGTATCTTTTTCAAGATATTGATCAAGGTCTTATTTGTAGCCCACGTATGGAAGGGTTAAGGAGTTGCTAGTCTTTGCAAACTAACGGAAGGATCATGTACCATGTTGCCATGAATTTGGAAATCTTTGTACCTTTTCAGATAACTAATGGAATCAGCCTCCATGGTTAGCCAATAATACCCTAACGTCATTAGCTGGTCATATATTTTGGTACCTCCCATGTGGGAGGGCTCATAGTCCTCTTTCAACACTTTTTTGAAATCCTCTTTTGCTACATATATCAGTGCTTTCTCATTGTATCCCTTATTATAGATCTCCCCTTATACTAGGTTGAAGAGGGCTACTGTCTTTTTTAGATAAATCTCATCTCCTCTTTTTGGGGGAAGTTCATCATCTTTCAAATAAGCTATGTATGGTTGCCTCCAATCTTTAAAGGCCTCCATAAAATTAGCTTTTTTTGGTTGGTCAAATTGGATTTGGTACTTTAAACAGCCCTGCAGTAAAAAAGCAGCCTCCGTGCTCATGGTGGGCCAGTAATATCCCCCCTATAGTCGGCAATAAAGAGGGATATTAATATCCCCATAATGTTTCTCATGCAATGTTTCCACCCTCTATCAAGCTTCATCTTCTCCTACACGCCTTGATAAGAACCAACCGAGGCTCTTATAATAAAGTGTTCCCTATTGCATGTGGTAGTTAGCAAGATCTAATATCTTCATTGTTTCTTACCTTATTTCTAGCTTCTTCACAACCACGTATCTCCAGTCTTCTAGCTCATCACTTAGAAATAGGGACCTCACTGTGGTGGGCACTATCCTCTGCCATACTGTAATAATTTCTTTCGGCTCATCCATGTCTAATTTTTGGGCGATTGTACCTAGCGTCCGGATGCCTATTCATTATTTACGCATTCCTCTCAATGCTCACTTTCAGGAACTGCCCCAGCAACTTTTGTATGATGGATCTGTATGGTGCTAGGTTGGCATGTTTGAGGGAAAACTCCCCATTAACCTATTTTACCACCAGGTTCGAGTCCACTCGTATGTACAATACTCTTACGCCTCTTCGTAATGCCTCCAACAATCCCAGAATAAAGGCCTCGTACTCAACCTCATTATTCGAGCATTTGAAGTCTATCTTGAAGGAGAGAGTGACCTTCTCCTTACTATTTGAGAGGATAATACCCGCACCCCTTGTTCCTTGTGAACTAGAGGCATTAAAACCCATCTCTGACTCCTCCATCTCTTCTTCCAAACATGCTTAGAAATTTTCCCTAGGTAGCTCTTCATTGGGAGGCTCAAAATTCCTACTTGGGAAGCGGTCCAATAAATTGTCTAGTGCTTAACGTTTAATGACTTTGTGCGTCACGCACTTCAAATCATATTCTAAAATAATTACAAACCACATTGGTGCTCACCTACCAAGACCATCTATGCAAAGAGGTACTTGATAGGGTCACACTTAGTGACAATATAGAGTGTAAAACCCAGCAGGTAGTGTCTCAACTTTTGGGCCACGAAGACGAGGGCAAGGCAGTATCTCTCAACATTGGTATATCTTAATTTTGTGCTTGAAATCACCCTTGACAAGTATTACACTGACTTATGTACCCCCTCCTTATCTTGATCGAGAAATGCCCCTATATATTTTTTTGTTGCAGTTAGGTAGAGTAGCAACGGTGCCCCCACCTCTGGCGGTATCATCATAGATGGAGAGGTTAAAATTTCCTTGATCTTCTCAAAGGCCTTCTTCTGTTCCTCTCCCCAAATCCACTTAGCTTTTTCCTTCAGTAGGGGGTAAATGAGTGGGTTACTTGCGCTAGCGCATGTATGAATCTCCTTAGGTAGGACACATTTCCTAAGAATCTTTTAAGTTGTCGCTAAATCTTTGGCAGTGGCATCATCACAATGGCTTTCTTTTTTTCCTTATCGACCTGTACCCCCTAACTATTTACTACGAATCCCAATTTTTTTCCTGTAGTGACCCTGGAGTCACACTTCGAGCGGTTCATTCTCATCTTGTACATACGGCATCTTTCAATACCCGCCTAAGGTCCGGGATATGCTTGCTTTCTTTCTTGGACATCACCACTGGGTCATCCATATGGAATTCCAAATATACCATGGAACAAATCATGGAAGATGGCCATCATGGTTCGCTGGTAGGTGGCTCCGGCATTCTTCAACTAAAATGGCATGACTGTATAATGAAATTTTCCCAATGGCATCGAAAAATAGTCTTCTCTATATCCTTCGGGTCCATGTTGATCTGATTATAGCCGACGTACACGTCCATGAAACTATACATCTAATGACCCATGGTAGCATCCACTAAGTTGTCTATACTCGGCAAAGAAAACTCATCTTTGGGATATGGTCGATTTAAGTAATGAAAATCCATAAAAACTCGGATTTGAGTTTTATCCTTCTTTGCCACTATACCTCTAATATTGGCTTTGGCATATTGATGGTATGTGGAGGTAACTATGTGGTAAGTGTGCATACACACTCACCCTATGAGAAGATGGTAGCTTGCGTTGGCATTGATCACATGAAACTTAATGTGGGAAGTGAAGTTCCTCAACTTGATACCCATATTCACTTAATTAAGAGACTACGAGCCTACTCTATCAAATTTTGAAATCACCAATGGTACAGATACTATCCTCTCTTGATAAATTCCCGTTTCATATAATGTGACAATTGGCATAATATTGATGGACACTCCTCCATCCATCAATTACCTAGGGAAAGAAATTACATTAATCATGGTTGTCACGTAGAGCGGGCGGTTGTGAAAATATGGTGCTTGCATATCTTCCTTAGAGAATACCACTTTAGAAGTGTATCTTTCAATCAACCGTCTAATGGGTCCCTATTAGCTTAGCGAGGGGTCCCAACACTATTGCATCACTTCCAAAACTTTCATTATGATAACTATGCTGGTGTCATACTTTACCCCTATCTATCAAATAACCAATTGAACTTGGGACTCCTTAATATGGCTTCACACTTGAAGTTCAGTTCTACTTCGTAAGTTTGAGCATTGCAGATATACTCTGTAAGAGGGTACTTCAGATTATAGATGGAGGCGTAACCCCTATTCGAGTATGGTAATAATAAGCTAATTGGACAGAGCCTTGGATTAACAATAGAACATCCAGACACAAGTTCAACGAAGACAAGACTTAGTTTAGACTCACAAAACTCTCTTGTATAACTCAGGAAATAGTAATGAACCTTATAAGTAGCTTAGCTAGAGGGAGAGAGAAGTAATCTCCCTAGATACACCCTGGTAGGCAGGTAGAAACACATTAAACACCCTCAAGAATCCCTGTCAGGTATTAAAAGCTCCGTAATAAATGACAATGGTGGGTGAGTAAACTCTCTGGTTTGTAATAACTCTCTCTGGCAATAACTTCTCAAACTCTGAAAAGGATCATCCTCTCCTTAGGGGTGGTTGGGGTCCTTAAATAGCCCCCACACCATCCTCGAGGCAACTCAGTCATTAAAGACTATGAAAGAAATCCCTTATACTTCATGTCACAACATTAAATGTCTGATGCACTAGTTGTCTCCACGTCATAAACATTAAATGCCAAGACATGCCTTTTGCCTAACCACTGTGTGTCAGGGGGCTGTTGTCGCAGAGGTGGCTCACTAACTGCCTTACAGCCCCAAATACCACGGTGGTTTACTCAATTGCATGTCTGACATTGTTTAGCTTCCTAGTGACATCACCTACAGTAGATGTGACATTAAGTAGAGGGTTGTTTGGTTCACAACTCAACGCCCGATGGAACTCAAAGCTACTCCGCCCGAGGTTCCACGGTCAGGGTCCTTTGGTGTTTTAGGACAAGCCTCAACGGTGCCTCACTTCTCAATCCTTTAAACCAATTCCCTCTAAAGTGCCCACGGTGAGGTTGTTTGATAGAGCATGAAAGCTCTCCCAGGCCCTACCAAGCCTGGTCCCTTGCGAGTACCGTTCGACCTCACACAAATTCATTATTCTCGTTACATCATTACAATCGTTATATCTCATAGCAGATATAAACAAAAATACAATATGACTAAGTAATCAAAGAAGCTAAAGTATGAGTTGCCACACCAAGCTGCCACGCTTGAACTACCTCGCTTGAGCTGCCACACTATCTTACTCCCAAACACTGTTTCCAATAGGTGTATTATCCCTAATATCAGGATTACCTTCAAGCCCCCTCTACATTTTCCCCCCATGGAGGAATTTATTGTGGGAATAAGAAATGCCTGCACGAAAACTTCTCAATCCGATGAACCTTCTCTGCGTGAACCTGGCCTTCTTTCCCCTATTAGAACCGCAACGATATAATCCTCTGGAAAAATTAAAATTCTCCCCGATGTACCTAAGCAGAAGCGCCATTCTCATTGGGGCTGGGGCGAGGGGAAATCGCCGCTTTTTCCTCGTGCTGATCCTCAACCATTCTATCTTTAATATTTGAAGTTCTCCCTAAAGACCTACTAACCTTCCCAAATACTCGTTTGGACTTCTAAGAAATGAGATTCTCTCTTGTGGTGCTTCGCTATGTTCGAAAAAATGTTTGGACACGTGGGATCTTCTTCGTTAGAAGTTTATTGGATATGCTTGACAAGAATTTCTGGCGCCAAAATTGAAACTTGTTCAAGAAGGCAACGCTTTGTGTTCCCTATGTGTCAGTTTATTGATGATGTGGCATTGTCTTTTCAACTGTCAAAGTACTTCCCGAAATGCCATGTGTACATTTGAAATGATTATAGGCGGCCGCGCACGTGCGATGGTGAGACAATCTAAACGCCAAACTCAGAAATTTCAAACGGCCATATCCCAACACTTAACCCTTATTTTCTCTTACTTTGCCTTCATCGTCTTCAAGCTTCCATTCGCTTTAGAGAGAGAGAAAAAATTGTGAGAACTCCATTGTTGTTAAGCGCTTACCTTCTGACCTCTCTCTTCTGTTACCTTCTCTACCCCCACCTGTGATCATGTTCCTCCATTCTCATTCTGAAACCCTTCTTGCTCAAAGATTTTCTGTTACTTTATCATTATTTTCCATGGCATCCTCAAGCAACCCCACCGTCTCTGCCACCGGTGTTCCGCATGCCACCCTTAGCACTGCCACCACCCTACATGCTGCCCGCCAAGAACAACTAAGGTTTTACCATCGATCACCTATTTTTGGACAAGGTGATGATTTTTCTGGTGCATGTAAGAGGGTCCATTTTTCTTCTAAGTTTGACCCTCTATTATTGGGTGATGAAGACGAAGCTTCTACTGAGTGGGGTTTTCTTCCTCTCGAGGGGACTCTTCGATTTCGCTTGGAGCGAGGGGACTTCTCATGGTACCACATTGAGTTTGAAGCGCCTGGGGGTTCTCCTGCTCAGTTTGCTGCGTGGAACTCCCTCATGCAAAGTTCCTGTGCTAAAACGATCACTAATATTGTTCTGGTGTCTCGCTAGAACGTTACTACCCATACCTTCATCGCTGCGTGCGGTGAGTTCACGGTGACGTTGGAAGACGTGTGTGAGCTCCTGGACCTTGAAACAACAGGCCACGAGCCTTCTACCGATGAGGGTCTGGATTCCCAGGAGACTACTGACCGTTTGGAGTTGGACTGAATATGCTAAAGCTGCACTGGTTCCTCGAACAAGGCCACTTTCTCCCCACTTATCAATTATTTCTTCAAGGACTCTTCTGAAGGCAGTTCTTCTGGAGGTGCCCCTGGTCAAGGTACATCATTGGATATTCCTGTGTACATCCTTATCATTCTTTCCCGTTTCCTTTTATCGGGAAAACCCAATGATCAGCCCCGAAGGAACCTTATCAATATATCTCTTTGTTTGGCCCGAGGTACCAAGCTTCCCCTGGCTGCAATCGCCCTGGGGTCTCTCTATACATGGCTCAATAGGACCCACATTGACATGGAACAATCTCTTGGTGGATATAACTTAGCAAATTTTACCAATTGTGTCCTTCTGACGAGCTTCCTCTATGTTCGTTTTCCTGCCATAGCGGTCAAGATCAACCGTCCTCCTTCTGGGGAAAATATTTTGCCCCCATGCTCCTTCCTTTATCATAAGAAACAGAGTCGAAAGGAGTTTCTCCCTGTGATTGATCGTTTTGAGGACTTCGTTATGAGGCCTTACGAAGAGGACATCTTTGTTCACAACTGTGAGTTTTTCCAACATGACACTAGGTCACTGGCCATAGTTGTTCTGTTCTCCCCCGGGTATCTGCCGTCCTACACCGAGTGGGGATATACCAGTGAGAACTACAATCCCAATCGATGCAGCCACCAATTTGGTTTTGATCAGGGGGCTCCTCGTCCAGTTTTTCAATCATCAAACCCCAAGGCTTCTTTTAGCGAGGCCTGCTCCCTATTTTCATCTACCGCTGAATGGGGAATAAGTTCTGCAATGGCTGGGAGAGTAACCATTCCCAGCAACAAAAGGCAAGGGAATGTGTCCTCTCTGTTCTCTACACGATACTAGCTGAAACAATTAGCTGATATTGCAGAGTTCATCGAGGGGGATCCAGTGTACCCTCCAGTTCTTTCCTTTTCTGCGTTGGAGCTGGGTTTAAAGGGAAACTCCATTCTTAGGGTTGAGTTCCCTATGAGTAAGACCCCTAAGGCATGTCCCACTGAGCTTCCTCCCCTTTGTTCGATGATCCATACTACTACGTCTAAAGCCAAGAGTGCTACAGCCTCTAAGAGAGCTGCCCCTTCGACCAAAGTTTCTACTGATGAACCTTCGGGCCAGAAGGCAAAGAAAGGGGCTTCTTCCAAGTCCAAGTCTCAGACTAAATCTCAAGCTCCTAAAGGGGCATTCCCACTTGCCTCCGTTCCTCATCCTATGCCTGCAGAGAGGACTGAGGAGTTAAGAAGGAAAACGCAAGCTGAGGTGGCACGCATAAACGCCGAGTTCCAACGACGCGCTCCAGTTGTTCCTCCACCGGGAACCTTCCCCATAATCATTGTTGATCCCACCGAGCCCACGACAAAGAGGAGAAAAAACTCAAACGTTCTTCGAGGTACTGGCACTGGTGCATCAGGAACGAGGAAGAAAACTTTGGGTACCAAGTCCCAGAGGAGACAAACTCCTCAGGTGCCTTTATCTCCTGCCCCCTCTCCTCTCAGATCTGAGGTATGTATTCTTGTTCTATTATCATTTTTCCATCTACTTAAGGAAAAAAAGTACATTTGCTTATGCATTTTGGTGACTTTGGTGATGGAGGTTGAAGAAGAATGTGCCAATCCCCCTAGTCCCCCCCCCCCCCACCGGTGAGCACTTTTGTGGGGGGACGGTTTGGTGTTTTGCCACCCGTTGTGACTCCTCATCGTTCGCCCATGACCGGGCTCACCCATTCTCTCCATTCAGCCTCTCATCGTGTAAGGGATGTTGCTGTGGGGGGTGATGCTGTTGACTCAGTGGGCGTCTCTTCGCGACCCGAGACAACTCTCTCTATCACTTCTAGTTTATCTTCTCCACCCGAGCTTCTTCTGCCCATCGTTCTGGCTGAAGAGGATGAGCCCGAGGTATGATTTGCTCTGTAATTTGTTTGGTATAATGTCCTTTCAGTCTCACCCCATTATTTATTTATAATGCTGAACCTTGAGATTTTGGAATGCCCTAGGTTGAAGTGTCTTCATTGTTAGCCAGCATTTGTTTTCCCACGGTGCTAATGAGACCCTTGACCACAATTCCCTTTTTTCGTACCTTAACTGAGGTAAGTGACATTTAGAGGTGCTTTTCCCCTTTTTCTGTGATTATTCCTCTTATCCCCCTTTTTTTAACACTGAACTTCATGTTGCAGTTTTCTCCCAATCTTGCCCCACCTTCTCTTGAAGGTCTGCACGCGTATAAGGCCAAGGTTGGTGCTTCTGCCCCTCGTGGTGGTTTTTATGCATCCACCCCTATTGAGGCTTCATTTGGGATCCCCTCATCCTCTACCAGTGAACAACCCATGCTAGTTTTTGTCCCCTATGTCGGTGAGGGAGTTTTGACTACCGTTGAGGCTTCTGCAACCAAGGATCCCATTATGGTTCTGAGGTAATGAGCCCGCCCCCAACGGTTCCTGCCCCTATGGATGCTATGGTGGCTGCCGTTCTTGCCCCGGACGTGACTGAGGTATTTTATTAATTCTATGCTTTTTTGTCAAAGAATTTTTGCAAACTCCCCTATAACGGCGACTTAACAACGAAAACACCTGTTAAGTTTTTTTTTTCATAAACTCCACCTATAATGGTGACTTAATAATGAAAACACTTGTTAAGATTTCTCATAAACTCCACCTATAACGGTGACTTAACAATGAAAACACTTGTTAAGATTTTTCTTAAGCTCCACCTATAACGGTGACTTAACAATGAAAACACTTGTTAAGATTTTTCATAAACTCCACCTATAACGGTGACTTAATAATGAAAATACTTGTTAAGATTTTCAAAAATTCCACCTATAACGGTGACTTAACAATGAAAACACTTGTTAAGATTTTTCACAAACTCATTACTTTTCTTATCTCAGGTTGCACTAGAGACTTCTCCACCCGTTCTTTCGCCTATTAGCTCACCTCATCGGGAACCTGTCGTCTCAGAAGATTCTGACCATGCTGATCAAGGTTCCACGACCGGTGCTGCAGCGGAGAGTGAATTCGGGCTCGAGATTCCTCTGTCGGATTTGGATCCTCATGCATTCTTCTTAATGGTGCTTCAACATTCTCCCCAAATGCCTTCCACTCATCGACTAGTGACGAGCAACTTGCGAATCACTATCCAGAAACCTTCTCAGTGGATTGCTTACATTCCAACATCTCTGTCATGAGTTATAGGTTGCAAGGCATGGCTACCGTTGTTGCAGAAATTGCTAGCACTCCCACTGCGACCGTTACCAGACCACTCCTTAACCAATTTCTTGGCTATTTAAAGGAGTTGGGTCATGATGGTTTTCGTTTTAACTGGCTTACATCATATTTAAAAACTTTGAAGAGCTAGCAACTGATCAAGCAGAGGGAATTATTGTAGAAGCATCAGCAGGACCAATGGGCTGAGGAAGCCAGGTTGGCCGAAATAGCACCCCTTCTAGAAGAAGTTGATAAGGAGGTAGATGATGTCGAAGAAGCTTTGCGTCTGGCCAAGCTAAAACGAGAACGACTCCTTATCAGACGTTCACAAGTACAAACGAGGTTGGGGGTTTCCATCAATTCCCAACAGTCTTATCCTACATCTTCTTCGGGCCTTCCTGAAGATTTTTTCTCATCTTCAGACCTATGGTTCCTCTCGGGCTAGTCAACAGTTGTATATATCTTCCTCTTGATTTTTTCTATGTAATTCTTAGGCCACTTTTTCTCCTGAGAATCGGCTCAGCATGCTCTGTCGCTGAGCCTCGTGCTCTATCGAGTCCATTCTGGATCTCATCCTATCTTTAAGCTGCTTCGAGATACCTTGGAGACGAGAGGCCACCTGCTGAGCTTCTTCAACTGTTCCCTTTGGGCTGCTCGCAACCTCCTTATATTCGTTTAAGGTCCCCATCCTTTCTTTGATCGAGGGAACCCATGCTCCCTCCATTCTTCTCGTTAAGATCCGAACATCTTCCTCTAACTCTGTGTAAAATGTTGTATCCACCAAGTGAGCTTCTTCAACCATGAAGGGCCTCTTTGTGGCCCTAATGGTCACCTATGTGCCCTTGACATTCACTTTAGCACATTGGCGGTATGTAGAAGGAACTAGGCCTTGGTTGTGCATCCACATCATTCCTATTAGCAGATGATAGGAAGTTTCACTCTCTATCACGTGGAACTTGATATGGGAACTCAAGTTTCCCATCACAATCCCCACATTAACATATCCAATAGATTTAGAAGATTGGTTATCATACCCCAAAATTACCAAAGGCATGGGGACCATCCTTTCTTCTGGAATATTGGTCCCGTGAAAGGAGTTGATCGGCATAATATTGATGGAAGCTCCTCCATCCATGAGATTCCTTGCAAAGCTAACTCCGTTGACACTGGCAGTCACATATAATGGCCTGTTATGAGGGAACCTTACGGCTCTATCTGCATCGCTGAAGGTTACCTCTGACAGAAACCTTCTCACCAACCTGGCCATGGGACCCCTCTATCTCAACGAAGGGACTGAGTTCTTCCTCATAATATCATGTATTTCCTGGGTTATCTCGAGCCTAATCTCCTTCGGTACCCCCACATGGTCGAAGAACCAAGTGAACTTTGGGGACTTCCAAACTGCATAGTATTCAAGAGCCGGGTCTATTTCCTCGCCTTCAACAATAAACACCTCTTCCGTATCCTTGGCACTTGCTTCATCATAGGCCAACACAAAATTCTCCATTCCATTCGTACAGTCTTCCAGAGCCTCTTCGTACTCTTCTTGCCCTGCTGTCGATCCCCTTTCCCCTTTCTCAGCCTCTTCATCATAGGCCACCACGAGATTAGCCTCATGTGCTGGCAAAGGGTTGTTGTTGACATTCTGGGGGGGATTTGTAATGTCCCTTCCTTTATGTATTTTTCGATAATTCTTTTTAACGTAAAGAAGCTCTCCGTTGGATGTTGGATCCTTCGATGCTCCTGGCAGTACTTTGAATCCGCCTTCGTTGCTGCGTCGGGCTCCCCCACGGGAGCATCCTTTGGCTCATAGACCGTTCCCCCTTGAACCATCGCGTTATAACAGCTGACAACTTCTTCTACTATACAGGGCAATGGTGGTGGGTCTTTTTTATCTCTCCCAAACTTCCTCTTATCGTCCTTCTTCGGTGCTTTGGCCCTATCTCCCCCTTCGGTGTACCCTACCCGTGGGGGCTGGGACCTCCCCCCCGCAGGTTTCATCGGTTGCCTGAACATCATGGTCTCTACCACCGGATTGGGTCGTACCAACAAAGAGATATTTCTCGCCGCTTTCAAGAATGCCATAAAAGTCCCCTTGCGCGTCTCGTTGATAAGATGGCAGATGTATTCAGTAAGCAGTCCCTCAGCACAAATCTACAATAACTTGGACTCTTTGGCCTCCTCCCTTACATCGAGGGACCTTTACCTGAACCTTCGAACATAGGCCACCACCTCTTCCCCAGGTCTTTTCTTCTCCCTACCCAGTTGGGTCAAGGTGAACTCATCTTATGCCAGAAAGAACTTTTGGACAAATAATACATGCATCTCCTCCCACGTAGAAATGTTGTTGGGAATCAAATGGGAGTACCAGGTGTATGCTTTATCAGTTAGGGATTTGGAAAACTCCCTCAATCTAAGCTTCTTATCATTACAATGTGCTCCCAAGTGTTCAATAAAATGCTTAATGTGCTCCTTCGGGTTCCCACCTTTCCCTGTATATTTTTCAAAGATAGGGGGAATATAGTCCTTTGGGTAAGGCTCATCGTTGTATTTCTGATGATAAGGTGTTCGAAAGTAGTCATAAATCGAAGCCACCTCGCCAGCGGATTGCGAGGAAGCTTTCATGAACTTCAATATTTCTTTCTGCATCTCTTTTCTCATTTCCTCCATGGGCGATGCTACCGAGGCAACCAGCGGCGGGGCCACGGGCTGAGTGCCCATTGTATCTGAAACGAACATTACCGGTGGTGCCGTCGAAGCTCCAGAGGCTCCCACTACTAGATTCACAACAGAGAGTACGCTTAATGGGATCGCTCCAGCAATACCTGCACTTGGTGGGGCCGTGGGAGCTACTCCCGGTGTTACGAAAGAATTAGCCTCCAATCCTCCCAACATAGTTGAAGCTACTGGGGTTTGTAAAAACTCATAAAACTTGCTCATGGGGAGCGTAATCTGGGTGGGACCCAACCCCGTGCTCGTGGAAGGTTGTGTCACCCCTAGAATGCCTGACGCCGTCAGAACCAGAGGTACCTCTACTCGAGGGGCCCCATCCCTTAGGGCCGCCAGTTCTCTCGCAGCCTATTCTTCATTATGCTGAATATCATCAAAGTTAAGTCCTCGAGTAGCATTATCTTGCGCCATACTCCTTACCTAGGAGAATGCCTCCCCACCAGAGTCGCCAAATGTAAGAGGGTACTTTAGATTATAGATGGAGGTGTAACCCCTGTTTGAGTATGGTAATAATAAGCTAATTGGCCAAAGCCTTGGATTAACAATAGAACATCCAGACACAAGTTCAACGAAGACAAGACTCAGTTTAGACTCAAAAAACTCTCGTTTATAACTCAAGAAATAGTAATGAACCTTATAAGTAGCTTAGCTAGAGAGAGAGAGAAGTAAGTACCCTAGATACACCCTGGTAGGCAGGTAGAAACACATTAAAACCCCTTAAGAATCCCTGTCAGGTATTAAAAGTTCCGTAATAAATGACAATGGTGGGTGAGTAAACTCTCGGGTTTGTAATAACTCTCTCTAGCAATAACTTCTCAAACTCTCAAAAGGATCATCCTCTCCTCAGGGGTGGTTGGGGTCCTTAAATATCCCCCCACACTATCCCCGAGGCAACTCAGTCATTAAAGACTATGAAAGAAATCCATTATACTTTATGTCACAACATTAAATGCCTGATGCACTAGTTTTCTCCACGTCATAAATATTAAATGCCAAGACATGCCTTTTGCTTAACCATTGTGTGTTAGGCGGATGATGTCGCAGAGGTGGCTTACCAACTGCCTGACAGCCCCAGATTCCATTATGGTTTACTCAAGTGCATGTCTGACATTTTTTAGCTGCCTAGTGACATCACCTATAGTAGATGTGACATTAAGTAGAGGGTTGTTTGGTTCATAACTCAACGCCCGATGGAACTCAAAGCTGCTTCGCTCGAGGTTCCACGGTCAGGGTCCTTCGGTGTTTTACCAGGTGTATTTAAGATGGTCAGGACAAGCCCCAACGGTGCCTCACTTCTTAATCCTCCAAACCAAGTCCCTCTAAAGTTCCCACGGTGAGGTCGTTTGATAGAGCATGAAAGCTCTCCCAGGCCCTGCCAAGGCTGGCCCCTCGCGAGTATCGTTCGACCTCACACAGATTCATTATTCTTGTTTCATCATTACAATCGTTATATCTCATAGCCAATATAAACAAAGATACAATATGGCTAAGTAATTAAACAAGCTAAAGTATGAGTTGCCACACCAAGCTTCCACGCTTGAACTGCCTCGCTTGAGCTGCCACGCTGTCTTACTCCCAAACACTGTTGCTAATAGGTGGATTATCCCTAATCTCAGGATTACCTTCAGTCCCCCTCTACATACTCTGACTCAGATGTCACTCCTTTATCCATAGCAAGGATGACATCTACTTTGCCCTCTGGGGGTTTCACTTTCTCAATCCCCTCACATCCATCCTCTTCTTAGTTAGGATTTAAGAACCTCTCCTCGCGCCTCCTATCCTTATCAATTCCATGTACACTGCTCAGTGCTAGCCCTTCTAGCTCTTCATATATTTTCTCACTATTTTCCCATTCCATTAGGTCTCGAGTTTCTTCTAGCTCTGCATGGCAGTGGTGGTAATGCATCCTCTCCAAACTTCCTCTTATTAACTGGACTGTTGCCTTTGGATCCGGGGAATTCCTTTTTACCCTTTACACATCTTTCTACATATTTAACTGCTTGCCTCCTCGAGACTTGAAATCTTCCAGAAGTCAGTGGCACTTGCGTCCTCCAACTTTAGGTCCTAGGCTTGATTATCATGGTTATATTACTGACAGCCCAGATGAACTCTTTAAAAGTCCCATCTCTGGTCTCATTGACCAGGTGGATCTTATATTCTTCCAAGAGGCCCTCATCACATATTTTTAGTAGCCTTGCCTCCACCACGTCCTTATGGACATCTAGTTCCCTCTCGCCAAAATACTTAATATATCGCATTAGTTCTTCACTGGGCATGTGCACCTCCTGTGCCAGGTGTCTCAACGTGAACTCATCCTCTTCTATGAAAAACTTTTGAAGGAACTTCCTGTGCATTTCCTCCCGTGTGGGGATGCTGTTGGGTGCCAAGTGGGAGTACCATGTGTAGGCCTTCCTCATGAGGGTCTTGGAGAACTCCCTCAACTTTATATTTTTGTCATTTCCATTCATCCCTAGGTAGTCAATAGATATCTTCAAGAGTTTCTATAGAAGCACCTAGTAAAACCTTCCCTTTTGGGTAAAAATATAACCAAATCTAGAACCACCTTCTACAAGAAGATGAACATCACAACAATATTAGTAACTTTTCTCAAGAGGATCTCCCGAGGATGATTAATGTCAAGGTGGGAGTGAAGAAACAATCACTTAACACTTAGAGAGAGAGCAGGGAGAGAATACAAGGAGGTATGGTGTGATTTTGAAAGATAACGGCATGACTTGAGTTTCTAGTCTCTAGTTTGACCTCACCAATGATCCTATTATAGATGAACATGGGTCTAGTTTGGACCTTTTGGGGCACCAAAATCAAGAGGGAAAACTTAGAGTGACTAGGTCAAAAATGTACCTTTTGTCCCTACTAGGTATGAAGTAGCCTGTGCTCTCTGATATATGACACCTTGGGTGAACCAAAGTTAAAAAAAAAAGCAAATATATCTCCTAATGGAGACAAAATATCTGAATTGGTAAATATCTTTTGAAATGGTAACTTGTTGTAAAAAATTTGTAAACTTTGAGAGAGGCCTCGACGACCACCTCCTCTAAAACCATTAAACTTAAGAGGGTCCTTGAGGATCCCCTTCTCTAAAATTATTTTATAAGAGTTTCATTTCTTGTGAGCAGCCCTTTGGCTACTTACTTTAGTTGTTAACTAATGTGAGTTGTATAAGGGCTTGAGTGACTCCTAGGGTTCCCTTACTAGTATTCTCTCTATCTCAAAGTGCTAAGTGGTTGAGCTTGCTCAACAAACCTTGTTCCTCAGCAACCAAGCCAAAACTCCCAAGAGATCCCAACTGGCCTATTTGAGCCCTGCCTTCTCAACTAGGCTACTTGCATAAGAAAGTACGTGTTAGTACATTTGTTCTATAAAAGAATAACTTTTTCATGACGAGGGGTTGTTCATGGTAGACCCTCTCATCTTGGTCTATTTTGTTCTTTAGGTCACTACTTGGACCCTTTCACTGTACAACAAATATTGTTTGAACATTGTCTAGAGGAGTCCTTCACTGTGGGCTTCCTCACTAAATTCTACATTTGAGCTGGTATTGGCAGAGGAGTCCCTCATTTGTGGACTCCCTTACTCGAGTATCATTTCAACTGGTTTTAGTTTGGGGAAAATCCCTCATCCAAATTATATCATCTTAGGAATTAGAAAGAGGTGAGGTAGGGGGATCCCTCACCCAAATCACCTCTGGAACTGGAATAGGTGTTTGGGGGGTCCCTCGCCCAAAACACTTTTGGAAATGGAAGGACGGGTTGGAGGGGTCCCTCACCTAAAACTCATTTAGTACTGGAAGGACGGGATGGAGGGGTCCCTCTCCCAAAACTCATTTATAACTGGAAGGAGGGGATGGATTCCCAAAACTCATTAGAACTAGAAGGAGGGGATGGAGGGGTCCCTTTCCCAAGACTTATTTTGAACTGGAAGGAGGGGCTGGAGGGGTCTCGCGCCAAATACTCATTTGGAACTGAAAGGAGGGGTTGGAGGAGTTCCTCGCCCAAAATTCATTTGGAACCGGAAGGAGGGGCTTGAGGGGTCCCTCGTCCAAAACTCATTTGGAACTAGAAGGAGGGGATATAGGGGTCCCTTACCCAAAAATATTAGAACAAAGCCAAAACAACCCTCTACATAAAGTTTCTGAGGTGGTTTGGCAATGTCAGCAATATTGGCTATGTTAATGTCCCATTAAAAAGTAGTGACCAAAAGTGAACTACAACAATAGAAAACTTAATTTTAAATGTAATTATATACTTAATTTAAATGTAAATGAATTTTAAACATTCAAAACATCATACAATTGTATAGAATAACTTGTTAATTGAAACAATTTGCAATATCATGAATATATAATGAGTTATAGGAAGAAAAAATACATCAAAATTTTATTTATGATATATATATATATATATATATATATATATATTGCCATCGTCTTTGCATCTTGTATGAATTTGTTGTTATTCTTTCTTTGTTTCATAGAGTTGTAATTCTTCCATTTTTTGTCTTTGAGTTCAAAATGAGCAAAGTCCAATGGCATACACTCTTATCACCCTTGGATCTCGATGTGTTCATTGGAAAAACAAGATACGTTGTATATAATGACATTATGTCAATTACATTGATCATATGTATTTTCTGCCTTGACTTGGTTTCATCTCTAATAAAAGTCTGAAATATAAATAAAAGATTATAAAAACATGAAAGTAAAACGTAGTTTATGTATACATTATAAAAAAATTTAATCACTCAAGCTAGCAAAGAGAATACACATGTTTTTGCTTCCATTGAAAATAAACCTTATTTTGATATCATACACATACCAATCAATGATGTGCATAAAATTAATATGATTAGAGAAGATAATACACATATATAGACTATTGTTTTACCATGTATAATAGTGTTGAATGTTCCTTAATTGACATATTAGTAAACAAATGCAAATAAAACTATGCGGTAAACAAGATATGAATAGAGCAATGCATGAGGAAGATTAATTTCACCTGTATGTAATGCAAATATAAAGTTGTAGCTTCTAATAAAAGAAAGTACGTGGTTAATATATGGATATAAAAAACACATAAGTCTACAAATGTGTCTTTTGAATTAATCATATTGAAAATTATGTATTTCAGTTCAGGTTAATATATGCATAGTAATAACACATAATTGTTATTGGTAACGTTTTTTGCGTATATGTCTGTGTGCGTGTGTACATGATTGAGAAACCCAAGTGGCCTCTAGGAGACGCTTTTGTTTTTCGTCTGAAATGTTCTTTTGAAAATTTCAAGAATGTATTTTCTGCATTCTCACAACATATTAAAAACTTGCAATTTGAAAATGATCGCACTTTGTGTTATGAATATGAGGGAGATATCAATCATGTGGTGATGTAATTCATTTTTCTACACTGTTCCAAAATAATGCTATATATTACGATTATATATATATATATATATATATATTGTATGACCCTTGGTTTATTTATCATTCATATGATGGCCTTAAGCATCATAGGGAGTATACTTCTTAGATATATCATAGTGATATTTAATGCAAATATCATTAACAAAGAACTATAGCTTGATGGGCCTGGCTACAACGACAATAGCAAAATCTCTTCATATATCTTGATGACGTGGATGTAATATTGTTGTGAACATCAACTCCTGAGGATCTATTTGGTAGTGCTCCTCAAGTATACATCTGTAGAATCATATTACTATTTAAAGTTAACAAGAAGTGGAGTGTTTGAATATAAGGTTGACCTATATGATTGTTTTTAATTATCAATTACAAGGTCCTGGTGGTTCTAAGAAGAATTATACAAATATGAAAATTCGATTGCAATTAAAATTGTTTATGCATTTAATGTAAGGACATGATTAAGAGCATCCAAGGTGTAATGCCCCGACACGAATTTATGGGTTTCTTGTGGAAACTCGGCCTGAGGAAACATCCTAAAATCAAAGAATACAGAGCTACTAATCATAAAATAAAAAGATAATACTTGCCTTTATATGTAATACCCCGCATTTTTATCGATATTTATTTATGGGATTAATTGAATTAAATGGGTATTAATTGAGAATTAATCCAGATAAAATACTAACGAGATGTGAGTTGGTATTTGATTAAAATGGGTATTATTTGATTATAATGAATATTGAATATATTGAATTTGTCGTGAAATTGAAATACGACAATTTGGAAATTTTGTTAGGACGCGTGTGACAGTCGCGTCAGGAATATAATTATTTAAATTAAAAAGTGGATTTTATTTTTATTAATCGTATGGTCATTTTGAGTGCGCCAACGTGTTTGGAAGGATCGAAATAGTCAGAAAACACTAGCCGGGGGTTTAGTTTGGGTCCCGGGGCATTTTCGGGCCATACCGGCAACTTAAAAGGGTATTTTGGTAATTTTGAAATTTTGGGAATAATAACCAACGAATTTTGGGACTTAATATTAGGTTATTTTGTAACCCACTAGGCCATTACCAGCACTTAATTAATTTGAGGGCTACGGGAGTTATAGGAAGAAGTGGGAGAGAAGTTAGAAGAGGTTCCCAAAGAGAAAACCACCATCTTCAACCTTGGGAGGAAATCCATAGAGAAAGGGGAGAATCAACCCATTCATCAACACCAAATTTAGAGAACTATCTAAGGCAAGTGGTTTAATTTTGTTAATTTCAAGTGAATGCTTCTTCCATGATTAGAAAATTGATATATTTGCATTGTGTTGGGAGATTTATAAAAAACCCATGAAATTGGAGTTATAAATTCAGATTTGGATATAGGTTTTCATGTAGAATTGTTATTGGATGATTAGACTAAAAGAATTACTATTTTTATGTTACCAAAACGGATTTATTTATGGAAATTGATGACTTTAAATTTCTAGGGTTCATGTTCATAAGGTTTGGAAAAAATTGGGGAGTTATGATAATTACATGATGTGTAGGAAGATTTGTCCTTATATAAATGTTGTGTTATGACCTATGAATGTTTAGTGATGATTAGAAACCTTAAAATACTGTTGGGGCGACTTTTAGATGAGATTATAGGTGAAGAGAATTGAGAAAAACGAGATAGGAAAATTCTGGGCTCGAAACTGTCACCTCGTTAGAAGACCTGCCCAAGTCGTTCGAACGAGCTTCTAACGAGTTGACAATTTGACTTCTAACAAGTTGGATGGTCGTTCGATGCCTTTCGTTCGAACGAGATCTCATTAGATGCCCACTTCGTTCGAACAAACTCTCGTTCGAACGACCTCGTTCGAACGAGACTTCTAACGAGTTGACAGATTGGCCTTTTTGGCCCGATTTGATTTCTAATGTCCCGTAACCTGGTTTAATTGTAGAAATAACATTCCCTTGATGACTAATTGATATAGTTGGGATATTTGGGATATATTGAGGAGTAAAAATAGAAGTGGGATTTATGAAAATTGTGGATTAGGACGTGAGTGACTAATTACGATGTTAGAGTAATTGACGATTTAAATGTTAATATTAACCGGGGATATGTGAATTGCGTAACATTATAAGTTGGTATAAGAATGAGAAGTATACCACTAATAAATTGTAGTAATTACTAAGGTGTGTGCATGCTTAGTATATGTATATGATTTTATGTGTATGACATACCTACCATACTTGCTATCACGGGAGGTTTACGTTCACTTAGGGCCATCTAATCTTTTTGTGCCTGGATTTAGATTGGTACCTCGAGGACATAGTTCAAGAGAACGACTTATTTGTGAGTTAATAAGTCAGCTGACTATGGAGCGTAGGTATGTACGTGACCCATGGATATGTTGAATTATGTTCGCCTCCATTTTTGTGTGTTGTGCTTATTCAAAAAATTTCTGAGAGATTCGGAATTTGTAATCCTTATGTACGTGATGTACCGGGATGGATAACAGAGTATGTGTGCACCACAGCTTAGCCTCGGGGTGCTTATATTGTATACTTATGATGTGAATAATATACGGTTAAATGAAAAGGAATTGTTATGTTTAATTGCGAGTATGATTGTAGTAACGTCTTGATAAAGATAAAAAGGGATAACCTGCTGTGAAATGGTAATGCTGATAATTGAGAATCCGAGTTTAAGTAAAGCTATCTATTTAAGTGATAACATTGGGAATTTATATTGGGAATTGAGTAGGAAGGTTAGAACGTATGTCGGTTTAGTTAGATATGAAAATCACTTGAATGGGTACGGTACGTTAGGAGTGCACAATTAGTCGAGAGGTGAGTATTTCATGTGAGAGCACGTCCTAACACGTATTTTGCATTCATTGTTTTAATGTTATTAAAGCACTTGCTATTTTTAAAATACTCTCCACTTTCGGGCTCTGACCCATTTGCTTTCAAATCTACTTTTTGTAAAAACCTTTTTAGGTGCACAGCCACAAGGACACCATGCATAGGAATTCTATTCAGGTGACGAGTTGTAGCTGTTGTGGAAGTTACAGGGCCTTGATATTGGACGCCTCATTTTCTAGTCTTCACTCCATATTCAGTTCCATCATTTGTAGGGCATGTCGCCCATTTCTATTAGAGATATTTTATATTTCAGTTATTCAGATTGTGGATTGTAATTAATTCAGGATTTAGACTTGTTTTATTATTTCAGTTGTGGGATTGTTGTGAGGAGTATTTCCTCCAGACTTATTATTATTTGTTGATGATTCTATTTCTTCATTATGGTGAATGGTTACGTTACTCTTTCATAATTCTTTTATTGCATGTTAATCAGATTTAATTTAAAATTTGACAACTTACTTTTTAAATACTAGGTGGTTAGTAATTATTAAATGTTTTCGACAGTGATGCTATTAACTGAACCAACTTGGCATTTTGAATTAATTTAATAAAGGAGTAGCTACCCGGTATTTAATTAGTCTGGGTGTCATATTATAATGCTCTCAAAATACGAAACCAAACAAAGATGAGGGAATGAGTCAAATGCCTAGTGGAAAATATACAATAATGCAGTATAAAATCGAATGGCTGACAGAAGATTCTAACACGTTATACCTATGTGCACACGCAACAACCTTATATATACACATATATATACTTTAATGCATGAAACCGTACTTATTTCAAAACATCGCTTATCCTGATTAATTCACCTTAATTTTATAAAAGAGCTTACTTTTAATTAACTTAATATTTATTCTTTGATTTACGACATCCAGTTGAATACCTTAAACAAACACACTTTGTTTAAGGAAAACCATTTCTTTTACCGAAATTACGCTCTTCTTCATACCGATTTGCACTAGTATTTTCATTGAAAATCAGCCTTTCAACACACGTCGTGTAAGAAAATATTTATTTTTTCTTTAAAACCCTTTCATAAACACACCATTGTATTAATTATGGGTTATATCTCTTAAGGTTGTGTTCATACAAAAATTAATCAGCTGATGTGGATCAATTATATGAAGACACGTGTCATCCAAAATGTCACAAGATCAAGTACCGAGCTAATCAGCGTACCAAGCAACTTACTGGGAAGATCAAACAACCAAGACAGATTCACTGTTTATTGTATTGCAATCATTCCTCACCATGTACAGATGTATATGCCTATTCGACAAAGGCCTATTATCTATTCATACTAAAAACCCAAGGGCTATAAATACATTGTAATACCCTCATGGAAGGGTAATCCAACCAGACAAACATAATTGAGATCAAGGCAAGACACCCCTATAATACAAAACAGTGGACATATACCATTTTATTAAGGCTAAACCACTTGCAAAATATCTTGTCTTATTTCTCTACTCATATTTATTTGTGATTAATTAATTAGATCAAATCTAGTTTTTTACATCAACAGATTGGCGTCGTCTGCGGAAAATGACTATACATAGCATTTTTTCACCAACAAAAACTCATCATAAATGGCCGATATCCCAGAATCAAGAAATAGAATAATGAAGGAAATCCTCCTAACCCTTTTACCCCTCCAAACGCAACTGATATAACAGGAATCTTGGAAAGCTTAGCTAGGGGACAAATGACTACGTAGGAAACTATACAATAGTTCATTCAAACTGTTTGAAATGGATCATTTGTTCATACGGGCCAATGAAGCGTCCAAAGAAGCATCCATCCACCATCCTCATGATAGCCTCGATCTATGTCATGATCCAGACATACTGAATTCCATTAATTTGGGAATTCAAGTGATCCATCCTATCACCCAAATTTGACTTCTCTTATAATAATTTTAGATTCCCAGGAACATATCACTCTAACTCCAGAGAGACCAAGTGCTCTGGAAAGGTTGAGAAGATCCTCTCCCTTCGACCGTTTAGGACCCAGGAGGAACAAAAATCCTTCTCGAATTGCGCTGAGAAATTCTCAACAACCAAATAATTTAAAAGAAGGCTCATCCCAATCATGGCCAAACCCCAGACCTATAACTCTCAAAGAAAGATCCCAAGAGGAGAATTCTACGTGATCTGTTGCTCGAGCAAACACAAATAAATTAGGGGTTGGAAATGACGCATGGAAAGGATCTATTCAGAGATTGGAAGACAGGTTAGGGGAGATGGCTAAGGCCAAAAAAACCTTTGCAAAGAACCTTTATCCAGGGATCTTTATTTGTCCACGCAATTATGGATTTTCTCATCAACTAGCAGAGCTCTTTATAGGAAATTTCTGTTTTGGTGCGAAGACAGTTAAAAGGGTGGCACATTTGCTAAGTGTTTGGCAGAAAGAAGGTCAAAGTACTAGGGATTATATCACTCATTTAAACAATAAGAAATTGGAGGTCAAGGACTACGAGGATAAGATAGCCATTACAGCTCTCATGAGTGGTCTTTTGCCAGACAAGCTGTATTACACCTTGGCCAAGGATCCCCCTAAATCTATGGCTGAATTGATGGCAAAAGAAACTAAAATTATGAATGTCGAGGAGGCAATGGCTACGAAGAAGAGTGCTGAGGCAAAAGTTGAAGGCAAGTCAGAAAAGAAAGATCACAAGAATAACGGGGGAGCAAGAAACCAAAAGGTAAAGAATCGTTGGATCACTTAAGGAAGTATACCAATTACACGCCCTTAAAAGTGGATATAAACAACGTCCTGGAGGAAATCAAGAACAGTGAGGAATTGAATTGGCCAGAAAAACTGAGAACTGCCCCCGAAAGGAGGGATAAATTCAAGTATTGCAAGTTCCATAAAGATCATGGTCATACGACCAAGTATTGTGTATCTATCCAAAATGAGATAGAAGCACTCATTAGACGAGGAAAGTTGAACAAGTTTGTTTATCATCAAAACAGTGGAAAGACCAAAAACAGAGTTCGACAGAGGTCTAAATTTCCTTGCCAACCAAGATAAGATAAGAAAAGAGACCACTAAGATGATCCTGAAGAGGATTCTGATCTACAACAAAGGCCAAGACAAACTGAGAAAGATGTATTTTCAATTTGTTTCGGTTCATTTGATTATAACATGATTACATGTGGAGACGCATGAGGGGGTGATCATACCACAGAAAGGAAAGCTTACATCAATGAGGCTCAAGCTTGTTCCTATATAAAGCGCATAAATCTGGCAGAAGACGATCGTATAAGGAAGGTCAACAAATATAAGCTGGTCATTATCTTTTCTAAAAAAGATCTGGAAAGCATTTTGTATCCTCATGATGATCCTCTAGTGATCAAAGTGAGAACAAAATATGCAGTCATTTTGAGAGTGCTGGTGGATAATGGTAGCTCAGTAGACATCATGTTTTACCCTTGTTTCGATAGTTTGAACTTAAAACTTGGTGTTTGCGTGAAGCACCAATCATATCCTTATGAAGTAAGAGCTCGTGGAATTTTTGAAGCATAGAAAATAGGTATTTGTGTGGAGTCCTAAGGATATGATGGGGATAAACCCAGATTTCTTATGTCACAAGATCAATGTCAACAAGGAGATTAAACTAGTGAAGCAAAGGATAAGAGTCTTTATTCCGGAGAAAAACTAGGATATTCAAGAAGAAGTGGAAAAGCTACAAAAGCTTCTTTCATCGAAGATGTAAAATATCCTGATTGGCTGGCTAATGTTGTGATGGTAAAGAAGAATAATAATAAATAGAGAATGTGTGTGGACTTCATAGATCTGAATAAAGCTTACCCAAAAGATCACTTTCCTCTGCCCAGAATAGATCAGTTAGTGGATGCAACCTCAAGGCATGAACTGCTAAATTTTATGGATTCCTATTCGCGATATAATCAAAGTAAAATGAAGCCAGAAGACAAGGAAAATACCTCTTTCATTACCCCCCAAGGAACATATTGTTACAATGTTATGCCTTTTGGTCTTAAAAATGCAGGTGCTACATATCAGCGACTGGTGAACAAGGTGTTTACTGAGCAGATTGGAAAAAATATGAAGGTATACATTGATGACATGCTGGCTAAAAGTAAGAAAGCTACTGACCATATAGCTAATTTAAGCCAAACATTTTATCAATTGGAAAAGTACCAGATGAAGATGAACCCGACCAAGTGCATTTTTGGCGTACAGGAAGGCATGTTCCTCAGGTACATTGTGAACCAAAGAAGTATTGAAGCGAATCCTGACAAGATAAAATCCTTGCTAAAATTGCAATCTCCAACCACCAAGAAGGAAGTGCAAAGCCTTATGGGGCGTGTTGCATCTCTTAATAGATTCGTTTCTCGAGCAATTGATAGATGTCTTCCATTCCTTATGGTGCTCAGAAATACCTTTGAATGGAAGGACGAGTGTGAGAAGGCGTTCTTATAGTTGAAGAGATATTTTGGGTCACCTCGTTTATTATCCAGGCCAGTGGCGAAAGAAAAACTAGACTTTTACTTAGTGGTTTCATAAAGTACAGTCAGTTCAGCCTTGATAAGAATAGAAGACGGAGTGTAAAAACCAATTTATTATACTAGCAAGGCATTTTGGGGAGCAGAATTCAGGTATCCAAAATTGGAGAAATTGGCATTGGCATTGATTGAAGCGAGCACGAGAATGAAATCGTATTTTCAAACCCATACAATAGTGGTATATATTGACATGACACTCAAATAGGCTTTACATAAGATAGAAAATTCTGGAAGATTGATGTATTGGGAAGTGGAATTAGGGGAATATAATATTATCTATGAGCCAAGATCCTCTCTCAAAGGGAAGGCACTGGTGGATTTCATTGCTGAATTTACCTACCCAGATGTCTCCAATCAACAAGGGGATCATGTAGAGCAGTGCAAGGATGCTGGAGGATCAAAAAAATATCCCCGATCATCTCCCAGCAGTAGAATTGACAAAACGGATGGCCACCGATCAACCATAATCTTCTGGTAAAGTATTAGAGTTAAACGAGAAGTATGAAGAAAGGAAGGACAAAATATTCCATCAAGGGATCCTATCAGACCAAGGGTTTGATGATAATATTCCTATATGGACTTTATATGTTGATGGTTCTTCATGTGCAACAGGTTGCGGGGATGGAATTATTCTCAACAGTCCGGATGGGATAGACATTGAATATGCTCTATGTTTCTAATTCCAAGCTTCCAAAAATGAAGCTGAGTACGAAGCAGTGATTGTAGTCCTCAACTTATCCAAATCACTGAATGCAGAGTAAGTTGTGGTGTTCAGTGATTCACAATTAGTGATGAATCAGATGCTAAGTCTTTATGCAGAAAAATGGGAGTTCATGTCAAGATACTTAACTAAGGCTCTTAAGATCGTAGCCAATTTGGTCACTATTCAGGTTGTAATAATACCTAGACTGGAGAATGAAAGGGCAGATGCACTTGCTTGTTTAGCCTCAGCTACTCTCACCGAGATACAAAGAACAATACCTATTGAACTACTTGCAAGAAAAAGTATTGATGAAGACTTGATAGTGAATTTTATCACCTTAGATATGGGATCATCCTGGATGGATCCCATCATGGATTATATTAAATAAGGTACTTTACCAACCGACCTACTTGCAGCTAAGAAATTGAAGTATAAGGCTGCCAAATATGTTTTGAATAATGGGTTTCTGTACAAGAGAGGTGTGATAGCTGGTTTGCAGAGGTGTGTTCATCTAACAGAAGTCAAGGACCTCATAGAGGAAATTTATGAAGGATCTTGTGGGGTTCATGTAGGTGATAGAACTCTACTACAGAGAATGGATACGCAAGGTTACTACTAGCCAACAATACGCGCTGATTGCATGGCTTATGCTAAAAAATATGACAAGTGTCAGCAATTTTCTACTATACGAAGAACTCCTCAGGTGCTACTAACACCAATAACTTCTCCTTGGTCATTCATTATGTGGGGAATTAATTTAATTGGACCCCTGCGAACTACAAGAGGACGATTCAAATATTTGGTGGTAGTTGTTGATTACTTTGCAAAGTGGGTGGATGATGAACCTCTCATCGATATAGCCTATAAACGAGTTTATCAATTCATTTGGAAGAATATTATTTACTGATATGGTCTGGCCCACGAATTTATCACTAATCACGGTACTCAATTTGACTATGATGAGTTTACAGCTAACTATCAACAGTCCAATATTCAAAAAGTACATTCTACTCCACGTCATCTCCAAAGTAATGGTCAAACAAAGGTGACGAACAAAACTATATTGAATGGGTTGAAGAAGATATTAGGTGATGCTAAAGGGAATTGGATCAACAAGTTGCATTCAGTGCTATGGGCTTACCGAATAACTCCCCGAACAGCAGCTGGGGAATCCCCTTAAATGTGTGATTTTGGGAGTGAAGCAGTGATACCTGCTGAGCTAGGATTACCTACTCATAGGGTACTCAACTTCAATTCCCCCTGAATGATTTGATGTGACGCTTGGATTTAGACATGCTCGAAGAAGTCAGAGAGGATGCAGCGATTTGCAATGCTTCCTATCAGCAACAGACTGCCATGTTCTATAATAAAAGGTTCAAGAAATATGATCTAAATGAAGGCGATTATGTGCTAAAAAAGTGATTCGGAAGAATAATAAGTTGGAGGCTAATTGGCATGGTCCCTATCACATCACAGTTGTTGTTCGACCTGGTGCTTACAGAATATAAACTCTTTAAGGGGAAGAATTAAAAAAATTCCTGGAATACAGAGCATCTATGAAAATACTACCAAAAACACATTTCAAATGAAAAGTTGGTCTGCATCAGCAACCATCAACTAAACGTTGGTCTGAATCAGTAACTACCAACTAAAAGTTGGTCGGCATCAGCAAACCACCAACTAAAAGTTTGTCGGCATCAGCAACCACCAACTAAATGTTGGTCAGCATTAACATAAACACCAGCAATGTTGGTAAAAAATCGAGCAAGGCAAGGTCTGCTTGATTATGGGTGACCCAAGAGGCATCTAAACTAGGCAAGAAGATGGGTAAAATATCCACTGCCTAGGCACCAGGGAAATTATTTACTGAAATAATTGTTACAACTAGAAAAGAACATGGGATAAAATTTCCATTACTTAGGCACTGATGGGTGATAATTCACTAAAACTAGACAAACACATGGGGAAAAAGTTCCATTGTCTAAGAAATCAAATCAAAAAGGAAAAAATTTACATTCAAATAAATACACTCAATGGCTAAAAAGTAACCCATTATTATTATAAGTACAACACTCTTATAGTTGATATCATGTTATAAACAAAGATTGACAGAATAAACATCATGCAATTATTTTATTTCCAAAGAAAAAAAAATTACAAAATGATAATTGGCATAAATTTCCACCAACAATTACTAACAAAATACAAATAGCCTATTCTATTGGTTTCTTGCCTTCAGATTTTGATACAGGATCCATTCCAGCTGGAGGGTCATCTAAAGCGTAAGGAGAATTGATAAAATTGAAGTCTTGTAGCATTCTGGTGTTACTTGAACTTAGTCGGTCTTGCAAATGAGGAGGTCTGGATATCTCAAATTCTTCATGAAGACTGTAATCACCAAGGTATTTGGAAATAAAACTATGAGCAATGGAGTTAACTGGAATCCAATTAACATCTAGCCGAAAAGGTGGTACTGGCAGATCAAGTAGACCTGGGTCATACCAATCCCATAGTTCAATTCCTTGTTTAACTTTCATTACAGTTAAGGCATTCAGTCACCCCTATTTGTACCCTTCATTGTTTGATTGTTTCAATCTGGCATCGAGATGATATAAATCTTCATTATATCCCTCCATCGAGAACTCTCTGGGCTACTTATGAAACTGATAAGGTAATCGTTTAACATGTTGATGAAGTATTTTTGGCACATTTTCTTTGTTTAGTAACGTAGAATTGTGATTGGATAATTGCTCTGTAATAGTTTGAATCTTTCGGGACATCTCTACCAAAGATTGATTTTTTGCCTTCAGTTGAGCAGCTTGATTTTCTAAAGCTTGCTGAGTTTTAGTCTCTTCAATGCTACTCTGGCCAACTCTTGTTCTACCCCGGGAAGTGGATACAGGTCTAATACTTTTCAAAGTTTCTAGTTCTTCTCTTAATGAAGTATTTTCGGTCTCCAAAAAGGAAATACCTTCATCATTAATCGGGACCAGAGCTCCAGAGGAAGAAGGAGATTTCTTCTATTTCAGTTCTCTTAAAGCAGTATTTTCTTCCTCCAGTAATTTGGCAATGTTTCTGTACTCCTCAATTTCAAGTCTCAGCACACTCTCTCTTTTATTATGGGCAGAGATAAATTTGTCATAACCCCGATGAGTGCTCAACTATTGGTACTTTTTCACATAACCTTCATAAAGAAGAGCACTGGCTTCTCTGTGTTGAAGTTAATGTTTTTCGATCATTCCTTGAATATCTTCAATCATTTCATCGTAAGCTACGTTATTCGCTAATACATGATCAAGTAAGCATTTCAAATACCGGTAAGCCTTAATTGCTCGTTCAGAGGCACCATGACCAAGAATATCAATTATTTATTCTTCAGTAAAATCTGCACGACCAGCTTTGAAGTAATCTGTACATTTCTTCATCAACTCTGTATCATGAGATGATAACAGTTCCATCCTGGCAATAAACTAGCAAGGAAAAGTAAAAATAGATCAACAATAGCACAACTATATTGAACAATAGAGGAGAAATTCAGATAAATAATAAGTCAATTTTATTGACCATAATGTATGAGAGAACAACCATAGGTATAAAACAAAGAAAAAACAGGGTAAAACCAAAATGTTACCGAGCAACGTTTCACCTTCTCCTTGTCCCCAACTACATCCTCAGCTGATTTTGAAGAAGGAATTAGTCACTGAAGTTGCTCAAAAGACATCTAACTTTTCTTGAAAGAAGTAGTTGTCTGCTGAGCTTTCTCGGAAGATTAAGGGATAGTGGTAGCAGGTGCTTATTCTACTATCATGAAAGAAGATTCATCAGATCCAGCTTCATATTCTTCTTCTTAAATAGCACGAGGAGGACCATGGACATGTTTCTGAAATAATTCAGAGTCTTCAGCAGCATTCAACTCTTTAAATGCTACAACCATCCATCCCTGAAGAACTTCAAACTTGCATACTCCATTTGAGCAGAGGCAACGGCTAGAGATTTGTTCCACCCTTTATCCCAACCATAGCTAAAGGACTTCTTTACAGCAGACTTTCTCTTCGTCCTCTTCGAGGAAGCATTCTCCCTAAGTTGATCTTCAACAGATTTTACTTTCTGTTTAAGATCTATCTTATGCCGTTTAACCTCTTAAAACTTTCCCTCAGCTTCCTCCTTGCTGGTAATGGAAACCTTCAATTTCTCCTCGGTATATTTGGAAGTATCCACAGCTTTATGCCGAGCTAGATCAGCTTATTTAGTAGCATCCGCAGCTTTTTGTTGAGCTATTTCAGCGGCCTTGGTTTTATTTTCCCAAGACATCTTGTTATCCTCATATTTCTATCGGGAATCCTCCAAAGATTTCACTAACCCATCAAGGTCTTCTTCTACTTCACTAGAAGAGGAAGCAGCTTTGTTAGCTTCATCCTTCTCCAAGATATTATTAAAATACACCAAAAACTGCAAAACGAAGAGAAACTCAAGTTAGAATATGAATATTGAAAGCATAACTAAAAGGACAAGGTATAATGACACTTACTAATGCAAGGTATTGGGCAGCCAAATCATAGACTTTCCCCCGAGGAGTAGAGGTCTCAGTAGTTTTGTGATCAGGAAGAGTTCTAGACCAAATCAATTTCCTGGAAAACTTAGGAGTAATGAATGCTGGAGGACCAACTCTCAAAGAAGGTATTTCAACCCCAATAGGTTGAGCAGCAATATCAACAGTCTTCTCAGCAAGACCCTGTGACACCCCGCCTAATTAAATACCGGGCAATCACTCCTTTATTAAATTAAATCAAGGTAAACAGTAGGTTCATTCTCAGCATCACTGTCGATAAAAATAATTTTTTTTTCAATTTAACACCCTAAATAATTAAGCTAAGTGTCAAAACCATTTATCATACATAACTTTCCAAATTTTATTTAAAGAAAAGCCTTTATTTTATTAACAACATTCAATAAGTAAGAATCACACCACATTAAATATCTGCAACATAGTCCAATTAATTTAAAACATTCGTCAACCGAATATCAACATGCGAAATATAAAGTACACCATCAACTGAATAAAACCCATAGTAACAATACTGGAAATAACTGAAATACAAATGTCCCAATAATAATGGAATAATGGAAAGAGCTACACATGCTCAACTAAATGTAAACTCTAAGAGTGGATCCGAATGAACGAAGTCATCTAATCAAGAGACCTACAACTCCCACCTAAGTTGCAGCGCGTTCCTTCCAAGAGATCCTAAGCAAGACGCCCATGTGGTTGGGCACCAGAAATATATACATATATATATACAAGAGAGAGAGAAAAACGGTTCAGAACCCGAAAGTGTGTTTGATTTAAAATACGTTTAGCAAGTATTTAAATTGATACAGTCCAATGCAACAACATATTAGAGCGACACTCTCTTGAGAAATTCTCACCTCTCTTCTAATATGCACGCCTATCGTACTAACCTTCCCAACGGGTTATCTTATCATTTATCGCACGAATCTTCCCAATGATTTAACTTATCTTAGATTACTCATAAGATTCAATATTTAACGATTTCATTTCGAAAAGGGTATTTCAATTAGTAATCAAAGTTCTCCATTTTAACTTTATAAAATCAATAAAGTTTTTCAGGGTCATATTATACTTTCTCAAAACAAGTATTTACCATTTGAGTCATCAACCATGTCCTACTTATCAAATCACAGTAGGCAGTTTCAAATCCCAAATCTCATATATATATATTAACTACTCGACTAATATATATAAAATAACAGCACCCCACATAAAACTATGGTGTGTGCATACTTCTACTATCCAAACCCCATACCACTCATATCAAGGGGAATACAAGTTCGGAATCACTCTCAAACTGTATTAACAAATACACAAACAATATCGAGGTGAAGCATAGATTCCAAGTCTCTAATAGGAAGGCACGTACTCGTGTCTCTTAGGACCGTCTTAACTATCAATTCGATAGCCTGTACCAAGGATATCTATCTTCTAGGGTACAAGTCAATATCCCCCATAAAGGTCCCATCGAGATAAGACTGTCCCAGCGCGGTAACCTCAAGGATAGCAAGTAGCGCGGTATGTTTTTCACATGTATATAATATATGTACACACAATCATATAAATATACCACTTTTATCATATTAATATAGGTTCCTCTCGTCACCCATAATTACAACATTTATCCTAAATTTCACATTATTAGTATTACGTATAAGGTTTCATCTCTAACCTTAACTCGAAGCGTTTTCTCACTTATTACTTGACACTCGTGGACTCTATCCTTCCAAGTAGAAAATTCAGTAGGTGTCCTATTTACGTTTCAACGCGAGTCTCTTACGCGCTTCACCCTTTAGTATATCAATTTACTAACCCTAAAGTAAATATCCCATAAATACCATTCTCGTCGAATATTAATGATCCCAACATTTCTTTATACGCCCTACTGGTCCTCTATGTCTCCCAAATCATTATACTAAGAATACCCAAGAATTATATTACGACAATTCGAATTTTTAAATCATTTACAAAGGGAAATAGGAGTCTACCAGGAGGGGTCGATCGATCGACGGTTGGGGCTCGATCGATCGAACCTTCGATCGATCGAAGCTCTAGGCTCGATCGATCGATCAAGCAGGTCTGCGAAAATCTGCAGAATTGCAGTTACGGGTTTCATCTCCAAATTTTCACCAAATCCATATTTTCAAGTCCCAATCGTCCAGAATTAATACTACTAACCTTTCATCATCATAACAGGTATATTCAACGTAAAACATATCAAATTTCATCACTAAACATGGATTTATTATGCCATAATTCATTTAAAACTCAAGAACCCTAAAAATCTCTAACTCATGATTCTAATCTATTTAATCCCAGAATTTCCTTCTTATTTATACCAAAATTTCGTGGGTTATTTTCCTCTACATGGAAAGGGTTCCAGAATTTCCATATAAATCAAAACTACATGGATTTTCCTATCACAAATTGGGTTTTCTTCTACATAATTCATCCCTAATGATTCCTATACTAATATGAATATTGCACCAATGAAAATAGAAAGTTAAACACTTGCTTGGGATTTCTAGTATTCTGATTTACGGCTGATTTTGGTATGGTTGCGTTCCTCTTCTCGCGATCTACGCGTTGGTGGTGGCGGCGGTGCAAACCTGTGACTTTTTGGCCTTGAATTGCATTGAGAGATTTCTCGCTCTTCTCCAATGGTCGTACCAGGGTTTCTAAATATTCTAACCCTAAATGACTAACCAAAAAGGCTGATATAGGTTGCTGAATTTCGTGGGTTTAATTACCCAAATATGTAAAATGACTAAAATGCCCTCCCGGGTCACTAATTTGGCCTAGAACTGCCCCGAGACCCAAACTACACCCCCGGGTACACTTTTCTAACTAACTCGACCCTTCTGGACGCGTTGGCACACTCAAAACTACCATACGGACAACTTATAAAATATTCACTTTTTATTTAACAAAATTTAGTCCCGACGCGACACGGGCGCTTCCCGATTCAAATTTCCAAAATTGTCATTTTATTCACTGTGACATTCAATATAATCAATGTCATATATTACTTTGCTCATTAGTAATATTCATAAATTTCCCATAATTACTAACTCTCGTCATGTTAATAATTATTACATAATTAATTTCCGAATTTTTATTAAATAATCATTCACATTAAATTTAATAAATCCCCAAATTAATATAGCATAAAAATACGGGGTATTACATACTTCCCCCCTAATAATGGAATTTCGTCCCGAAATTCAGAAAATAAGGCATACCTGGTAAAAACAACTCTGGATATCTCTTGCGCATATCTGCCTCGTGCTCCCAAGTGGATTCCTCCACATTATGATGCTCCCACTGGACCCGCACAAGTGGAACTATCTTCGACCTCAATCTCCTCTCACTATAGTCTAGGATAGCCACCGGTCTCTCCTCGTAAGAGCTATCAGGCTATAACTCGATCTCATCTATCGCAATGTGAGTATGGGCCATATCATCCCGAAGGTACCGTCTCAATGACGAGATGTGGAATACATCATGGATGCGATGTAAATACTCTGGCAGTCCCAACCTGTATGCAACCGGCCCAATCCTCTCGATGATGGGAAGTGGACTCACGTACCTCATAGCCAAGTTCACCTTCTTCCCGAACCTCATCACTCCTTTCATAGTAGATACACGCAATAACACTTGGTCCCCCACACTAAACTCCCGGAAGGACCGTTTCGCATCGGCGTAGCTCTTCTGCCTATCCTGGGCTACTCGAATACGATTCCTGATCATCTCAATTCTCGCGGAGGTCTCCTGAATCACTTCTGGTCCTAGCAACTTGTTATCCCCCACTTCGAACCAACAAGCTGGGGAATGACAGGGCCTGCCGTACAAAGCCTCAAATGGAGCCATACCAATCGTAAACTGATAAGAGTTATTATAAGCAAACTCTACCAGTGGAAGATGTGGCTCCCAACCTCCTCCAAAATCGAGAACACACATGCGTAGCATATCCTCCAACATCTGATTAGTACGCTCTGTTTGTCCATCTGTCTGTGGGTGGTAAGCTCAACTCAACCTCAACTCAGTACCCATGGCCTCCTGAAAGCTTTCCAAGAAACGTGACACAAAAATCTTGTCTCTATCTGACACAATATTCAGGGGAACCCCGTGTAATCTGACAATCTCCATGATGAACAACTGAGCATACTGACCCGTGGTGTAATCTGTCCGCACCGACAGAAAATGAGCCACCTTGGTCAAATGGTCTACAATCACCCAGATAGAATCGTGGCCCCGCTGCGATGTGGGCAAACCTGTAATAAAATCCATGGAAATACTCTCCCACTTCCACGCGGGTACTTACAATGGCTGAAGCAATCCTGACGGTTTCTGATGGTCCACCTTTACCAGCTGGCAGGTAGAACACTTGGACACGAACTCAACAATGTCCTTTTTCATCCCACTCCACCAGTATTGCCTCCTCATATCTTGGTACATCTTATCGCCTCCCGGATGTACTGCAAATCGGGACCCATGAGAATGAGTCATCACTGCATGATGTAATTATGCTCCTTCTGGAACCACCAATCTCCCATTAAACCACAAACCTCCATCAGAACTAACAGAATAGGACTCAGCACCCTCGGCTAGAGGTCGCACAATCTGCTCCTGGAAAAACAGGTCTATGGTATGTGCCTGTATCACCCTCATAACGACCTCGGGTGTGATTGACATCACGGATATGAAAGAACGGTCTACTGCGTCCTGGTGGCCTAACACATTCCACTTTGCTTTCCAGATGTCTGCTACTTCGTCTACCGGTCTACGGCTCAACGCATCAGCAACTACGTTGACCTTTCCCGGATGATACTGTATATCGAACTAGTAATCCTTCACAAACTCTAACCATCTGCGCTGACGCATATTCAGCTCTCGCTGAGTGAACAGGTACTGTAACGACTTGTGGTCTATGAACAAATGGAATTTTTCTCCCAACAAATAATGCCTCCATATCCTCAATGCGAAGACGACCGCTGCTAACTCTAGGTCGTGGGTGGGGTAATTCTTCTCATGTGGCTTAAGCTTGCGGGAGGCAAAATCTATAGCCTTCTCTTCCTGCTGAAGTACTCCCCCAAGTCCCCATAAGGACACATCGGTGTAAACCAGGTACTCCATACCCGGCTGCGGTAACGCAAGGACTGGCGCTGAAGTAAGCTTGTCTTTCAGCTCGTCGAAAGCCAACTGACAAGCGTCATCCCAAACATATGGTACTCCCTTGCGAGTCAGATTGGTCAATGGACCCGCTATTTTGGAGAATCCCCGAATGAATCTCCTATAGTAACCAGCTAACCCCAGGAAACTACGCACTTCCGTCGGTGTCGTGGGCTGTCCCCACTCCCACCCCGCTGACACTTTACTCGGGTCAACTGCTATCCCCTGCTCAGAAACAAAATGGCCTAAGAACTGTACTTCTCACAACCAGAATCCGCACTTCTCGTACTTAGCATACAACTGATGCTCTTGTAGAGTCTGAAGAACCTGCCTCAAATGCTCGGCGTGCTCCTCCTCGGAGTGTAATTATATCAAAATGTCATCTATGAAAACGACGACAAACTGATCCAATAACTCTCTGAATACTCGGTTCATCAAGTCCATGAAAATGGCTGGAGCATTTGTGAGTCCGAACGGCATCACCCAGAACTCATAAGACCCATATCTTATCAAGAAAGCAGTCTTCGAAACATCGTTCTCTCTAATACATAACTGATGGTACCTCGACCTCAGATCTATCTTCGAAAAGAAAGTTGCTTCCCTCAACTGGTCGAACAGATCATCGATTCGAGGCAACGGATACTTATTTCGTATCGTGACCTTGTTCAGCTCCCGGTAGTCCACACGCAATCTTAGTGAACCATCTCTCTTCTTCACAAACAAAACTGGAGCTCCCCAAGGTGAGGTACTCCTGCGAATGAAGCCCTGACCTAACAGCTGCTCTATCTGATCCCGTAGCTCTCGCATCTCTGCCGAAGCCATACGGTACGGTGCGCGTGCTATAGGTCTCGTATCTGGAAATAAATCTATAACAAAGTCTATCTCTCGACTAGGGGGTAGGCCTGGTATCTCCTGGAACACATCGGAATACTCCCTGACAACTGGGATCGAATCTAAGGGAATTACAACCTCCTTAGAGGTATCCTCCTCTATGTAATACAAATGAGCGGTCGAGCCTCCCTCTGGGTGAGGCATCGCCACTACAAACATCTCTTGCCTCGAAATGGCAAAAACAATGCTCCCACCAAAGCAAACAATCATGGCTCTATAAGCGGCGAGCCAATCCATACTGAATACAACATCATGCTAATGCATATCTAAGACTAACATGTCTACAGGTAATACCAAGCTACCCATCTCTACCCCCACTCCCCGGCATATAAGAAAATAAGCGACCCACTCCCCAGTGGTGAGTCTACATATGTCACAGTGCTCTCTGTTGTGACTAATAATCCTAAGGCTTTCACAAAATAGGTAGCTTATCAAATAGTGCGTTGCCCCAGTATCAAGCAAAACTTGACTCATAGTAACAATGATAGAAAACATACCCTCAATCGTGGGTGGTGCCTGTGGAGCTGTTGCCTGTGGGAAGTTATAGACACGTCCGCCCTGTAGCTTTCTCGGCTGAACTGAGGCTGTTGGAAAGGGTGGTGGAGCTGGCTTCTGGGGTTCATTGTTAGCACATTCCTGTCGTGGGGCCCTATTCTTCTCTGGGCAATCCTGATGCCTATGGCCATTCCTGCCACATTGGAAGCACCTCCCTCGAAACTGCTTCCCTTCTTTACGGTATTGACTAGTCTCGCTTTTTCCCTGGTCTTGCTAGTCTTGAGGGGATATCTGCAGAAAAACTATGTCAGGGAGAGGACAATCCATCCACTTGTGACCCGGTTGTACACATTTACAACAGAGTTTTGAAATTCTTTGCTGATCAGATTGTAGTTTATCCCCAATCTGATTTGGACAAGATTTACGTTTGTGATCCTCCATTCCACAACCGAAACATCTCTTGGTGATTTCATTCTGAACCTGACTTCGTTGTCCCTGACACTTTTGTCCCTGTACATAAATTTCGTTACTTCTGGAACTGACTCGATCTTGTTTTTTTTGTTGTTGCAGATTCGGTGCCTTCGCACAATTCTCAACGTTAGTCACATGCATATGGTTAACCTCTCTAGGTCTTTTGCCTCCGTTAAGTTGTAGGCTGCGTTCTTGGTATTGTAGAACTGTAGTGGTAACTGCTTGTGCCACGATACCTGCTAACTCGGCGGTTCATATTCTCCTTGGGGATACCTGAGGTGTGAGTCGATCTTGCTCGATGACTCCCTTAACCGTCTTAGCTAGTTCTTCTTGACGATCCATCTAAAAATTTAAGTAAATTTGGATGAGTTCATCATTAAAATGAACAAATAGCAGAAGTACGATTTTCCAATGTATAGAGATAGACACAACATTCCTAGTATTAGGGCTCTATATCAAAGAAAGCAACGCTGAAAGCATAATAAGCCGCACAGATCCTAAAGGACACTAGAACCTGATGCTCTGATACCACCTGTGACACCCCGCCTAATTAAATACCGGACGATCACTCCTTTATTAAATTAAATCAAGGTAAACAGTTGGTTCATTCTCAGCATCACTGTCGATAAAAATAATTTTTTTTTCAATTTAACACCCTAAATAATTAAGCTAAGTGTCAAAACCATTTTTCATACATAACTTTCCAAATTTTATTTAAATAAAATCCTTTATTTTATTAACAACATTCAATAAGTAAGAATCACACCACATTAAATATCTGCAACATAGTCCAATTAATTTAAAACATTCATCAACCGAATGTCAACATGCGAAATATAAAGTACACCATCAACTGAATAAAACCCATAGTAACAATACTGGAAATAACTGAAATACAAATGTCCCAATAATAATGGAATAATGGAAAGAGCTACACATGCTCAACAAAATGTAAATACTAAGAGTGGATCCGAATGAACGAAGTCGTCTAATCAAGTGACCTACAACTCCCACCTAAGTTGCAGCGCGTTCCTTCCAAGAGATCCTAAGCAAGACGCCCCTGTGGCTGGGCACCTGAAAAATATACATACATATATACAAGAGAGAGAGAGAGAGAGAGAGAGAGAGAGAGAGAGAGAGAAATGGTTCAGAATCCGAAAGTGTGTTTCATTTTAAAATACGTTTAGCAAGTATTTAAATTGATACAGGCCAATGCAACAACATATTAGAGCGACACTCTCTTGAGAAATTCTCACCTCTCTTCTAATATGCACGCCTATCGTACTAACCTTCCCAATGGGTTATCTTATCATTTATCGCACGAATCTTCCCAATGATTTAACTTATCTTAGATTACTCATAAGATTCAATATTTAACGATTTCATTTCGAAAAGTGTATTTCAATTAGTAATCAAAGTTCTCCATTTTAACTTTATAAAATCAATAAAGTTTTTCAGGGTCATATTATACTTTCTCAAAACAAGTATTTACCATTTGAGTCATCAACCATGTCCTACTTATCAAATCACAGTAGGCAGTTTCAAATCCCAAATCTCATATATATATATATTAACTACTCGACTAATATATATAAAATAACAGCACCCCACATAAAACTATGGTGTGTGCATACTTCTACTATCCAAACCCCATACCACTCATATCAAGGGGAATACAAGTTCGGAATCACTCTCAAACTGTATTAACAAATACACAAACAATATCGAGGCGAAGCATATATTCCAAGTCTCTAATAGGATGGCACATACTCGTGTCTCTTAGGACCGTCTTAACTATCAATTCGATAGCCTGTACCAAGGATATCTATCTTCTAGGGTACAAGTCAATATCCCCCATAAAGGTCCCATCGAGATAAGACTGTCCCAGCGCGGTAACCTCAAGGATAGCAAGTAGCGCGGTATGTTTTTCACATGTATATAATATATGTACACACAATCATATAAATATACCACTTTTATCATATTAATATAGGTTCCTCTCGTCACCCATAATTACAACATTTATCCTAAATTTCACATTATTAGTATTACGTATAAGGTTTCATCTCTAACCTTAACTCGAAGGGTTTTCTCACTTATTACGTGACACTCGTGGACTCTATCCTTCCAAGTAGAAAATTCAGTAGGTGTCCAATTTACGTTTCAACGTGAGTCTCTTACGCGCCTCACCCTTTAGTATATCAATTTACTAACCCTAAAGTAAATATCCCATAAATACCATTCTCGTCGAATATTAATGATCCCAACATTTCTTTATACGCCCTACTGGTCCTCTATGTCTCCCAAATCATTATTCTAAGAATGCCCAAGAATTATATTACGACAATTCGAATTTTTAAATCATTTACAAAGGGAAATAGGAGTCTGCCAGGAGGGGTCGATCGATCGAGGGTTCGGGCTCGATCGATCGAACCTTCGATCGATCGAAGCTCTAGGCTCGATCGATCGATCAAGCAGGTCTGCGAAAATCTGCAGAATTACAGTTACGGGTTTCATCTCCAAATTTTCACCAAATCCATATTTTCAAGTTCCAATCGTCCAGAATTAAAACTACTAAACTTTCATCATCATAACAGGTATATTCAACGTAAAACATATCAAATTTCATCACTAAACATGGATTTATTATGCCATAATTCATTTAAAACTCAAGAACCCTAAAAATCTCTAACTCATGATTCTAATCTGTTTAATCCCAGAATTTCCTTCTTATTTATACCAAAATTTCGTGGGTTATTTTCCTCTACATGGCAAGGGTTCCAGAATTTCCATATAAATCAAAACTACATGGATTTTCCTATCACAAATTGGGTTTTCTTCTACATAATTCATCCCTAATCATTCCTATACTAATATGAAGTTTGCACCAATGAAAATAGAAAGTTAAACACTTGCTTGGGATTTCTGGTATTCTGATTTACGGCTGATTTTGGTATGGTTGCGTTCCTCTTCTCGCGATCTACGCGTTGGTGGTGGCGGCGGTGCAAACCTGTGACTTTTTGGCCTTGAATTGCCTTGAGAGCTTTCCCTCTCTTCTCCAATGGTCGTACTAGGGTTTCTGAATATTCTAACCCTAATTGACTAACCAAAAAGGCTGATATAGGTTGCTGAATTTCGTGGGTTTAAGTACCCAAATATGTAAAATGACTAAAATGCCCTCCCGGGTTACTAATTTGGCCTAGAACCGCCCCGAGACCCAAACTACACCCTCGGGTACACTTTTCTGACTATCTCGACCCTTCCGGATGCATTGGCACACTCAAAACTACCATACGGACAACTTATAAAATATTCACTTTTTATTTAACAAAATTTAGTCCCGACGCGACACGGGTGCGTCCTGATTCAAATTTCCAAAATTGTCATTTTAGTCACTGTGACATTCAATATAATCAATATCATATATTACTTGGCTCATTAGTAATATTCAACAAATTTCCCATAATTACTAACTCGCGTCACGTTAATAATTATTACATAATTAATTTCCGAATTTTTATTAAATAATCATTCACATTAAATTTAATAAATCCCCAAATTAATATAGCATAAAAATACGGGGTATTACATACTTCCCCCCTAATAACAGAATTTCGTCCCGAAATTCAGAAAATAAGGCATACCTAGTAAAAACAACTCTGGATATCTCTCGCGCATATCTGCCTCGCGCTCCCAAGTGGATTCCTCCACATTATGATGCTCCCACTGGACCCGCACAAGTGGAACTATCTTCGACCTCAATCTCCTCTCATTATAGTCTAGGATAGCCACCGGTCTCTCCTTGTAAGAGCTATCAGGCTGTAAGTCGATCTCATCTATCGCAGTGTGAGTATGGGCCATATCATCCCGAAGGTACCGTCTCAACGACGAGATGTGGAATACATCGTGGATGCGATGTAAATACTCTGCCAGTCCCAACCTGTATGCAACCGGCCCAATTCTCTCGATGATGGGAAGTGGACTCAGGTACCTCGTAGCCAAGTTCCCCTTCTTCCCGAACCACATCACTCCTTTCATAGTAGATACACGCAATAACACTTGGTCCCCCACACTAAATTCCCGGAAGGACCGTTTCGCATCGGCGTAGCTCTTCTGCCTATCCTGGGCTACTCGAATACGATTCCTGATCATCTCAATTCTCGCGGAGGTCTCCTGAATCACTTCTGGTCCTAGCAACTTGTTATCCCCCACTTCAAGCCAAAAAGCAGGGGAACGACAGGGCCTGCCGTACAAATTTCAAATGGAGCCATACCAATCGTACACTGATAAGAGTTATTATAAGCAAACTCTACCAGTGGAAGATGTGGCTCTCAACCTCCTCCAAAATCGAGAACACACATGCGTAGCATATCCTCCAACATCTGATTAGTACGCTCTTTTTGTCCATCTGTCTGTGGGTGGTAAGCTGAACTCAACCTCAACTCAGTACCCATAACCTCCTGAAAGCTTTCCCAGAAACGTGACACAAAAATCTTTTCTCTATTTGACACAATATTCAGGGGCACCCCGTGTAATCTGACAATCTCCACGATGAACAACTGAGCATACTGACCCGTGGTGTAATCTGTCCGCACCGGCAGAAAATGAGCCACCTTGGTCAAACGGTCTACAATCACCCATATAGAATCGTGGCCCCGCTGTGATGTGGGCAAACCTGTAATAAAATCCATGGAAATACTCTCCCACTTCCACGCGGGTACTTCCAATGGCTGAAGCAATCCTGACGGTTTCTGATGGTCCACCTTTACCAGCTGGCAGGTAGAACACTTGGACACGAACTCAACAATGTCCTTTTTCATCCCACTCCACCAGTATTGCCTCCTCATATCTTGGTACATCTTATCGCCTCCCAGATGTACTATAAATCGGGACCCATGAGAATGAGTCATCACTGCATGACGTAATTCTGCTCCTTCTAGAACCACCAATCTCCCATTAAACCGCAAACCTCCATCAGAACTAACAGAATAGGACTCAGTACCCTCGGCTAGAGGTGATACAATCTGCTCCTGGCAAAACGGGTCTGTGGTCTGTGCCTGTATCACCCTGGTAACAACCTCGGGTGTGATTGAAATCACGGATATGAAAGAACGGGCTACTGCGTCCTGGTGGCCTAACTCCTTCCACTTTGCTTTCCAGACGTCTACTACTTCGTCTACCGGTCTACGGCTCAACGCATCAGCAACTACGTTGACCTTTCCCGGATGATACTATATGTCGAACTAGTAATCCTTCACAAACTCTAACCATCTGCGCTGACGCATATTCAGCTCTTGCTGAGTGAACTGGTACTGTAACGACTTGTGGTCTGTGAACAAATGGAATTTCTCTCCCAATAAATAGTGCCTCCATATCCTCAATGCAAAGACGACCGCTGCTAACTCTAGGTCGTGGGTGGGGTAATTCTTCTCATGTGGCTTAAGCTTGCGGGAGGCAAAAGCTATAGCCTTCTCTTCCTGCTGAAGTACTCCCCCAAGTCCCCATAAGGACACATCGGTGTAAACCAGGTACTCCATACCCAGCTGCGGCAACGCAAGGACTGGCGCTGAAGTAAGCTTTTCTTTCAGCTCGTCGAAAGCCAACTAACAAGCGTCATCATAAACATATGGTACTCCCTTGCGAGTCAGATTGGTCAATGGACCCGCTATTTTGGAGAATCCCCGAATGAATCTCCTGTAGTAACCAGCTAACCCCAGGAAACTATGCACTTCCATCGGTGTCATGGGCTGTCCCCACTCCCTCACCGCTGACACTTTACTCGGGTCAACTGCTATCCCCTGCTCAGAAACAATATGGCCTAAGAACTATACTTCTCACAACCAGAATCCGCACTTCTCGTACTTAGCATACAACTGATGCTCTCGTAGAGTCTGAAGAACCTGACTCAAATGCTCGGCGTGCTCCTCCTCGGAGTGTGAATATATCAAAATGTCATCTATGAAAACGACGACAAACTGATCCAATAACTCTCTGAATACTCGGTTCATCAAGTCCATGAAAATGGCTGGAGCATTTGTGAGTCCGAACGGCATCACCCGGAACTCATAAGACCCATATCTTATCAAGAAAGCAGTCTTCGAAACATCGTTCTCTCTAATACATAACTGATGGTACCCCGACCTCAGATCTATCTTCGAAAAGAAAGTTGCTCCCCTCAACTGGTCGAACAGATCATTGATTCGAGGCAAAGGATACTTATTCCGTATCGTGACCTTGTTCATCTCCCGGTAGTCCACACACAATCTTAGTGAACCATATCTCTTCTTCACAAACAAAACTGGAGCTCCCCAAGGTGAGGTACTCCTGCGAATGAAGCCCTGACCTAACAGCTGCTCTATCTGATCCCGTAGCTCTCGCATCTCTGCCGAAGCCATACGGTACGGTGCGCGTGCTATAGGTCTCGTATCTGGAAATAAATCTATAACAAAGTCTATCTCTCGACTGGGGGGTAGGCCTGGTATCTCCTGGAACACATCGGAATACTCCCTGACAACTGGGATCGAATCTAAGGGAATTACAACCTCCTTAGAGGTATCCTCCTCTATGTAATACAAATGAGCGGTCGAGCCTCCCTCTGGGTGAGGCATCGCCACTACAAACATCTCTTGCCTCGAAATGGCAAAAACAATGCTCCCACCAAAGCAAACAATCATGGCTCTTTAAGCGGCGAGCCAATCCATACTGAATACAACATCATGCTAATGCATATCTAAGACTAACATGTCTACAGGTAATACCAAGCTACCCATCTCTACCCCCACTCCCCGGCATATAAGAAAATAAGCGACCCACTCCCCAGTGGTGAGTCTACATATGTCACAGTGCTCTCTGCTGTGACTAATAATCCTAAGGCTTTCACAAAATAGGTAGCTTATCAAATAGTGCGTTGCCCCAGTATCAAGCAAAACTTGACTCATAGTAACATGGATAGAAAACATACCCTCAATCGCGGGTGGTGCCTGCGGAGCTGTTGCCTGTGGGAAGTTATAGACACGTCCGCCTTGTAGCTTTCTCGGCTGAACTGAGGCTGTTGGAAAGGGTGGTGGAGCTGGCTTCTGGGGTTCATTGTTAGCACATTCCTGTCGTGGGGCCCTATTCTTCTCTGGGCAATCCTAATGCCTATGGCCATTCCTGCCACATTGGAAGCACCTCCCTCGAAAATGCTTCCCTTCTTTACGGTATTGACTAGTCTCGCTTTTTCCCTGGTCTTGCTGGTCTTGTGGGGATATCTGCGGAAAAACTATGTCAGGGAGAGGACAATCCATCCACTTGTGACCCGGTTGTACACATTTACAGCAGAGTTTTGAAATTCTTTGCTGATCAGATTGTAGTTTATCCCCAATCTGATTTGGACAAGATTTACGTTTGTGATCCTTTATTCCACAACCGAAACATCTCTTGGTGATTTCATTCTGAACCTGACTTCGTTGTCCCTGACACTTTTGTCCCTGTACATAAATCTCGTTACTTCTGGAACTGACTCGATCTTGATTTTTTTGTTGTTGCAAATTCGGTGCCTTCGCACAATTCTCAACGTTAGTCACATGCATATGGTTAACCTCTCTAGGTCTTTTGCCTCCGTTAAGTTGTAGGCTGCGTTCTTGGTATTGTAGAACTGCAGTGGTAACTGCTTGTGCCACGATACCTGCTAACTCGGCAGTTGATATTCTCCTTGGGGATACCTGAGGTGTGAGTCGATCTTGCTCGATGACTCCCTTAACCGTCTTAGCTAGTTCTTCTTGACGATCCATCTAAAAATTTAAGTAAATTTGGATGAGTTCATCATTAAAATGAACAAATAGCAGAAGTACGATTTTCCAATGTATAGAGATAGACACAACATTCCTAGTATTAGGGCTCTATATCAAAGAAAGCAACGCTGAAAGCATAATAAGCCGCACAGATCCTAAAGGACACTAGAACCTGATGCTCTGATACCACCTGTAACACCCCGCCTAATTAAATACCGGGCGATCACTCCTTTATTAAATTAAATCAAGGTAAACAGTCGGTTCATTCTCAGCATCACTGTCGATAAAAATAATTTTTTTTTCAATTTAACACCCTAAATAATTAAGCTAAGTGTCAAAACCATTTTTCATACATAACTTTCCAAATTTTATTTAAAGAAAATACTTTATTTTATTAACAACATTCAATAAGTAAGAATCACACCACATTAAATATCTGCAACATAGTCCAATTAATTTAAAACATTCGTCAACCGAATGTCAACATGCGAAATATAAAGTACACCATCAACTGAATAAAACCCATAGTAACAATACTGGAAATAACTGAAATACAAATGTCCCAATAATAATGGAATAATGGAAAGAGCTACATATGCTCAACTAAATGTAAATACTAAGAGTGGATCCGAATGAACGAAGTCGTCTAATCAAGAGACCTACAACTCCCACCTAAGCTGCAGCGCGTTCCTTCCAAGATATCGTAAGCAAGACGCCCCTGTGGCTGGGCACCTGAAATATATACATATATATATACAAGAGAGAGAGAGGGAGAAAAACGGGTCGGAGCCCGAAAGTGTGTTTGATTTAAAATACGTTTAACAAGTATTTAAATTGATACAGGCCAATGCAACAACATATTATAGCGACACTCTCTTGAGAAATTCTCACCTCTCTTCTAATGTGCACGCCTATCGTACTAACCTTCCCAACGGGTTATCTTATCATTTATCGCACGAATCTTCCCAATGATTTAACTTATCTTAGATTACTCATAAGATTCAATATTTAACGATTTCATTTCGAAGAGGGTATTTCAATTAGTAATCAAAGTTCTCCATTTTAACTTTATAAAATCAATAAAGTTTTTCAGGGTCATATTATACTTTCTCAAAACAAGTATTTACCATTTGAGTCATCAACCATGTCCTACTTATCAAATCACAGTAGGCAGTTTCAAATCCCAAATCTCATATATATATATATATTAACTACTCGACTAATATATATAAAATAACAACACCCCACATAAAACTATGGTGCGTGCATACTTCTACTATCCAAACCCCATACCACTCATATCAAGGGGAATACAAGTTCGGAATCAATCTCGAACTCTATTAACAAATACACAAACAATATCGAGGCAAAGCATAGATTCCAAGTCTCTAATAGGATGGCACGTACTCGCGTCTCTTAGGACCGTCTGGACTATTAATTCGATAGCCTGTACTAAGGATATCTATCTTCTAGGGTACAAGTCAATATCCCCCATAAAGGTCCCATCGAGATAAGACTGTCCCAGTGCGGTAACCTCAAGGATAGTAAGTAGCACGGTATGTTTTTCACATGTATATAATATATTTACACACAATCATATAAATATACCACTTTTATCATATTAATATAGGTTCCTCTCATCACCCATAATTACAACATTTATCCAAAATTTTACATTTTTAGTATTACGTATAAGGTTTCATCTCTAACCTTAACTCGAAGGGTTTTCTCACTTATTACGTGACACTCGTGGACTCTATCCTTCCAAGTAGAAAATTCAGTAGGTGTCCTATTTACGTTTCAACGTGAGTATCTTACGCGCCTCACCCTTTAGTATATCAATTTACTAACCCTAAAGTAAATATCCCATAAATACCATTCTCGTCGAATATTAATGATCCCAACATTTCTTTATACGCCCTACTGGTCCTCTATGTCTCCCAAATCATTATACTAAGAATGCCCAAGAATTATATTACGACAATTCTAATTTTTAAATCATTTACAAAGGGAAATAGGAGTCTGCCAGGAGGGGTCGATCGATCGAGGTTTGGGTCTCGATCGATCGAACCTTCGATCGATCAAATCTCTAGGCTCGATCGATCGATCAAGCAGGTCTGCGAAAATCTGCAGAATTGCAGTTATGGGTTTCATCTTTAAATTTTCACCAAATCCATATTTTCAAGTTCCAATCGTCCAGAATTAATACTACTAACCTTTCATCATCATAACAGGTATATTCAACGTAAAACATATCAAATTTCATCACTAAAGATGGATTTATTATGCCATAATTCATTTAAAACTCAAGAACCCTAAAAATCTCTAACTCATGATTCTAATCTGTTTAATCCCAGAATTTCCTTCTTATTTATACCAAAATTTCATGGGTTATTTTCCTCTACATGGAAAGGGTTCCAGAATTTCCATATAAATCAAAACTACATGGATTTTCCTATCACAAATTGGGTTTTCTTCTACATAATTCATCCCTAATAATTCCTATACTAATATGAAGATTGCACCAACGAAAATAGCAAGTTAAACACTTGCCTGGGATTTCTGGTATTCTTATTTACGACTGATTTTGGTATGGTTGCGTTCCTCTTCTCGCGATCTACGCGTTGGTGGTGGCGGCGGTGCAAACCTGTGACTTTTTGGCCTTCAATTGCCTTGAGATCTTTCCCTCTCTTCTCCAATGGCCGTACTAGGCTTTCTAAATATTCTAACCCTAAATGAATAACCAAAAAGGCTGATATAGGTTGCTGAATTTCATGGGTTTAATTACCCAAATATGTAAAATGACCAAAATACCCTCCCGGGTCACTAATTTGGCCTAGAACTGCCCCGAGACCCAAACTACACCCCCGGGTACACATTTCTGACTATCTCGACCCTTTCGGACACGTTGGCGCACTCAAAACGACCATACGGACAACTTATAAAATATTCACTTTTTATTTAACAAAATTTAGTCCCGACGCGACACGGGCGCGTCCTGATTAAAATTTCCAAAATTGTCATTTTATTCACTGTGACATTCAATATAATCAATATCATATATTACTTTGCTCATTAGTAATATTCAACAAATTTCGCATAATTACTAACTCGCGTCACGTTAATAATTATTACATAATTAATTTCTGGATTTTTATTAAATAATCATTCACATTAAATTTAATAATTCCCCAAATTAATATAGCATAAAAATACGGGGTATTACAGAACCCTTCTCAATCTTCTCAAAGGTGAGATTCTTCAATCAAATGTTCTGCCTCTTTTCAAACAACAGTAACCTCTTCAATCAAAGGTGATACCTTTTTTGGAACAACTAGGGGATTCTTGATGACCTCCTTAACAGATGTGATTGCTCCCCTAGATGGAGGAGCATACTTTTTCTTAGTCCCTTTAGTTGAGACATTTTCTTTGCTCTTTTTTGCCCTATCAACACCAGGGAGAATCTTAGCAAAGAGATCAGGCATTCTCATCTTCTTCGTCATCAAATCAGCAATGGAGGTAGACAAATCATAAAAAGATTCTTCAACAACTGAAGAAGATACTGGAGCCTGCTCAAGATCAATCACCAAAGGAGGAGAAGTAGGACGAGCAATAAAAGAGGAAGTCGTGTTCCTATATCTCAGCAAATAGGAAGCAACTCTCAAGTTCTCCCCAACAAGTGATTGATGAAAACCCCAGATAAATTTCAAATATTTTATATTAATATCATTCTCTTTTGGCGCTTTTCTTTTACTATCAACTGCAAACTCAAATTAAAAGCAAAAGTTAGTGACACATTTCATCAAACAAAAATAGAGCTAGTTTAAAAAATAAAGAAAACTTATCCCATTTCCATAAGGAGGACATCTGGGACCTTGGTAAATGTCATCCCCCTTTAATGGGGGGTGTTGCCAATTTTTCATCACAACCCCATGTTCAAAATAATCCCTATTGGAATCAGGGAGATTGACCACTAAGTCTCGGTTAACAAACGTAGTTTTTAAATAAAACGTGATGTCGTTGGTGACCCATTTATAAAAAAACATAATTTCAGGAATCCTAAGATGAGTTCCATGAATTTAATTTAGCTGATGTACGCCATTAACTACCCTCCATGTATTTGGAACTACTTTTCTAGGTACAATATCAAAATATTGGCAAAATTCCAAACACAGGGGATTAGGCAGGAAGGTAAAACCACATTCTGCCAAAAAAATAGAGGGAAACTAGTGTCCTTCAGCTAAAGAAAATAAATCAGAAGGACAAGTAGGTTCCTCCAAATCAACCCAATAAGGAATCTAAAAATCGGCCGTAAAATTATCTAATGATTTGATAAGGTAAACCCTGATGACTAAAGAAAAGAAAGAAGAAGGAAAGAAGAAAGGCTTAGAGAAGATTAATGAATCAGCTAAGGAAGATGACAAGAAAGAACGTTCATAAGAAGAAAAATGAGAAGACTAGGAGTTTGGAAATAAGATAGCAAAATGTAGATGATGATCAGATTTTACAGCCTTTATATATGCTGCCTCGGAAAATGAGAAATGTGATGATTACAAGTGACAACAGTTGCATTCTCGACGGCTAATCAAAGGAAAAAGATGCAAGTACCCGAGTGTTTGCTAAAAACTCAAAATATTTACAAATATGCCATTTCGCACTCAAAACTGTTACACAAAGTGGAAAAAATTTACAAGTGTTGAAGGTTTGTAATTAATCAAGACATGAGAAATGTGCTCGAGCAATTTTTTGGGTAAAATGTTCCACACTCTCACATCCAACCTCAATTGTGAAGCATTGGGGGCTTCTGTTGATACAAAAATTAGTCAGCTGACGTGGATCAATTATATGAAGACACGTGTCATCCAATATGGCACAAGATCAAGCATCGAGCTACTCAATGTACCGAGCTACTCAACGTACCGAGCTACCTAGCGTACCGAGCAACTTACTGAGAAGACCAAACGACCAAGGCAAATTCAATGTTTATTGTATTGTAATCATTCCTTACCATGTACATATGTATATGCCTATTCGATAAAGGCCTATTATCTATTCACACTAATAGCCGAAGGGCTATAAATACATTATAATACCCTCATGGCAGGGTAACCCAACCACTCAAACATAATTGAGATCAAGACAAGACACCCCCGTAATACAAAATAGTGAACGTAGGCCATTTTATTAAGGCCGACCACTTTAAAAATATCTTGTCTTATTTATTTACTCATATTTATCAGTGATTAATTAATTATATCAAATCTAGTTTTTTACATCAATAGGTTGCTTAACTACTCAATTAGCTAATACACATTACCGTTCCTTTACTTTATAAACATTAATCAATTTTCAACTTTCTTGTCCACTTTATCCTTTACCGGAATATTTATTAATTCATTCAAGTTAGGTTGTCTTTTCACAGTATTTGTCACACAACCCATTTTCTTGACATGTTCTATTTTCATTATTTTTCTCGGAATCTTCTGATATTATCATACTTTAAAGGACTCCACATCGCCGGCTACGCTACCATATGCTCTGGCTAGTGATTTCAAGTCTTTCTCTCTTGGGCTCTAGGCCCTCCTTAATTATTCTCAATTTCATCTTAGTCCTTATTAATGTGTTTAAACATTTTACAAACGTCCACATTATTCTACTTCCCTTTTCCTTGCCGAAGCCAAAACCCGAGTTTCACCCCAACTTGTGTTACACATTTGAAATCATCATTTCTTGTCCTTTACACCTTAACATTGATTTTATTCCAAAATCATGTTCATTTAGGACCATTTTGTGTAACATCATTTTTCCAACATTTTTATTTCATAAAAATGTTCCACTGTACATAAAATTACCATTTTACGCTTTTGTTTTCGAACTTGTCCTTTTCTCCATTTTCATAAGTATTATTTTCTAAAACACCATTAAGTTACCCACACTTACTTCTTAAGAGCTTTCAATTCATTAACACTTATTAACACTTTGGAGTATTATACTTCTCAAGTTGGAAATTCCTTCATTTTAATTACCTTCTTTTTCCAAGAAATCATTGAATATTTAAATATTACTTTTATAAGAAAATTACCCTTTCCTTTATCAATACATGTAGTCTTGAAACCTTACACTTATCACATTTTCAACACTTTTTCCACACACTTTACGGGATAAAATTTCTATTTTCCTTATTTCATGTTAAAACCCTCACTAAACTTGCTTATATGTTCATCATCAAAATACAACAAGTTTATATACATGAGAATGTGGATTTTAAGTCCAAAATTCCTATTAAATGGCCTTAACATATGATTTATTCAAGAAATTTCATAATGTTTGCAAAAAATATACTTTCAAGACTAATGGACATTATTACTCTTCAAATCTTAAACAATTGTCCAACTTTATAAAATCTTCATTTTTGCAAGAAGATTTAGAACATAATTCTCAAAATATCTTTAACAAGATAAATATTATTTTCAAAACATTTTATTCCATAAATTGCTTAAGACTCAACTTCTTAAAATACAACATTTATTCAACATTTTTGAATAATAGTATTTTTGTAAAAACCTTTGAAATCATTTACTTAAAACTATAAGAATTTATATTGTTATCTCACATATGAATTCTACTCTAACGATGCTAATTACAAGACTACTAATATGCAAAATAGAGTATTAAACTAAGAGTAGAGTTTTTCCATCTCAAATGGAGCTCCAAAAATGATTGGATGAAGGTTGAATTAGATGGCAACCTCCCACCTCCTAACGTGGCCTCAAGGATGTTGCCTTGCTCCACAAATCTTGCCTCCATGAAAGATTTATTAAAAAACCCTTCAAGCTCCATGATTTCTTCTATATTCATCCTCAAGAACCCCCAACAACATCTCAAAAATTTATAGCTATGTTTTACCATGGAGGAAATTGGTGTAAAGGGATTAAATACGGTGCACTACATATAAAATATGGTGGTATAAGGTGGGAACATGGAGGTGTAGGATGGATAGTGGTGGTGGGAGGAAGGAAGCTCTTCAAGAGCTACAAAGAGGAAGAAAAAAAAATGAAAATGCTGGGGTAAAGACCTCCCCACCTTCTCATCTTGTAACACAATTAACCCACAAATAACCACAAAAATCCCTATAGAATCCATCTCAACTCTAAAATATCGATTTTGACCATATGGGGCACTCAGAACTCAACACCTCATCAATACGAGTGTCCAAAATGTGGCAAAAACACAAGGGCAACTAGTTTAAAAGATTTATGGGCAACTCATTCGAATGAGAATTAGACCTAGTTTGAATGACCATCTAACGAGGTAGGGAAATCCTATAAGTGGCATCTCATTCGATCCTCATTAGATCCCAACCTTGAATGAAATTGGATTCTCATTTGAATGACCTGATTCTCATTTAAACAAAATAAGGATCTCATTGGAAAGACTTTCAAGTTCGTTCGATCTTGTCAGATTCCTAAAATCTTCAAATTTTACGCACAAACTTCCAACAATTGCAATCAAGGACAGAGAATAATCGAATGGAGATAAAAGCCCGTATATTAATGATCATATCCCAAGGGTTTCATATTTTTATAATTTACATGGGAATAATAATAAAATATTGGGAATGGGTATTACATTATTCCCTCCTTAGAAAATTTCGTTGATTATCAAACTGCCAATTCCTCAAGCTCATGGGATTTACCATTGTCTTACTATAAGTCATTGGACTCTTCCAAGACTAAATTATCAGATTCCTCACTTGCCAAGATAACATCATACGCTCTTTCATGGGGTTTCTCACCAAAGGTTCATCATGCAACATAATCTAACGCTCACCCTCAGGATAGACATTAAAGTCAACTAACAGTCCTCGAGTCTCCTCTTACTCGGTGATCAAGCTTAGCCAAGTCCTAAGACTACCTTTGTTAATACCCCAAGTATATTGGCGCCTCTATCGAGCAACACTCCTTAGTGGTCATTACTCACCCAAGTATGACTGCAACACAATTAATGTCTGATTCATCATCAAGAATTATTTCAAATCTTAGGACTACACGTTCAGCATATCCATGAATTCTAGGGTTGTCTTGACCACACTTTGCTTACGCTTTATACTAACATCGTATTGATAGTCACTCACATTAGGGTGAAATGCTACTAGGTTCCAAATCATGCGTTCAATCAATACCCTCCCAAGGGGCCCTTTTATGAACATGGGTAACCTTAAATGTACTAATAGGGAAAAATCTCCTAGTGCTAAACCATTCCACCCATCATGGCAAACAACACCTAGTGTTATATTTCCTTGAGTTTTAACATTATATGATGTCCTCAAGTCGTTATCTTGCTCCTTATAACTAGGGTCACTGACCTTTATGCCAGCTAATCTTAAGGAAAATGAATATTATAAGAAAATCGTGTGGCCAAATGCAAACCACATGTACACTGAACTTTATGCAATAGCAAGGACACCTTAGACAATGTTGCACCCAATTATTGAGTTTCATTAACCATGTCAAGTCAAACCGCACTCTACTTGGCTAAACCACATAGTATCATGGTATGGTATAATTCCAACTTACCACAATCGTGGGAACACTAATCCTAGATTATCGAAATCGAAGGGACACACAAGAATAACAAGGAACAAACAACCATTTATAGAAAATCCCATACGCACGTAATGAACTATGGGTTACGAAAAGAGAACCTATGCCACCCGCTTTGAAGTCCATGACTCCTCCCCAACATTCTCACTGGCACTAACCTAGTCACACACCTTGGCATGTGTCACTAACTTTGACGAATCATATCACAAATTATTCATCTTTACCAGACGAAACAACATATGAACCTATTGCCCTTTGGGAAGTCAAACATTGAACTTCCCTCCTTAGGGGTAAGGCTTCCCCTTTTTATCTCCTTGACACATACGAACCACTCCGGTTGTTGAATGCCTAACTCCTTTGTCAATCATGACCTTATCCACCTTTCTCCTGATGTCGTGACTAACCTATTGCACCCGAGTCATTGGCAACATTATTATAATATGATTGTTTCCCAAATTCTACTTAGGAAGTGACCCATTAAGTGAGCCTTATTATAACCTCTAACTACACAAGGTTATCACTAGGCTTATATATGGGTTCTACCCAAACTGAACTTATGTGATGGCCGCACCCATAGTTATTAGCATTCTAAGGGTAATAAGAACCGCATAGGGATATATATCCAAATTTGTTTTAATATGGCAAGACGTGCCAAGAACTAGTCCCTACCTTGCCAGTGTTATTCTAACCTATGTTGCCGACACATGTTAATATTCTAATAATTCTTCGATATCCCTCTTGGGTGCATTTTGATGTCTCTAGCATGGCATCAGTAATCTAAGTCCCGAATGCACTTCCTAATACCCCTCAAATAAAAGTACTACCTACCCACACTAGTCATTCCATGACACTTGGTCATCATTCTCAATCATGATATGAGTCTCAAATTTATCTTAGAAGGTTACATAACATTTATGATAATTCGAATAACAGCACCCGACACGCACACTATTCGACTTTGTAAGGATAAATTTTCAATCGAGTGAATTTGTATGTAATTGGCATTATTCTCTACAAAAAGTTAGAGTCATAGGATTGACTTTGTTGAGACTGTCTTATGAGCCTATGACATTGTTTGATGACGACGTAGTGGCCAAGCTTCAAAGAATGGATGGATATTCTAAAGTCATGTTTATCGTGCCATTTTTGTCTTCATGTATACTAAGGATCTCAAAGATCAGGTATAAATGCACATAATTTATGATTCCTTGGAATTTTTTTTATTAAGGGTGTTTGTTTTATTTAAAAAATTTGGAACATTTTTTAAACATTTGTTTAGAAAATATTTTTTTTACGAGTTCATTTGTTCAATCGAAATATAAGCATGCTTAGAATGATATTTGTGTTTTGTGCGAACGAGGTTTATAAGTCGTTTAAACAAATGGGTATTTGTTGTTTTAAGTCTCGTTAGAATCTTTCATCAAACAAGCATTGAGTGAGGGCGTACAGTTTTGACTCGCGATAGAAACATTAGATAGTGGTTCAAACGAGATTGAGCTTTCAGTCAAACGAGTTATGTGTTGGTCAAACGAGATAGTCATTCTCATTTGAATGAGGCCAGTTTTTCGTTCGAATAAGCCACTGCCTCGAAGAACATCTTTTCATATTAAAGACGTTTTAGACTCAAGAGCTTTTAATAACTCTTTTATAAAAATGATTACGCAACTATTTATAAGAGTTATAAAACCCAAAGTTTCACCCTTTATTTTCAAGATCCAAGATTCATATATTATATACTTTGAGATCTTGTTTAGGCACCCTCTTTATTTCTTCCATCATAAGAAGAACCTGTTTTCATGCGGTGGATTCCGTACATGCTGATTGTGGTGCAATAACAGTGGATTTCATGTTCTAAATCGTAGACGATTTACTGAGCTATATCGGTGGATACCGAGGTGCACGTGGATTCGTGTACGATGGGCACTTGCATGGGTGGAATTCTACGTTGCACTATGGAGGAGTGCTTAAAGATAGAAGATAGTTAAGGGTTGGGGGGATCGAGTCATTGTGTAAGTCTACTATTTATGCTTTGTAAAACCGTGTCATAGTGATTGTTTGGATGGGTCGTCCGAGATTTTGTCTCTTAGTGGTTTCCTCGTACATCGACGTCTTGTGGTTTGTTTTATTTATTTTATCTGCTATCACCTAGATGCACGTTTAGTATAAAAAGATAAAATTGGGTAAATTGGTTTTTAAAAAAATAGTTTAATTGGTGTTAAATTTAATTGGGAAAATTTGTTTAAAAGGTTCAATATTTAAAATTGGGAAAATCTAAAAAAATATTGGATTTGTGTTTATTCGAACCATGTTGGCCTATAGGACACTGTGTAGGGGCGTTCTTAAATTGGTATCAGAGCTAGAACACTCAGTTTTTGTGTTTTTGATCCCGTGTCTTTAGGTATAAATTTCGAAGGGTTTGATGGTTTTAGAACACATATGTTTAATGGGTCGAACTATCAATACTGGAAAATGAGAATGAAGTATGCACTTAAGTCTATATATTAGAGGGTGTGGTTAGTTTGTGTTAAAGGGTGGACTCCACCAGTCACGAGAGATGAAGAGGTTATTCACTTAAAACTTATTGAGTCGTGGATTGATGTCGAGCATAAATTATCGGTATATAATTCTAAGGTTTACATGCACTATTTAGTTCTGTCACCTCAGAGGAATTTCATCGTATTATGACGTGTGAGACGTCAAAAGAGGCTTGGGATATACTCCAACTCACCTATAAAGGTACGAGTATTGTTAAGGATTATAAACTCTAAAGCCTCACCACTCAGTTTGAAACAATTAGTATGTTGGAGAGGTGCTTTGATGAGTTCTACCCTAGATTGTCCGACATAGTTAACTCATCATTTAACTTGGGAGAGAAGATCATGACAACCGTGTTATCAAGAAAATCTCAAGGTCATTGCCTAAAATATTTGATTATAAGGTCACCATTTTAAATTCTTTGGGTAATCTTGAGTCAACTAAGCTTGAAGAGCTTGTAGGTTACCTACAAACTTATGAGCTCAACATGTTTACCTCCAGGGTTGTGATGAATAAAGAAAAGCGCATTGCTTTGAAAGCCTGGAAGGAGGAAACTCAAGTTTCGAATGATGACACGGTCATCGAATTCAAAGATGTGGCCATGTCGGCAAAGAAGTTCAAGAAATTTCTCAAATTCCAAAAGAAATTGAAAGATGCCACACGGCTTGAGAAAAATGAGAACAACAACGTCAATCACCCTTCTAATAATCTTAGTCACAACTTGTAAGAGGGTAGTTTAGATTGGATGGAGGCGTAACCCCTTTTGAGTACAGTAATGATACGTTTACCAGAAACACTATTGATACACGACAAGCAAACACAATTTAGTGAAGATAAACTCAGTTTGAACTCCCAAATCCCTCGTGCATAACTCAAAGGATAATAACGAACTCATAAGTGACTCATTTGGAGGGAGACAAAAGTAATCACCCTAGATACAATTTGGCAGGCAGCCAAACACCCCCAACCACCCTCAAGAATCTCTGTCAAGTATTAGCGCTTCGTAATAAATGACAATGGTGGGTGAGTAAACTCTCTGGTTTATAATAAATCTCTCTCTGATGTATATTCTCTCTAGTAATAACTTATGAACTCTGAAAAATAACCTCTTCTCCCCACACCACTCTTGAGGTATATTAGTCATTAATAACTGTGAAAGACATCCCTCATACTTTATGTCACAAACATTAAATGCCTGATTACCTAGTTAGCTACATGTTATAAACATTAAATGCCAAGACATGCATTTTGCCTAACCACTGTGTGTCAAGTGGTTGTCGTCACGGAGGTGGCTCACCAACTATTTGACAGCCCTAAATACCATGGCGGTTTACTCAAGTGCATATTTGACATTGTCTAGCCGTCTAGGATGTCACTTACAGTAGATGTGACATTAAGTACAGGGTTATTTGGTCCACAACTCAATGCCCGATGGAACTCAAGGTTGCTTCGCCCGGGGTTCCACGGTCAGGGTCTTTTGGTGTTTTACTAGGTGTATCTAAGATGGTCAGGACAAGCCCCAACGGTGCCTAACTTCTCAATCCTCCAAACGAAGTCCCTCTAAAGTTCCCACGGCGAGGTCATTCCATAGAGCATGAAATCTCTCCCAGGCCCTGCCAAGCATGGTCTCTCGCGAGTACCGTTCGACCTCACACTAAAAATCATTATACTCGTTACATCATTACAATAGTTATAGCCCACAGTCAATAGAAACAAAGATACAATGTGACTAAGTAACACAACAAGCTAAAGTATGATCTGCCACGCTTGAGCTGCCTCGCTGAGCTGCCATGTTGAGCTTCCATGCTGAGCTGCCTCGCTGCCTTAATCCCAAAGACTGTTGTTAATATGGGGATTATCTCTAATATCAGGATTACCTTTAAGCCCCCTCTACATTTTCCCCTTCGTGAAGATATTTGTTGTGGAAACAAGAAATGTCTACACGAAAAACTTCTCAATCCGATGAACCTTCTCTGTGTGAAAAAATTATGGCATCTTTTCCTTCATTGCAACCAACTGCGGTTAACGCCTCCAGGAAAAATTAAAATTCTCCCCGATATACCTGAGTCGACATGATACAGTTTATTGGCGCTTTGGCAAAGGGACATTGCAACTTTTTCCTGTTACTGAGTTTCAACCGTTCTGGCTTGACTATTTGAAATTCTCCCGATAGACCTCCTGACTTTCTCAAATACTCATTTTGTCTTTGGGGAAGTGAAATTCTCCCGTTTGTGCTGTTGTGGAGTATAGTTGTAGGTAGTGAGTTTTTCGTTAGGACTGCCCCTATCATTGAGACTTGTGAAATTCTCCCTTGTAACGTTTTTCCATGTTCGAAAAAGAAGAAATTATCCTCGATGTAGCTGAGTCATAATTTAAACAACGTTTGGACTTGTGGTGAGGGGACATCGTAGCTTTTTTGAACCGTTGGGGAAACTTATTCGTTTGGAGTTATTGGATATGTCTGACAAAAATTATGGCGCTAAAATTGAAACTTACCTAAGAAGGAAGCCCTTTCTATTCCCCAGGCGTCACTTCAGTAATGATGTGGCACTGTCTTTTCAACTGTCGGGACACTTCCCGAAGTGCCACATGTCTATTTGAAATGATTATAGGCGGCTTTGCGCGTGTGGTGGTAGGAAACTCAAAAGACGAGTTAAAAGATTTGAAACGGATATTTTTTAAAACACTTCTCCTTTCTTCGTCTTCTTCAAACTCCCATATACTTTAGATAGAGAAACTCTGCCAAAACTCAATTGTTGCCAAGCTTTTCTCCTCATTCCTTTCCTCTTCAATCATCCTCACCTTCTTTCCACTCCATTGTTACTTCTCTAGTGCATTTCTTAAGATTTTATTATACTTTATTGCCATCTTCAATGGCCTCCTCAAGAAATCCTGCCACGTCTTCCACCAATGCTCCACCTGCCACCCATGTTGCCACCACCTCTGTTAACACCTCTGTGTCTTCCGCCCACCAGGACCAGCTGTGTTTTTACTGCCAATCCCCTATATTCGGTAAGGGTGATGATTTTGTTGGGTTTTTCAAGACTTGCATTTTCAACGCTAAGTAACTCCATGACGCTTGGTGATGATGACAAAAGTGCTACAGGCTGGGGCTTTCTCCCTCATAGGGGACTCTTCGATTTTGTCTTGAGCGAGGGGACTTCTCATGGTCCCATATTAACTTCAAAGGGCCTAGAATCTCTCATGCTCACTTTGCTGCCTGGAACTCCCACATGCATAGTTCCCATGCTGATACCTTTACCAAAATTAGGCTTCATCTGGCCAAGTTGTTTGGTGAGTTTACTCGGTCCAAGAACAATGCTTCCCTTCCTGTCCTGGTGTCTCGCTGGAACGTTACTACTCATACCTTCATTGCTGCATGGGGTGAGTTTATAATAACGTTGGAAGACGTGTGTGAGCTTCTGAGCCTTGAGGCAATAGGCTATGAGCCCTATTCTAATGAGGCCCTGGATGCCCAAGAGGCTGTTGACCATTCAGAACTGGACCGTATATGCTGAAGGTGCATCGATTCTTCAAACAAATCCACTTTCACTCCTCTCATCAACTATTTCTTCAAGGATCCTTCTGAAGGTGGTTCTTCTGAGGCTGCCCCTGGTCAAGGTACATCGCTGAAACTCGATGCCTACATCCTTGTCATTCTCTCTAATTTCCTTTTCACGGAGAAACCTAATGACCAACCTCTAAGGGACCTCATTAACATATCCCTCCGTTTGGCATGAGGTATCAGGCTTCCTCTTGCTACAATTGCCCTGGGATCACCCTACACATGGCTTAATAGAACCTTTTTTGACATGGAACGATCTCTTGGTCGTTATAACCTGGACCACTTTGCTAACTGTGTCCTTCTGATGAGCTTACTTTATGTTTATTTCCCCGCTGTAGCAGCCAAAACCAACCGCCCTCCTTTGGGGGAAGCAATTTTTCCTCCACGCTCCTTCGTTTATCACAAGAAATAAAGTCCAAAAGAGTTAACTTATGTTATTGATCAACCTGGGAGATTTGTGATGAGGCCTTACGAAGAGGAGGTTTTCCTTCATACTTGGTTTTTTTCAAAAATGGAGCAATGGTGGTTCAGGAAACTACTTTTGACCTCATCGTTGAAGCCCTTCGCTAGTTCTGGTCCTTCTGTTTTCACCGAGGTACCTTCTTTCCTACACCGAGTGGGGATACACCAGTGAGAATTATAATCCCAATCAATGCAGCCGTCAATTCGGTCTCGATCAGGGAGATCCTCACCCAGTTTTCCAATTATCTCACCCCAAAGTCTCTTTTAGCGAGGCATGTTCCCTGTTCTCATTTACTGCTGCATGGGGGTATGTTCTACAATGGTTGGAAGAGTCACCATTTCGATCATCACAAGGTAAGGGGATGTGACCCCCCCTATTTATAGCAAAGTACTGGTTGAGACAGCTGGCCCAAATTTTTGAGTTCATCCAGGGGATCCCGTGTATTCCCCAGTTCTTTCATTCTCTACGCTGGAGCTGGGGTTGAAAGATAATTCTGTTATTGGGATTGTGTTACCTCTAAGCAAAACTCCTAAGGAACCTCCCACTGAGCTTCCTCCACATCTCTCCATGATTCCTGTTGCTACCCCAAAGTCCAAAAAATCCCCAACACCCAAACAGCACTGAGGTAGTCTCTAGAGAAGGGACTTCTCAACCACCGGCCAAAAAGACTAGGAAGTCCAAGAGTGGGAGTTCCTTAAAGTCCAAGTCTCAAACTCAGCCTCAAACTCCTTTGGAGGCATTTCACATCACCTCTGTTCCTCCTCCCATGTCTGCAGAAATGAGTGAGGAGTTGAGAAGGCAAGTTCAGGCATAGGTGGCACGAATAAATGTTGAGTTTCAACGACGTGCTCCCTTCGTTCCTCCTGCTACTTCCTTCCCCAATATCTTCGTTGATCCACAGAACGAGGGTCAAAGAGAAAGAAGAGTTCAATGTTTCCTTGAAGTTCTGGTGTTGCGGGTGCAAGGAACAAGGATCTACGTACCAAGTCCTAGAGGAAACGAACTCTAGATGTGTATCTTCCCTCAGCTCCCTCTGTTGTTGCCTCCTCCCCTCCTTCGCAAGTGGTTATATCCTCCCATTCTCCCTCTGGATTAGAGTTATGTATGTGTGTTGTTAATCTTACTCCCATTTTTCTAGGGCAAGCTGTATCTGTTTAATTCTTAACAACTTTAGTGCAGGAGGGTGAAGAAGAAAGACCAAGCCCCCCGTGAGCCCTTTCGTAAGGGGATGTTTTAGTTCCTCTCAGACCGATGTAACTCCTCCCCATTGCCTCATGATCGGGCTTACTTAATCTTACCGTTCGACCTTACAACGTGCGAAGGATGCTGCTGCGGGGTGATTCCGTTGAGTCTGTGGGCATATCTTCTCGACCATAGAAAACTCCCTCAGTCTCTTCTGAATTATCACCTCAGCCCGAGGCCCATTGTTCCAGCTGTAGAAAGTTCCCCCGAGGTAACACTATCAATCACTTGTTAGGTCTGACATATTTTCTCTCTTCTACCCCTTTTTCTGTTTAATCATGTTGAACTTTAATATGTCGTGGTTCCTTAGGTCGAAATGGTGTCTTTGTTAGCTAACATTCGTCTTCCCGCTGTGTTGACGAGACCCCTAGATGCAGTTCCCCTATTCGGTGCTATAACTGAGGTAAGTAACCCTTAGAGGTATTTCTCACCTCTTCTGTACTTATTCCCCATTTCTAACACTTAGCTTTATTTTTGCAGTTTTCTCCAGATCTTTCCCCACCCTCTTCTCTTGGTGGTCTGCGTATTCCCAAGGCCAGGATTGATGTTTCTGCCTAGTGTGGTGGTTCTTATGCATCCACCAATATTGGGGAATCACTTGGAATTCGAACGTACTCTTTAAGTGAAACTCCTATGTTGACCTTGGTACCTTTTGTTGGTGAAGGAGATTTTCCTGACATTGAGGCTTCTTTGGTTGAGGGTGCCATTGGGTCCTCTGAGGAAGTAAGCATGCACCCAACAGCTCCCGTCGTTATGGCCTTCTTGGTGACTCCCATTCTTTCTTCAGCCACTGCTGAGGTACTTCGCTAGTTTCAAATTTTCATTTCTCAAACTTTTAAACTTCACCTATAACGGTGACTTAACAACGAAAAAACATGTTAAGGTTTTTTCACAAACTCCACCTATAACGGTGACTTAATAATGAAAACACTTGTTAAGGATTTTTGCAAACTTCACCTATAACGGCGAATTAACAACGAAAACACTTGTTAAGATTCTTTGCCAACTCCACCTATAATGGTGACTTAACAATGAAAACTCTTGTTAATATTTTTCTCAAACTTTACCTATAACGGTGACTTAACAAAGAAAACACTTGTTAAGATTTTTTGTAAACTCCACCTATAACGGTGACTTAACAACAAAAACACTTGTTAAGATTTTTTGCAAACTCCACCTATAACGGTGACTTAACAATGAAAACACTTGTTAAGATTTTTTCGCAAACTCCACCTATAACGGTGACTTAAGAATGAAAACACTTGTTAAGATTGTTTGCAAACTCCACCTATAACCATGACTTAACAACGAAAACACTTGTTAATATTCTTTGCAAACTCCACCTATAACGGTGACTTAACAACGAAAACACTTGTTACGATTTTTTTCGCAAAATCCACCTATAACGGTGACTTAATAATGAAAACACTTGTTAAGATTTTTCGCTTAAGTCACTATTTCTTCTACCTGTTCTCAGGTTGCAAGTGAATCTTTTCCAGTGGGAGAGAAATCTCTGCCAGTTCTTTCGCCCATTGCCTCACCCCATTGGGAACCCGCTATTTCAGAAGATTCTAGCCACGACCAAGGTTCCACGACTGGTGTTGCTGCTGATAACGAATCTGGTTGTGAGCTTTCTCTACCCATCTTAGCTCCTCATAATTTTTGCCTTATGTTCTTCAACATTCCCCTCAAATGCCTGCCAGCCATCATTTGGTAATTAAGAAGCTTGCAAGCCACAATCCTGAGACTTTTACTCTGGATTGCCTACATTCCAATATCCCCGTGATGAGCCATAGGCTTTAGGGCATAACGATCGTTATTACTGATATTGTCAGCACTCCTACCACGGACGTTACAAGACCTTTTCTCAATAAATTCCTGGTCTATCTGAGGGAGTTGGGTCTAGATGGCTTCCATTTTGACTGGGTGATTGCGCAATTAAAGACTTTGAAGATCCACGACTCGATAGTCAGAGGGAACTGCTGCAGAAACATCAGGAGGATCAACGGGGTGAGGAATCTAAGTTGGCTGAGATAGAACATCTGCTTGAAGCTACCAATAAGGAGGTAGAGGACATCGAAGAAGCTCTGCGTCTGGCGAAGCTAAAATGAGAGAAACTCCTTATCGACTGTACACAAGCACAAACGAGATTGGAGGTTTCTATTAATGCCCAATAGTCTTACCTAGCAACTTCCTCTGGCCTTCCCAGAGATTTTTTCTCTACTCTAGACCTGTGGTTCCTCTTAGGCTAATGAACTTTTGTATACATTTTCCTTTTTCTTCTCATGTAATTCTTGGGCAGTAGCTCCCAATTTTGTAATGCCCCAAAGTTTGTGAATGAATGAAAAAGATATATGTTTTCCCATGCCATTTCTTTGTGTTGTCACTGTTTGCGTATATTACGGAGTTCTACAATTCTTCCATATCCACTCGATTTGTAATAATAGATATCAAAAACAACTTGTATATTCATAACAACGGCTAGATACAATGATGGTATAAACTTAATTGCTTACACATGATAAACTTTCAACCATTTATTGTTAATCTTGAATGGATTATCTTCTTCCATCTTAAAAATTAAGCAATAACCTGAATCATGAGCTTCTTTTATAATGAAAGGTCCTTCCCAATTTACTGCAAACTTAGGTAGAGCAAGCCCCCTAATGTGCTTCACTGCGTCCTTCAAAATGAGGTCTCCCTATACGAACTTTCTTGGCCTCACCAAGTTGTCGTATGCCTTGGAAATACGCCTCGTATACATTTGAAAGTGTTGCATCGCATTATCTCTGTGTTCATCCAACATTTCCATCTGCACATGTCTTTTTTTAGGGAGCATGCTACTTCTCTAGGCATATCGAGCAGAGGGAACTTCCAACTCTACCGGGAGAATCGCCTCAGCCCCATAAATAAGGGAGAATGGAGTATACCCTATGGGCTTACTCTTGGTTATTCGATAGGCCCATGATACAGTCGGTATCTTTTCATCCCATGATCCTAGGAAATTCTCCATCATTTTAGCCAGAATATTAAATAAGGTTTTGTTAGTTGATTTGGCTTAATCGTTTCCCTTTAGGTATGCCACCGTTGAAGTGTGATGAACAATGGAGTACTTATTTGTGAGCATTATTACCTCTGAATTGATAAAGGGGGTTTCGTTATCTGAGAGAATAACCTTTGGAATCCCAAAATGGTAAATGATCTATTCTCTAATGAAGTTGCTCACCACCCCTACTATTGCCCTTCGTAGTGGTATCGCTTCAGCCCACTTTATAAAGCACTCCATTACTACTAGTATCCATATCTTCCCCCTATAAGAAGGATGTATTTCCCCTACAAGGTTAAACGCCCATGTTTGAAAAGGATAAGGAGTTACCGGGGAGTGTAGGTCCACTAATGGGGCATGAATCATATTTCCATGAAGTTGGAAAGCCTTACATTTTTTAATGAACTCAGTGGAGTCCTTCTCTATCATTGGCTAATAATACCCTAATGTAATCAGTTGATTATATAACTTGGCCCCCTATGTGAGTTGGATCATGCGCTTATTTGAGGACTTCGGTTGCTTCTTCCTTCATGATGCAACGCAATGGCCTGTTGAAGTAGCCCCTTTGATAAAACTGCCGCTCCTGAACATAGAACCTCGGGGCCCTTCGCTTGAGTCCCATCATATGAATTTTCTGTATGGGGATAAATCCATGTTTAATGCAGTCAATATAGGGTTGTCTCTAATCTAATTGAGTTTCAACAAAATGACATTCCACTGCCTCAAAGAATAGTTGGCATTTATTGCATTTTTGTTGTAGCTCTGTTGCATCCTGTTTCATTCTAAGCTAGAAATATATCTCCCTTTGAATTCTCCTGTAAAGAGGTATCTTAATTGTTTCGCAGTGTTCTTCATGTGTTTTCTTCAACCTCTGCCCTGCTTCTTCGAGCCGATGCATCTTGAGAACCATCCTCCTGCGTTTCGGAAGTAAAGGTTTCCTTGGTTTATAAAGTATTAGGATAGTTCCCTCAGTTCCATCGCTCCTTCCCTGGACTCCAATTGTTTTCTGATCTCTCCCCTCCAGTTAGCGTCCTCCTCCATCGATAGAATTATTTGTACCACCGAGGGAGTTGTTCTTCGTTGGATCACAACTATAGTTATATCATATCTCATGACCATCTTCTAAGCAATAGTGGTATAGGCGTCTAGATAGTGATTCATCATTCGGGGATCTATTTGATCTTGGCCCAATGGAACTTGCTAAGAAGCCTCTGAATGATTGTTCTATATAGTTCCAGATTTAGATGTTTCAACGCATATTATCCATTCACTTACTGAATGACCAAATTCGAATCAGCCTTGATGCAAAGTGAACGAATTCCCATTCGAAGGGACTCTATCAACCCCAGTACCAAAGCTTTATACTTTGCTTCATTGTTGGAATAAGGTAAATCTAACTTGTAGGAAATACAAATCTCCTCCATTCCTTTTGAAAGAATAACCCATGTTCCTCCTTTCTTTTAGGATAAAGATCCATTGAACTGCAACGTCCATTCTTAATTGTTTGTATCTACGTGGTTGTCCTAAAAGTTGTCTCCTAGGATACTTTCTTTAGGTGGTTCAAATGTCCCATAGGGGAAGATTGCCAAAAGATCTCCGTACGCCTGGCTCTTGATCGCGCGAGGAACCACGCATTTCAAGTCATATTCTGAGAGAATAAGGAACCACCTAGCTGCCCTTCCAATCAATATAGTTCTTGCCAGTAAATACTTAATAGGGTCACATCTGGTTACAATATGAATTGTAAAATATAGCATATAATGACTAAGTTTTTGTGCTACAAAGACTAAGGCTAAATAATGCCTTTCCAAGCTACAATATCTAACATCTGGCCCATGTCTTATTCTACTGAGGTAATAGACTAGTCGTTCTTGCCCTTCAATCTCTTGTGCCAACAGAGCGCCAATGGACCTCATGGAGGATGTGAGGTATAGCTGCAACGGTATTCCTTCCCTTGGGGGAACCATGGTCTATGGTGAAATGAGCAGCTTCTTTAGCCCAATAAGAGACTCATGGTGAATCTCCTCCCACTTGAATTTTATGTTCTTTCACAAAAGCTGCATCAACGGGTGCGTCATTTCGACCAATCCAGGCATAAATCTCCTAAGGTAGGAAAGTTTACTAAGGAAACTCTTCATCTCCTTCGCCGTTCTTGGACTGGGCATCTCCAAGATTGCTCGTTGTTTATCTTGGTCCATCTTCACCCCCTACCGATCCACCACAAAACCTAAAAACTTTCCACTAGTTACTCCGAAGATGCATTTTAGTGGGTTCATCTTCAGCTTATACTTTATTCATTGAGCAAACACCTTCCTCAGATCGCTTATATGGGACTCCTCCTTCCTCGATTTGATGACCAAATCATCCACATAAAATTCCGCAAACTTGTGAAAGAAGTCACAGAAAATGGCCATCATTGTTTTTTTTATAAGTAGCCCCAGTGTTTTTGAGTCCAAATGACATTACTTTGTACATGAAGTTGCCCAATGGGGTTCTAAACGTTGTTTTCTCTGCATCCGTGGGGTCCATCTTGATCTGGTTGTACCCTACATATCCATCCATGAATCTATACATCTTATGACCAGCCTTTGCATCTATCAGGCTATCGACGGAGGGTAGAGGGAACTCATCCTTAGGGCAATCCCTATTCAAGTCTCTGAAATCCACACAGATCCTTATTTGATTTTTATCTTTCTTACCCACTGGGATAATGCTAGATAGCTAGAGTGGGTGATATATCGGTTTGATGAACCCTATCGTCAGTAAGTATTGGACCTCTTCCTTAATCTTTAAGTCTAGCTCAGTCTTGTACGTTCTTGTTGTTTGTTTCACAGGAATGGCTAAAGGTATCACGTTCAACTTGTGGCAGCTTACTTCCTCATCCAGTCCTTCCATCTCTGTGTACTTCCATGCAGAAATGTCTATGAACTCTCGAATCAACTTAATTAAGGCCTCTTGTTTCTCCTTAATGAGATCCTTCAAAATAAATATGGGCCTTTGATCCTCCCCTTCTTTCGCCATGTTCAACTGTCCATCTGTTGTGATTTTAGTTTTGGTTGATATGCTATATAGTCTAGTTATTTGTCAACATCTTCCATAAATTCCTGTATATTGGAGTTGTCTATCACTATACATTTCCCCCGTTGATCCATCGAAAAGCACTCATATATCGGGTTAGCCTCATTATCAGTTTCTTTAACCGCCCGTTCACACCATTATAACCGATAAACCACCTTTCCTTCTTCAGTAATAACCTTTTTTCACTGTCTGCTGGTAGTCGCAATTGCCTTCCTCTTCTTCTCTCTTGAAGCCTCAATAACTCTTCCTCCCAAAAATCGACTCAGCGCATTTTGTCATTGGACCTCATGCTCTGTTGGATCCATTCTAAGGCTCATTCTATCTTTGAGCTTCTTTGAGATGTTTTGGTGGTGAGGGACCACCTGACGGGCTTCTTCTTCCATCACCCCTTTGATGCTCGCAACTTCTTTATTATGCTCATTCAAGGGCCCCATCCTTTCTCTGTTCGAGGGAACCCACGCTCCTTCCATTCTTGTCGTTAGGACTCTACGTCCTCCTCCAATTCTATGTAAAATGTTGCATATACCATGTGAGATTCCTCGGTAGTGAAGGGCCTCTTCATAGCTCTAATGGTCACCTTTGTTCCCTTGATATTTGCCTTAGCGCATTAGAGATACGTCGAAGGAACTAGCCCTTAGTTGTGCATCCATGCCCTTCCTATCAACAGATGGTTAAAATTTCACTCTCTATCACATGGAATTTGATGTGGGAACTCAAATTTCACATAGCCAATGGACTTCGAAGACTGGTTATCATAACCCGAAATCACCAATGGCATGGGGACTAAACTTTCCTTCGGAATGTTAGCAGCGTGGAAAGAGTTGATTGGCATGATATTGATGGAGGCTCCCCCATCCATAAGAGCCCTTGCAAAGATAAACCCGCTGATGCTGGAAGTCACATACAATGGTCTATTATGAGGGAATCTCATGGACCTATCCGCATCACTGAAAGTTATCTCTAATAAAAACCTCTTTACCAACCTGGCCATGGGTCCCTTCCATCTCAGCGAAGGGACTGCGTTCTTCCTTGCAATATTAAGGATTTCCTGGGTTATCTCTAATATACTTTCCTTTGGTATCCCTACCTGGTCGAAGAACTAGGCAATCTTTGGGGATTTTGAAACTGCACAGTATTCTACAGCTTGGTCCACTTCCTCACCTTCAACGCTATATATGCCCTCGATATTTTTAGCACTTACTTCATCATAAGCTAACACTACGTTAGCCATTCCCCTAGTGTAATCTTCCAAAGATTCTTCGAACTCCTCCTACTCCGTCGTTAGCTCCCTTTCTTCCTTTTTTACCTCCTCGTCGTAGGCCACCACCAGATTGGCCCCATGTGCTGGGAGTGGGTTGTTGTTAACATTTTACGGAGGGATTTGCAATGTTCTTTCCTTCACATATTTTTCAATGGTTCTCCTTAGTGTGAAATAGATCTCCGTCAGATTTTGGATCTTTCGATGAATCTGGCAATATTTGGGATTCGCCCTAGTTGCAGCATCTGGTTCCCCAACGGGGATACCCTTTGGTTCATACACCGTTCCTCCTTAAACCATGGCATTGCAGCAGCTGACAGCCTCTTCTACTGTACAAGGCAACGGCGGTGGGTCTTCCCTGTCTCTCTCGAACTTCCTCTTGTTGTTCCTATTTGCTACTTTTCCCCTATATATTCCTTCGGTATATCCCACCCGTGGGGGCTAAGACCTCCCTCCCACAGGTTGTATCGACTGCCTAAACACCATGGGAACCACCACTGGGTTTGGTCGTATGACCAATGAGATATTCCTTGCTTCTTTTAGGAACACTGTAAAAGTCTCCCCTCGCGTTTCGTTAATAAGATGGCAGATGTACTCAGGAAGTAGTCCTTCCGCACAGACCTACAGTAGTTTGGATTCTCTATCCTCCTCCCTCACATCGAGGAACCTTTACCTAAATCTTCGAACGTATGCCACTACATCTTCCCCCGTTCGTTGCTTATCTCTCCCCAGTTGGGTCAAGGTGAACTCATCTTGTGCCAAAAAGAATTTCTGGATGAACAAAACGTGCATATCCTCCCATGTGGAAACACTTTTAGGAGCTAAGTGAGAATACTAGGTATAGTCCTTATCGGTTAAGGATTTAGAACATTCTCTCAACCTGAGTTTCTTGTCATTGCAGTGCACCCCCAAATGTTCCACAAAGCATTTAATGTGCCCTTTCGAGTTCCCAACCTTTACTGTGTATTTTTCAAAGATATGAAGAATATAGTCTTTCGGGTAGGGCTCATCGTTGTATTCTTAGGGATAAGGCATTCGAAAGTCATCATAAACCGAAGCTACCTCGCCTACATATTACAAGGAAGCTTTCATGAATTTCAGCATCTCTTTTTGTATCTCTTTCCTCATCTCTTCTATAGTTGATGCCATTGAAGGAATGACCAGAGTCACCATAGGTTGAGTGCCCGTTGCAGCTGGAGAAATCATCATAGTTGGAATGGTTGATACTCCTGGAGTTCTCACTATTGGATTTACAACAAAGGGTATACTTGTTGGGACCGTTCCTGTAAGAACTTCACTTGGTGGGGCCGTTGGGGTTGCCCCTTGTGTCACGAAAGAGTTGGCTTCAAATTCCCCCAGCACCATTGAAGCTACGGGAGTTCACAAAAACTCCTAAAATTTATTCATGAGGAGTGGTACTTGGGCTGGTCCCAACCCATCACTCGTAGAAGCTTGTATCACCCCTGGAAAACCTGTCGCCGTTTGAACTGGAGGTACCTCCAGTCGAGGGGCTCCGTCCCTTGAAGCCTCCAGCTCTCTCGTCGCCTGTTCTCCATTGTGTCAAATGTCATCAAAGTTAAGTCTTCAATTAACGTTATCCTGCGCTATACTCCTTGTTTAGAAGAATGCCTCCCTAGCGGACTCGCCAAATGTAAGAGGGTAGTTTAGATTGGATGAAGGCTTAACCCCTTTTGAGTACAATAATGATAAGTTAACCAACAACACTATTGATACAAGACACCCAAACACAATTTAGTGAAGATAAACTCAATTTGAACTCCCAAATCCCTCGTGTATAACTCAAAGGATAATAACGAACTCATAAGTAACTCATTTGGAGGGATAGAGAAGTAAGGACCCTAGATACACCTTGGCAGGTAGCCAAACACCCCCAACCACCCTCAAGAATCTCTGTCAAGTATTAGAGCTTCGTAATAAATAATAATGGTGGGTGAGTAAACTCTCTGGTTTGTAATAAATCTCTCTCCGATGTATATTCTCTTTAGTAATAAATCCTAAACTCTCAATAATAACCTCTTCTCCCCAGTGGTGGTTGGGGTCCTTAAATATCCCCCACACCACTCCTAAGGTAACTCGGTCATTAATAAATTTGAAAGACATCCCTCATGCTTTATGTCACAAACATTAAATGCTTGATGCCCTAGTTACCTCCACGTCATAAACATTAAATGCCAAGACATGTCTTTTGCCTAACTACTGTGTGTCAGGTGGCTGTCGTCACAGAGGTGGCTAACCAACTGTCTGACAGTCCCAAATACCACGGTGGTTTACTCAAGTGCAGATTCGACATTGTCTAGCTGGCTAGTGACATCACTTACAGTAGCTGTGACATTAAGTAGAGGGTTATTTGGTCCACAACTCAACACCTGATGGAACTCAAGGCTGCTCCGCCCGGGGTTCTACGGTCAAGGTATTTTGGTGTTTTACCAGGTGTATCTAAAATGGTCAGGACAATCCCCAATGGTTCCTCACTTATCAATCCTCCAAACTAAGTCCCTCTAAAGTTCCCACAATGAGGTCGTTCGATAGAGCATGAAAGCTCTCCCAGGCCCTGCCAAGCATGGTCTCTTGCGAGTACCGTTCGGCCTAACACTAAAAATCATTATACTCGTTACAATCGTTATAGCCCACAATCAATATAAACAAAGATACAATGTGACTAAGTAACACAACAAGCTAAAGTATGAGCTGCCACGTTGTGCTTCCACGCTTAAGCTGCCTCGTTGAGCTACCATACTGAGCTGCCTGGTTGAGCTGCCTCACTGCCTTAATCCTTAACACTGTTGCTAATTGTGGGATTATCTCTAATCTCATGATTACCTTCAATATCCCTCTACATAACTCTAGACTTTTGTATCCCCGGCAACGACACCATTTGATAACTTAGACTTTTGTCTCCCCGACAAAGGTGTCATTTGATAACTGAGAGTTTTGTATGTTTGTGTCGTTGCTGCAAAGCCAAGCTAATCAATTCCTTTATCACCTACACAAAAAAATAACAAACTTGCATAGAGGTAAGTAAGGATGTCAATCTAAAGAGTGAAACAAATGAGAAGTAATGCAATTCATTTTTTTTTATTTAATTTCTTTCTAGATTTTTCTATTTTTTCTTTTTCTATTTTTTATGGATTTTTCGAGGGATTATTAACTAACTAACTATACTAATTTTTAAAGTACTAACTATAATAAGAGACATATGAGATAAAAAAAAATTGTTCTAATAAGTAAACTAACTAATTGGACTCATGAGTGCTTCAAAATTCATCCTATGAATTTGAGATTAGCCCTCAATAATCATCATCCACGATATAAGATAAACAAATAAAAGTATACAAGGATTAAACCAACAGTAATTAAAGAGGAATATATCAAACCCATTTAGCCTTGAATTGGAGCAACTCTTCACTTACAATCCAAAATTCTCTCAACTATAATCCCTCGCTAATATTTTTTTATTCTAATAAAAACTAAAAAAAATAAAAATAAACTATTTATAATATAATGGATGAATTCATAATGGACTCTTAAATAATGAAAGAGATTTGCTAAAAATAAAAATCCTCTCATTATAAAATTGTACATTATAATTCAACCAAGGAAATAAATTTTACATCATCACTTTATGTTGATATATTTGTTAAAAATGTAAATACTCATCATAAAGGAATGGAGAAAAAGTTACTTCCAAAAGGGATGAATTCAAGCACATCACTCTACATTGAGATAGTTGCTAAAAATACAAAAACTCACTGTAGAGGGGTGGAGTGGAATTCATCCAAGAGATAAATTCTACCACACCACTATATATCGAGATGGTTGCTAAAAATGCAAATACTCTCTATACAGGGATGGGGGAGAATTTATCACACAAAGTTAAAAACTAAAATGGAGATCGTCTTCAAATGACACCAAGTCTTTAATTTATAGGGTGCACATGGAGAATGGGCAGATTGAGAATGGTAATTATGCATGAGGGGTGAGAGGTGTGAGAGTGTAATTTGGTAGAGTACACATGTGCATGTGTAATGGGTGAGGAAAATATATGATTTGCTTATGAGGGTAATTTTGGGAGTTTCAAATGTGCATGTGGGTTTAAAGGGTGAGAGGGGCATTATGGAAAATAAGGGACATGATACTTTGGTTTGTTTTTTTGAGTCTGTGCAAAATCGATTTTTGGCTTTGTGGGAAAAAATGGGTTGTAGAAAGTGGTTCTGGTTCAACCCGCATGAGTGCTTCTCTTATTTCGATTTTGGTTGAAACCAGGTTTGGGGTATGAATTGGGCAGAAGGTATAGAGGTCGACGGGTTTAGCATGGCTCCGGGTTGGTTGGAATTTTAGTTTAAGTTCCAGGTTAAGGTCGATTTCAGGTCAGGAGGTAGAAGGGGGTTACTCCATGGGTTAGGGCCACCGGAGTTAGATCTATGCCATGTATTAGTTCAGGTTTGGGGTGATTGGGTATAGGGTGGTCGAAGCAGGTGGTTCTGGGTCTGGGCGAACAAGTTTGTTTGGGTCGAAGAGCAGACCTGGGTTGGTTTAAGGTGGTTAAGTGGTTTGGATTGAAAATGGTTTAAGGTTTGTTGGTTATGGAAGTAGGAGAGAGAAGATGTTGATGAGAGGTAGAAGATGGGTGGAGAGTGTATTGATTATGTGTGGTGTATGGGGTTAATGTGTGGGTGAAGTATGGGATAGGATATGATTTAGTGTGATAAGAGTAGGGGATTTAGTGTGTGTGTACCTAATAAAAATAAAATTAACACTACATAACTAATAAAACTAATAAAAATTAAAATCTAAAAAAATCCAAATCTATTAATAAAAAGACTCAAGCAAAAATAAAACTAATACTAATAAAAATAAAAGGAAGGAAAACAATAATAAAGAAAAGAAAAGAAAAGAACAATAATAATAATAATAATAATAATAATAATAAACAAATAGTAATAAAAAAACTATAAACAAATAAAATTTTAGTAAAAAGCACACCTATTATATTTACATGAAATGGTAAAACACTAAATAAAATGAAATAAAATAGTAAAAATTACTCGAGAAAAATATAAAATAAATTCTAAAAATTAAAAACGGCACAAATAAAAGTCTAAAAAAATCTAAAAAGTACAAACTAAACACCCACGAGGCTCGAGACGGAATAAGGATGGTCTGAGCCCGGTGTAGGTTTAGGTCAAGGTTTGGGGACTGGGTTTAGCTCATTTTAACCACACAAATATCATATTTGCCTTGATTTGAAGCGTTTGAATTCGCAAGTGCAAGCTAGCTTACAAAACATACAAATACACGCATCAGCCCCATTTTGTCGAGAATTAGCAGTTATTTGGGGTATTATTTAAACACGTTTGGGTGCTTATCACACCACCCCCAAACAGAACATTGCTAGTCCTCGAACAAAAGTAGACAGAAAGAAAGATAAGAAACCAAAAGTGTAATACTTTTGCGGGTACTTGCGATTGCACTTAGCATGTGCAACAAGCCTTTAAAACTATAGGTTTCCCTACAGGACGAGTTTTGTCTTGTGAGGGTTTGCAGTGAATATACCCATAAAATTCTCTATTTGCAAACAACAATCAATCTCTTATTAGATGTAGAACAATAACACAACCATCACAAGATAAATATTTAAGGAATATAAGATGCAAGTGTAAAAAAAAAATTACCTAAGTAAGTACAAGGCACATCCTTCCTAGAACTCAATGTGTGTGTGTGAATAAATCAAAACAGATCAAGCATCATAAGAGTAATTTGTAAATCAACTTTTCGAAATCAATGCTTCAACTTCAAAATCTCACAAATATATCTCTCTCAAACGAACTCATAAGATTTGGGTAAGTGTATCGCTCTTGTGTGTGAGGATGTGAGTAAATGTAATCAAGGTCAAAAGTCTCATACACAAATAAGAAATAAAGAATATTTTAGAAAGAAAAATGATATCATGACAGAATGATAATCACTATAGTGAGAGCGCCGAGTTATTCACAACGTTGACCTTCATTTGCCCGAAAACCTAGGAGAAAACATGGATTCTTATGGGTGAGGGGGAAATGAAATGAGAAGGATATGATGATATGAGGTAGGATGGTGATATTATTGATGGTTGAGAAGAGTGTATTACGCTTGGAACAAATGTCTTTATTTCACAAGATCTTGATTGCAACTTTCTCTTTTTCTCTTTTTTTCCAAATACTCTTTAATATCTAAGATAAATTAGCTAAAAATACAAATAACCCCAATATAGATTTGTATCTAAGTTTTTCTCCATCTGAATTGAACTCTATGAGAGATATTCGCTAAAAATGTAAACACTCTCTATGATGGATATTCTCCTTTTACTTTCTCTTTTTTCCAAATACTAGTCAATGTCTGAAATAAATCTACTAAAAATACAAATAACCACAACATAGATTTCTATCTAATTTTTTATCCATCTGAATCAAACAATAGGAGAGATACTTTCTAAAAATGCAAACACTCCCTATTATGGATTTTCTCCTTTTACTTTCTCTTTTTTCTTCTTCTCTTTTTCAACAAGGTGGGTGGAAAATGGAGTTAATATGGAAATGGGTGGTATGGTATATGGTGATGATATGGAAAATGAAAGGTGTATGTATGAGGATAAATGTATGATGTAATGGAATTTGGTTGGTGTATGGGTGAAGGTCTGGTGATCGAGACAAACTTCAAGACACGTGTTTCTTACAACTTGAAAGTGATATCGTTCTCAGTGATCAAGACAAAAATTTAGTGAGAATAATGAGATCATATAACGATTTAAGTGCGGACCCAAAGGAAGTTTAATCAACTTGTGACTCAGATATTACGTAAAACTATCTAAAAGGTGAAAAGCACGAATCTCACAAGATAAAGTCTCCATTGGTGATCCTTAAGGTTATCTTGAGAATTGTAATACTCTTCAACTCTAAACCGTAGTAACGTGATAACTGTGCAAGTTTTATTGAGACTAGAAATTCATGGTGCAAAATGCCTTGGTACATATTACATAAGCTATTTAGATTAAAATATCCTCTAACTTGATTACTATAATAAAAAAGATGGATGATAGAAAATTCACATCAATAAGTGAGATGAAAGAAACTGCATGAAAATTTTAAAAATCAGGTTTTGAAATATTTTCAAAAGAGGTATGATTTTGATAAAATGTCCCACTCCCAAACAAAAAGGAACATCATCCTCGATGTTAAATAAAATTATTTTTAAAATTGATAGCATAAGGCAGGAAAGGAATTACCATAATCAACCGCTAATAAAGTGGACCACGTATCCAAGAAGAAACCTGAGATAAAAATGCGTACAAGTCTATAAACATGGTAAAGCATTGGGTGGTGTCTAACACCACCCCCAAATAGGATGAGACTCATACTCAGAAACAACGGTTGCCTCTCGGCAGTGCTAAGGTTAATGTTTTCAGCTAGACCCAAGGGAACTCTCCCTAAGGATAAGAACTATGAAAGCACGGGTTATAGAAAAATGGGTGATGATAATCACACCCAAATATGACTGAAGCGTCAGTCTTATTGGATAAGGGCTAAAAAGGATCAATGCACTTGTATGGAAAAGTGGATCACAACATGCAAAGCATCGGTGGACCATGGGCAGGTGGTTATTAGAGTAAGGGTGATAAAGGAAAGGGGTGGGGGAAGATGATCTAACTCAAGTGTAGGGTACAAACACTCGTCGAGAGGAGTAAAGGAATACTCACAAGGGAGAGTGGTATCTAAAGATGGAGTGGTAAACTACTCCAAAAGAATATCACCAATTATTTTGGTGGGTAAGTCAAACGAGGCACCAAGATAAAAGAGAGAGGAACCACTAGAGAGAGGAACCGTCTCTGATGCAATCTCGATAAAATGGTGAGCACTCGTAGCCGGAGCTAACCTATGATGAAATGGTTCCTCAAGAACACACAGTCTAGGCGCAATGGGTGTAGACTATGGTGTATATTTGGATTCGGTGGGAAAGGAAATGTGAACCTCAATAGTAGGTTCATTAGGACAAGGTGGTGTTTGACCAGTATCATAAACTTACGTTAAGTCAACACAATTGTCAAATTGATGCCCGGATCACAGGGTGGTCTCAACTTCGAGATTCTCGGGGTGATAGGGTTGGTCACACTCAAAATGAGTGGCACAAGAGGACTCATCATTTCTTCACGAGGGGACAACAATGGGTTGACTTAGGGTGGAATTAAACTCGTTCACAAACTCAATTTCATTTAAGCATTATTCAAGTCGTTGGAGAGATTGATTTTTATATTAAGTGGCTTGATCTTGCTCTAGAATTAATTTTTGCAAGAGTCTTTCAAGAGTGAAGGTGGATGATGGTGGTGGAGTGATGGGTGGTGACAGTGGTGGAGGTGGACATAACTCATCGTGGACATTAGAAAATGGGGAACACTCATATAAAGAATGGGGAACAGGGTCAAGTGTGTCATACAAGGGAGAAGCATCTTCGTGAAAGATAGAATAATGATAATCGTTGGGTGCATAGTTAGGGAACTAATAGGGATGAGGTGCACTGGATTGTAATGATGACTGTTGAAACATGTGAGGATCCACAATATCGGGTTGGAATTCGTATTGCGTAAGAGGGTGATCAAACTTCCATAATAGCTTGGTTGATCACACCACTCGGGATTGGATATATCATGACAATAGGCCGAGGTGGGTCCGGAACAGTGTCATATGGATACACATGTTCCATGGTGGGTTCGTATGAATATGAAGAGTATGGACATTCATGGGGAAAGTGATTGGCTAGAAAATAAGATGTGCACAACGAAGCATTTGACGCGTTGCTACTCATCGTTGTGGGCGACGGAATGTGAGATATGTGCGTGGACGACGCATGAGGATCAACGACGTGGGTTTGAGAGTTGAAGCCACTAAGTAAAGTGTGGAGGTGAGACTCGGGTTCAACGTCAAACATGCTTCGAGAGAATGGAAAAAGGCCAAAGTATTCCCGTAAGGGAAGTTTGTTGGCCATGACGAGAGAAATAATTTTTTGGATTTTTAAATGTTTTTCAAAAGGAAAGAAAATATTTTTGGATTTTTCTGAAATGAAAGAAAGAAAATATTTTTGGACTTTTATAAAAATAAAGGAAGAAAATGTTTTTGGAAGAAAAGATAGGGAAAAATATTTGAACTCTTTGAATTTGATGAACTCACTAAAACCGACTACCGAAAGATTGAAGTGGACACACAAAAGTCAACGATAAATCCTAACTAGCAAATAGATAATTTTTATCTTTAAATTTACGTGAGAGGGTAGCCAAATTGTGATTAAGTCCGTGGACGATAAAAATCATGGAATTTATCTTTGTGATCGCCTATGCAAAAATGTTCTCCTATTGGGCTAGCTAGTTGATTGATTTTAAATTTAATGATAGTTAGGGTAGCACACAAAGGATAAGCGAGTGAGTCGGATGATCAAATCCCTTCTTGTGAATGACCGGTTGTAGGTCTTAGGTTCATTAATTCATCAACCCATACAAAATAAAGGCAATGCGATAATAAAAGTCACATAGGAGCAGATAAGCACATAAGTAATGGACTCTCTTGAGGGAGATTTGCGAGTGATAAAGAAATGTACCTCCCAAGTATTTTGCACATGTGGGATGAATACCGATTTAAGTCGATCGGGGGGGGGGGGGGGGGAATCGCCAATCTCAATCAGCCTCGGGAGTCCTACTGACCCAAAGTAGAGAGTCTTCTAAATCCTCACCGTTGGACGCCCTCTCTATCTACTTTGTTCGGTTTCCCTATAACACTTTTCTTTTCTTTTTTTGAATTATTACAAATTTAAATGAAACATAAATGGTGTCTCCAAGCACCGCAATACAAGCCAAATAATATAATCCTAATACAAGCCTTCTAATAATATGCGAAATGGTACGAAAAAGCAAAAATGGAAAACAAATGAAGCACGATACAAATTTCTCTCCAAGTGCTTTAAACTCCAAAGATCGGTAACGACGCTATTTAATAACCTAAACTTTATGATCCCCGGCAAAGGCACCATTTGATAACTTAGAGTTTTGTATGTTTCTGTCGTTGTTGCGAAGCCAAGCTAATCAATTCCTTTATCACCTACACAAAAATATAACAAACTTACATAGAGGTAAGTAAGGATGTCAATCTAAGGAGTGAAACAAATGAGAAGTAACGCAATTCATTTTTTTATTTAATTTCTTCTTAGATTTTTCTATTTTTTCTTTTTCTATTTTTTTATGGATTTTTCAAGGGATTATTAATTAACTAACTATACTAATTTTTAAAGTACTAACTATAATAAGAGAAATATGAGATAAACAAAATTGTGCTAATAAGTAAACTAACTAATTGGAATCATGAGTGCTTCAAAATTCATCCCATGAATTTGAGATTAGCCCTCAATAATCATCATCCAAGATATAAGGTAAACAAATAAAAGTATACAAGAATTAAACCAAGAGTAATTAAATAGGAATATATCAAACGCATTTAGCCTTGAATTGGAGCAACTCTTCACTTACAATCCAAAATTCTATCAATTATAATCCCTCACTAATTTTTTTTTATTCTAATAAAAACTAAAAAAAAACTATTTATAATGTAATGGATGAATTCATAATGGACTCTTAAATAATGAAAGAGATTTTCTAAAAATAAAAATCCTCTCATTATAAAAGTGTACATTAGAATTAAACCAGGGAAATAAATTCTACATCATCACTTTATGTTGAGATATTTGTTAAAAATGTAAATACTCATCATAAAGGAATGGAGAAGAAGTTACTTACAAAAGGGATGAATTCAACCACATCACTCTACATTGAGATAGTTGCTAAAAATACAAAAACTCACTATAGAGGGGTGGAGTGGAATTCATCTAAAAGATAAACTCTACCACACCACTCTATATTGAGATAGTTACTAAAATGCAAATACTCGGAGAATTTATCACACAAAGTTAAAAACTAAAATGGAGATTGGCTTTAAGTGCCACCAAGTCTTCAATTTATAGGGTGCACATGGAGAATGGGCAAATTGAGCTTGGTAACTGTGCATGAGGGGTGAGAGGGGTGAGAGGGTAATTTAGTAATTTACATATGTGTATGAGTAATGGGTGAGAAAAATATCTAATTTTCTTATGAGGGTAATGTGGGGAGTTTCAAATGTGCATGTGGGTTGAAAGGGTGAGAGGGGCATTTTTGGAAAATAAGGGGCATGAGACTTTAGTTTGTTTTTGTTTGGGTCTGTGCATAATCGATTTTTGTTTTTGTGAGGAAAAATGGGTTGTTGAAAGTGGGTCTAGCTCAACCCGCATGAGGGCTGCTCTGGTTTCGATTTTGGTTGAAACCAGGTTTGGGGTATGGATTGGACATAATGTTTGGAGGTCGACGGTTTTGGCATGGCTCGGGGTTGGTTGGGATTTAGGTTTGGGTTTTGGTTTAAGGTCGATTTCATGTCAAGAGGTAGAAGGGGGTTACTCTAGGGGTTAGGGCTGCCGATCATAGATCTATGCCATGTATTGGTTTGGGTTTTGGGTGATTGGGTATAGGGTGGTCAAAGCAGGTGGTTCCGGGTCTGGGCGGACGGGTTTGGTTGGGTTGAGGAGCAGACCCGGGTAGGTTTAAGGTGGTTAAATGGTTTGGATTGAAAATGGTTTAGGATTATTGGTTGTGGAAATAGGAGAGAGAAGTAGATGATGGGAGGTAGAAGATGGGTGGAGTGAGTATTGAGTGTGTGTGGTGTATGGGATTAGTGTGTTGGTGAAGTGTGGGATAGGAGATGATTTTGTGTGATAGGTGTATGGGATTTAGTGTGTGTGTGTGTGTGTGTGTGTGTTTGTACCTAATAAAAATAAATAAAAAATAAATTAACACTACATAACTAATAAAACTAATAAAAATTGAAATCTAAAAAAAACTAAAATCCTAATTTATTAATAAAAAATGCTCAAATAAAAATAAAACTAATCATGATAAAAATAAAATAAAATAAAACAATAATATAGAAAAGTAAAGAAAATAATAATAATAAAGTAGTAATAATAATAATAAAGTAGTAGTAGTAATAATAATGATGATAATAATAATAATAATAATAATAATAATCTAGAAACAAATAAAATTTTAATAAAACGCACACCTATTATATTTACATAAAATGGTAAAACACTAAATAAAATAAAATAAAATAAAATAGTAAAAATGACTCGAAGAAATATAAAATAAGTTCAAAAAATTAATAAAGGCATATATAAAAGTCTAAAAAAATCTAAAAAGTACAAACTAAACACCCACGAGGCTCGGGATGGAATAGGGATGGTCTTGGCTCAGTGTATGTTTAGGTTAGGGTTTGGCGACTGGGTTTAGCTCATTTTAACCACATAAATGTCATATTTTCCTTGATTTGAAGCGTTTGAATCCGCAAGTGCAAGCAAGCCTACCAAACAGACAAATACGTGCATAAGACTCATTTTGTCGAGAATTAGTACTTAAAAATCATCTATTTGGGGTACTATTTAAACACTTTTGGGTGCCTATGAGAGAGATTGAGAGATTCGAGTAAGGTCAAATTTGATTTGGAATCTAGATCGGAGAATTTGAATAAAATGTTAGGCGCCGTCCAAATCAAAGATGACAAGTATAGAATTGGTTTCGATGATCATATTTCTTCCGCTACTAAGGCCAATACCGTGTGTTTACGAGAGCCAACTAGGAACGTTAGGAGAGGACCACCATTGGGTAAATCTCCCTGTCGTATCTTCAATTGCACTCATTGTGGTAGGAAGGGTCATCTTAGGCATTTTTGTTACGACCTTAAGAATGATCCTAGGAAGTCTAAGAATAGAGTCTCCACGATTCCCAAAACCCCTAAGAGCCAATTTACACCTACTTGGGGTTAGGAAATCGGATTTAGAGGCTTTACGTATTACACTTGTGTATTCTCATTTTCTTACACATGATATATACCATGCTACATCTAATGGTTGAGTGTGTTAGCTTGTTTGTCATATCCTAGTTGTGCTTCATGCTATATCTTTGCCAGTGTTATGACACGTGTACATTTGTATTTTTTTTATTTGAGTCATATTGGAAAAATACAAAAATATTTGATTTTGATAAATTTTTGAAAAAATGCAAAAAGATTTTATTTTGATAAAATTTTTACAAAATTCAAAAAGGTATTTATTTTTATATTTTTGTTTTATACATTTGTTGTGGCATATTGGTGTGTTTAAATCGAATTCATTCCATACTTTCCATGTGGCTAGAACATTTGGTTATGATTTTAGATACTTAGATTGTTCTTAATCATGTTTACATGAAGTTATTTTGAACTTGATTTACTTTATGGATTCGACTTTGCATATGCCTTCGCACACACATGCACGAGCTTATTTGATGATAACTCCGCATTATGCATTCGAATTTGCATATGTTTCCGCACACACATTCACGAGCTTATCGGATTTTAACTTCACATGTATATTTGATCTTAGTGAGATGTTCTCCCATCAATCTTACCATCTACATGTTTTGTGACTATGGGGTATTTGTGCATGTAAGAATTGTTGCTCGTGAGAATGTTTATATTATATTCAAAAATATGAGAGTTCATGGTAAAGGGCTACGAAAGGAGAAAATCTCCTTTGCAGGAAAGACACCATTGGCAAGAGCCAAATAAAAGATTAAAGTCAATGAAAATAGAAATATTGCCAAAAAGGGGATAACTTTGTTTAGTTGGATTATTCAATTTAAATTACTTCAAAAGAATTGAGAATAGAAAAATGCTATATTTTTATCTTTTGAGGGGTTTAGTTGAAGATTAACGTGTTTACACAATGAATCCCAGTTATGATTATTTTGTCACGACGCTATTGATTTATAGAATCATTACTACTCTAGGCTTGTGTGTATTGCGATTATTTCTTCATTAAGTTCATTTAATTTTGACACTTGAGGCTAAATCTTACACTACACCAAAACTGGCGATTGGTCACGGCCAAAATCCCTGACCAAAACTGTGGGTCGCGGACTTGGGTCGTGACCGTTTCGAGCGTGACCAATTTCGTGCCCGGAAATGGTCACGGCCCAGAGGGGTCACGGCAGATGGTCGCGGACTTGGGTCGTGACCCATGCTGTGACGGGTCGCGGTCTTCGTCCGTGACCCACAACCGTGACAAATTGGTCGCGGCCAAAGTCCGCGACCCACAACCGTGATAAAAAAATTTTAAAAAAATTGGTCGCGGACTTTAGCCGCGACCCACAACCGTGACAAATTAGTCGCGGTCAAAGTCCGCAACCCACGACCGTGACAAAAAAATAAAAATAAAAATGGTCACAGCCCTCATCCGTGACCCACAACCGTGACAAATTGGTCGCGGCCAAAGTCTGCGACCCACAATCGTGACAAAAAAAATAAAAAAAAAATGGTCGCGGCCCAAGCCCGTGACCCACAACCGTGACAAAAAAAATTGTCGCGGACTTTGGCCGCGATGATTTTATGCGCGACGAAAAAAATAAAAATGGTCATGGACAAAGTCCATGACCATATTTAACTATAATTTTAAAAAAAATGTATTTTTTTTATCAAATCCTAAAATTGGGGGGTCCTGTGAGTGCACCGTCGGTTGCTACGTGTAACGTTGGACGCGTAAGAGGTGTTACAAATATTTATTATTTGCAAAACAATAAAACAAATCACAAATTGCGAATCGAGAACGTTGTTAATAAACAAATATATATACAACTTAAAAATATTACAACTCTTAATAATTCACAGACCAAAAAAAATTTGGGCAGACTTTCCTCTATTTTCTTGGCATTCCAAACCTTGTAAATGTAAAACCTTCTTATTAAAAAGCCCGCACGACCATAAAATTCAACAATCAAATTAAAAAAGCCCACAAGGCCATAAAACTAAATAATAAAATCTTGCACGGCCATAAAACTAAACAATAAAAGCCTGCATGGCTGTAACACATAAAAAACATAATCTTCATGCTGTAAACCATTGCCTCCTTCATTTGTTCCACGTGCAAAAATCCTACAAATGATAGGATACAAAAAAAATATATCAGTAACCAAGTAGTTTTACAAAAACTTTAATCAAGCTAAAAAATTGCATATATGAGTTAAAATTATCAACATATCAGTGTTTTTAAGCCTAAGTCTAGAAATATGCAAATTACTTTCGTATTCTCAACCCGGGAGTCCCGCGACTGCGGGGACAATTCCTACGAGTTACATTGGTCTCGGGGGAGGTGTTGGTGGCACCCACAGGGCCGTTCAGGGGCTATTTCGAGTTTTCACCCTCTAACGCCATGTTTTTAAGCCTAAGTCTAGAAATATGCAAATTATCGTCGTATTCTCAAATCGGGAGTCCCACGGCTGCGGGATCAGTTCCTACGAGTTACATTGGTCCTCTGGGAGGTGTTGGTGCCACCCACGGGGACTGTTTCGAGTTCTCACCCTCTAACGCCATGTTTTTAAACCTAAGTCTAGAAATATGCAAATTATCTTAGTATTCTCAAATCGGGGTCCCCTGATCGCGCGGTCAGTTCCTACGAGTTACATTGGTCCCGTGGGAGGTGTTGGTACCACCCATGGGGCCGTTCGGAGGCTGTTTCGGGTTTTCCTCCACTAACGCCATGTTTTTAAGCCTAATTCAAGAAATATGAAAATTATCGTCGTATTCTCGAACTGAGGGTCCCGTGATCGCGCGGTTAGTTCCTATGAGTTACATTGGTCCCGGACGAGGTGTTGGTGCCACTCACAGGACCGTTCGGGTGCTGTTTTGAGTTTTCCCCCACTAACGCCATGTTTTTAAGCCTAAGTCTAGAAAATATGCAAATTATCATCGTGTTCTAGAACCGGGGGTCCCGTGATCGCACGGTCAGTCCCTACGTGTTACATTGGTCCCGTGAGAGGTGTTGGTGCCTCTCACGGGACCGTACGAGGTTGTTTCGAGTTTTCACCCTCTAACGCCTTATTTTCAAGCTTAAGTCCTTATATTTTCAAATTATCATCATATTCTCAAACCGGGAGTCCCGTGATTTCACGATCAGTTCCTACGAGTTACATTGGTCCCATGAGAGGTGTTGGTGCCTCTCAGAGGACCGTACGGGGGTTGTTTCATGTTTTCACCCTGTAATGCTTTATTTTCAAGCTTAAGTCCTCATATTTTCAAATTATCATCGTATTCTCAAATCGAGAGTCCCATGATCGTACGGTCAGTTCTTACGTGTTACATTGGTCTCGTGAGAGGTGTTGGTGCCTCTCACGGGACCGTACGGGGGCTGTTTCATGTTTTCATCCTCTAACACCTTGTTTTCAAGCTTAAGTCCTCATATTTTCAAATTATCGTCGTATTCGGAAAACGGGAGTCCTTTGATCGCGCGTTCAGTTCCTATGAGTTACATTGGTCCCATGAGAGGTGTTGGTGCCTCTTACGGGATCGTACGGAGGTTGTTTCGTGTTTTCACCCTCTCACGGGTTCGTTTGTGGGATGTTTCGGGTTTATCCCCTCTAACGCCATGTTTTTAAGCTTATGTCTAGACATTAGCAAGTTATCGTCGTATTCTGAAACTGGGAGTCTAAAATATTTTTAACATATTATCCAACAATCAAACAAAAAATTATCCCGTATTCCTTCTAATTATCCCGTATTCCTTCTAATTATCCCATACTCCTTCTAACATACTATCCAACAACAAGCCAACAACCAATAATTATCCAACAACCAAACCAAACCAATAATTATCCCGTACTCCTTCTATCATCTAAAAGATTTAATAGATAATGTATATCAATTATATAACTACTTTAGTTAAAGTAAAGAGTACCTGGTGTGTAATGAAGAACTTGTATGTAATGAAGAACTGGTATCTAATTGATTAGATCTGCAATACGTAAACAATGTGTTATGAAGAACGGGTATGTAAAATTAAAGAAAGTACCTCAAAAAACCACTGAAGAATTAGATCCGCTGCCTATAATATGTCGTAGATTTACATGTGACGCAGATTTATTCCCCCATTTTAACACCGTAATTCAAACGAACGTGAGCATCCTGCTTCCTATAATATGTAAAGAAAAGTACACAAAGGCAAAGGAGAACAAAAATCTATAATATCAACCCGATGCCTATAATGTCAATGTAGTTGTGATTATTATGCTGCCATTTTAAGATTTTAAAATACATATCCAATCAAGTTGATCACAACAAATCTCAAACTAAAACAGAACTGTATGACATCAACAAAATTATGGCATACATGTCAAGTTAAAATATGAATGAACGAAATCAAGTTGTATTTGTTCCATGTCAAGTTGTAGCCTCCTAATATCTTGACGTAAACGTCAAAAAATGCACATTAATCGCAAGATATGTGATATACTTTTTCATAGGCAAATCAAGAGCACACCCAACAAATTTAATAACATGTACATTTATCGACACTAGTATCAATTCAATAAATTCAACATAGTATCCAACAACCAAGCCAACAATATCTCACTATAGTAATGTGCACAGATGTTTGCGACTCGTATGTAAAAAAAATCATTTAATTATATTTTCTAAAAAAAAAAACAAGACAAGCATATTTTGTCAAAAAAAATACACACATATACAATCTAGGGTTTATTGACATAATCTATACATACACACACACATACTTTTAGGGTTTACTAAACCCTAATATTTTTTTTGACATAAATCTATACATACACACACATACAATCTATACATACACACACATACAAACATAAATCTACACATACATACACAAAAATTAGGACTTTAGATAGAAATCAAGAAATCCAAATGAATCAATACATACCAACTGAAATCGATATTAGACAGGACGAGATGACTTAACAAAAATACAATAGAAGAATAGAGCAATTTTGGTTTGAAAAAAGGGACAAAATGATCCATATTGTAATTTCCCAAAAACTAAATATAATTAGTTGTATTTTATTTCTAATTTAAATTTGTTAACCCTAAGATGAGAGGTCTCTTAAATAGGGATCAAGAAATTTAAACTTTTTTGTCTCTCCTTAGTTAGTGTTTATATTTCTCTCAGGATCATACGACTAATTTTTTGTGATTTCATGTTTAATTGTTAATCTGCATTCAAATTGGGTGGAAGTCGTTTATCCAAATTACATATAATTGAACCGAAACTATAATGTCAAACTCCAAATACCTTATTTAAAAACACTACTGTCAACTCACAGAACATATAATTGAAACCCCCAAACAGCATCGAACATTCTTTTTAAACTAAACTAACATACAAATCAAATGAAAAAATAAATAAACTTTAGTAGAGAAATAGAGAAAGATCTTATACATGGATAGTGGTACCTAAAATTACTTAGATTTGCAAAATAGAAAAAAAAAATATAACAAATTAGAACACAATACACGATGAACAAATAAAAAATGAGCTCCGAAATAATAGAATTCGAACATTCTATACCCTTGAGAGATCATAATCCAAACTGAACTTTGAAATAATAAAATTCACCATAACCTAACTATATTTGGACTAATCACCATAACCTAACCTAAATTGAAGCCCAATATATTGAACTAATCACCATAACCTATCCTCATTTTTTATTTGTCCATGCTAAGACCCCATGAGGAATTACATGACAATACAGTTAGTTACCATTCCAGTAAGTGTGACTGTAATATATACAGTAATTGTTTAAGAACCATGCTCTGGATTAGCAAAACAAAACAAAAACGAAAAAGAAAATTTATTACATGAGCAGATAGACACAAATGACAATTTTTTGAGGTTACACATGAAACTAAATCAATTATAGAAAGTTAACAATAAAACTTACACTAACCGAAACTCTCAACTGATGTAAATCTGTGGGAATATAATTTCATCTCATAGTCATATCCCATTTTTGTTTAACCGAAACTACACAAGATGATGCCCAATAAACTGAAATACCAATGTTGAAATTTGAGAATGTTGTAAAGAGAAAGGGTAAAGAAAGAAGAGAACTTTAACTATTTGTCCTCGCTTAAACAAGAAATTTATTTTGTAGATATAAGAAAATAGTTGTGTATAATTATTTTCATTTACAAAATCAAAATTATTTCTAATACTACTACAACTACTGCTAAAATATTTACATGTAACTATTCATAATAATAATATGCTATTGACTGATACTTTTATGAATTAAACTTTCTTTTCCTCTTCCCTCGCTTAACTCTACTCACAATCAATAGAGCCATAGCTGGAGAGGCCGAGAAATAGAAGTACTTAGAAATCAGAATCTTCATAATTATATGCACAAATATAATATTAGGAGTTGAGTGTGGTCATCAAGAATAGGATTTTAGGGGCAAAATTGGAAGGGGAATTGTTGTCTAATCTAATAATCTAGTTTGTATTCCCCTGAAACCAAATCTTTTGTCCTGAGATCGAGTTCATCTCAACACCAGACCAGTGTTAATTAAGGTAAAAAAACAAGTCAAAATGAAATGGAATTCTAGATCTAGGATTTGTGGCTTAGCGAGTAACTGAAGTACCTTTCTATAAGTGGTGCCATCTTCTTCAACGATCCATCCAGCTTCATTGCAAAGAGCTTTCAAGACCTCGTTATTACCAGCCAACAACCAAGCAATACCCAAAACAAAACCCTAAATTAGAAACACGATAAAAGAAGGGGGGTACCTGGAAATGGAAAGATGAGAACGAAGATGGAAACCTCTACAGAGCAGCGCACAAAAATGAGAGGTGACCATAGTCTTTGACGAGAGAGACGGGCTAGGGAAATGAAATATGAGAGGCCCCTTTTTTATTTTAAGAACGACCTGGTCACGGCCTAGAGCCGTGACCCACCAACCGCGACCAATTAATGAAGCTAAGCTGCGTGGTCTACTGCCTACTGGTCACGTCCCATAGCCGTGACCCATGCCAAGAAATGGTCACGGCCTCCAGCCGTGACCCCATATGTATGTGTGTTGTGCTTCGTCATACCTATGGTCACGGTCCAAGTCCGTGACCCATCCGCGACCAGGTTTGGAGGGAATTTTGGCGCGAATTTGGCACCAAAATGGTCACGACCTGGTCATGGCCCAAGTCCGTGACCCACAGTGGTCAGGGATTTGGGCCGTGACCACCTCCAGAGCATCCATGACTCAGTGTGATAATGAATATGGCCACGCCAAAAATTGAGATGGTCACGGCCCAAGTCCGCGACCAGCTGGTCAGGGACTTGAGCCGTGACCAACTGGGCGTGACCATTCGCAGAATTTGGTGTAGTGTTAGTTTAATAAAGGTTTGCGATCAATTAGAAATTCTTGAAGATATTTGAGTGTTTTGGTTATAATTCATTTGAATCTAGTTCACGCCCATTCATTCCATCCCACATGTTTAGACACATCGATACTATGCTAGTGTGTAAAGCTTATGTCTTTTGCATCAAGTTTTGTGGTCATTTATACCTATATATGTGTGCCAAAATTTCATGGATATATTTTGCATATATTATATTTTGTACTATGTTGTGAGTCTTTGCAGTTTATATTTAGTCCATATTTATCACACATTTGATCTATTGGATTATTTGTACTTGAGTTGGTGTTTGCTACACTTTACACCATTGCATGATTTTATTCCCATCTCCTTATGCTTAATTGTGGTATCAAATTTGCTTCAAAATTGATATCTTTCGATAACTATTGGGGAATAATTATTTATCACATCTTATTTTGTCAAATCCTGATTAAAAATGTGGAGAAATGGTATATTTTCTTTGTATGATTGGGATATCTTTATCTTAGGGGGAGATGTATTAACAAGGTTGACGTTATTTAGACATTATTAAATGTTTATTTATTTGCGTATTTATATTTGTTATACTCTGTTTTCATTTGAATGTGTGCTTAAGTGTGCAGTTTATAGGTTTACGTCAATACGAAAAAGTTTTTCAAGCAAAACAAATCTACTCATATTTGTGTGTCTGTCAAAACTCTGTACTCTTTTACCTTTTGGAATTCGGGAATGAGTCTTTTTAGAGAGCTTGGCATATTATGCTTGGTTTTGTCTCGAAATAGACAAAGGGGGAGATTAACAAGGAAAAATTTCCAATCGAGTCAATTTGTATGTAATTGGCATTATTTTGGACAAAACGTTTTAGTCATATGATAGACTTTGTTGAGATGATCCCATGATCCTATGACGTTGTTTGATGAAGATGTAGCGACCAAGCTTCAAAGAATGGAAGGATATCTAAAGACGTGTTTACTGTGCCATGTTTGTCTTCACGTATACCGAGGATCTCGCATGTATGAATGCATATAATTTATGATTTCTTGGTATTTTTTATTAAGGGTGTTTATTTTATTTAAAAAAGTTGAAATATTTTTTTTAGAAAATATTTTTTACGAGTTTGTTCGTTCAAACAAAATATAAGCACGGTTAGAACGAAATTTGCATTTCATTTGAACGAGGTTTATAAGTCATTCGAACGATTGGGTGTTTGTTATTTGAAGTCTTATCAGAAGCTTTCATCAAACGAGCATCGAGCGAGGGCGTACTCTTTTGACTCGCAAGATACACATTCAATACTAGTTTAAACGAAATTGAGTTTTCATTCAAACGAGCTATGCGTCGTTCAAACGAGATATGCATTCTCATTCGGTAGAGGACAATTTGTCACTCGAACGAGTTGCCACCTCAAAAAATGTGTTTTAATATTTAAGGCGTTTCAGACTCGAAATTTTTAAAAACTCTTTTACAAAAATGATTCTGCACCTATTTACAAGAGTTCCAAAACCCAAAGTTTCATCCATTATTTTCAAGATCCAAGATTCATATATTATATTCTTTCAGATCTTGTTTGGGCTCCTTGTTTATTTCTTTCATCATAAAAAGAACCTATATTTGTACGATGGATTCCGTTCATACTGATTTCGATGAAGAAGCAGTGGATTCCATGTTTCGAATCGTAGGCGATTGCTGAGATGCATCGGTGGACACCAAGGTGCATGTGGATTCGTATATTGTGGGCACTTCTGTGGGTGAACTCCTACGTTGCATTATTGAGGATTAGTTCAAGATAAAAGAGCGTCAAGGCTTGTGGGTAATTGATTCGTTGTGTAAGTCCATTGTCTATGGTTTGTAAAACCATATCATAATGATTGTTTGGCTGGGTCGTCCAAGGTTTTTTCCCATAATGGTTTCCTTGTACATCGACATCTTGTGGTTTGTTTTATTTATTTTATTTGCAATCTCCTAGATGAATGTTTTGGATAAAAAGATAAACTTGGGTAAATTTGTTTTCACAAGAACAATTTAATTGGTGCCAAATGTAATTGGGAAAATTTGTTTAAAAGGCTCAATTTTTAAAATTGGAAAAATTGGAAAAATATTAGACTTGTGTTTATTCGAACTATCCTGGACTATAGGACACTATATAGGGGCATTCTCGTGCTCCTTTAAACTTCGACCGATAACCTGCGATCATCACATGACTCTTAACACCATTATCATTGGCACATTAACATTCCATGATACAGAATTTGAATCGCTTCCTAAGGACAATCACATCAATTATAAGACTCTCTCATCGTATGTATGCTCTATAAATTTCTCAACACCCACATCGAGATTTCCAGGTACTCGTAAGAATACTAGTCTACGAGCCTCTACATATGATGCACCTTAACCATTGAACACCTTAAGATGCCACAATAAGTCGATTTCTATTTCTAATGGCGCCACACACAATTAGTCCTATGGGAACCCCAAGACTTCCTTAAACCATACTCACACTAGAACGACCTCGCATCTAGTAATTACTTAGGCTACTAAACGAACCCTGAAACTTAAATAATAATCCTATCTCCCTTCCAAACAATCATTACCACAAGCCACATACCAAATCACAGATTGACACTAATAAGGATTCTGGTTGGATACTAAACATCATATACAACCTAAAAACCTCTAGGGTTATATTACCAACATCACTAAAGATCCTATCTCTCAAAATTTCATCATTCCTTCTAAAATCATGATACATAAGACTACCTAAAGCTCACTCCTAAGTCTCCTTAACCCTCATTGTTCCATACGTTACACACTTACCACACTTAGCCCGTAACTCTCATTATACCCTTTCTAGGTACAACTTTCACTCAATAGCCACCTAGGCACTTACTTAGAATAATAGTATCTTACAGACTCACACCGAGTAAACATCCCCAAGTGTTGACCTATATAGTTCCTCATGTCTACTAAATCAACACTTATCTTACGACGTGATACTACCCAAAGGGTAAAATTCGTTTAATTATAACATCGTTATTAACTATCTGAAAGTACCACACCCTAGAACTTAATGAATCCTTATAACAAATTGATACTTCTGAGGCATGACATTCTAGTCACCTGAACTCCACAGTTGGATTTACATTATTTATGTCTCTAATTCAGTGGATGTTATCTACCATTAATATCATTTTAATTGGCCTCTCACGTCATTAAGGATTGGCACACAATACCTCAAACTAAAAATTGCTATGTCGCCACTATCGTCTCTCATAGACACTTGTAAATCACTAACATGTCTAATCAGAAGCGTGAAAGAGACTAACATAAACTAACTGGTTGTATTTCAAGCAATTTTAAGTAAGCCAATTTTATCTTCTTGGTCCTAAACATGCATCTAGTGAGATTAAGCAAGTAAAATATATCAAGTTCACAATGTCGATGTACAAGGAAACGACTAAGAGAAAAACCTTAGACGACCCAGACCAGACAATCACTATGATATCCAAATTACAAAGGAAGAAATTAGTCTTACACAACAACTCGACTCCACAGCCTTGACGCCTCTTCTTCTCTTCTACTGCTCCTCCACAGTGCCACGTATGAGTCCACCCACGCAAGCATTCACAGTATATGAGTCCACGCGTACCTTGATATCCACCAATACAGCCTCAACAGAAGTTTATGATTTGGAACACAGAGTCCACCATATCTCCACCGCAATCAACACATATCCAATTGTTCAATAAGGATGAACAACCCAATGGTGCAAACACAAGATCTCTATAACATATGGTTATGTAAACTCGGATTTTGAAAACAAGAAAGGATGTTTTTAGATTTGGAAAACTTTATAAACAAACTATAGAAGATGTATATGTTCTGTTATGTTCTGTATGTTCTAATCCAAGCACACCTTAGAAATAAATTTTGAGGCGGATCTTTATTCGAACGAAAATATGATGTCGTTTGAATAAAACACATATATCATTAGAAAGAAATATGCATGCCGTTTGAATGACAATACAATGTCGTTTGAACAAGGCAGAGTGTCGTTTGAACCATGATAAAAGCCTAGTGAAGTTCATACGATTCTAAACTCAATTTATGTTTAGAAAACATTTTAAAATCAGTTTTAAATAAAATAACATCCATAGGAAAAATTTGGGAACCACGAACCATTATCCGTTCATACCTAAGAGAATCTCGAAACACAATATGAAGATGTGAAACATGCACAAAAAATGCGGCATGATCTATCTTTGAAGCTTGGTAGGTACATCTTCAACACCACGTCATAGGCTTAATGGTAGCGTAACACACTAGGCTATCCTATGACTAAAAGTGGTTTTTGTCTGGAATAATGCCAATACATACAAATTAACACTATTTGGAAATTTTTCCTTACAAATCACCCCCTTTGACTATTCCAGGACAAAACCAAAATAGTGAAATGCTAAGTCGGGTCGTCAATCCCATTGACACCTAAATCTCATACGACAATGCAGTGTCAAAATCAAGCATGAAAAATCCAAGTCCATTGTATGAGAAAAATCCTCAAACAGTCCAGAAGTACCAAATCAGTATAACATAAGTATATGTATCAAGCAGGTATTGAAACCGATCGAAAAGATGGAAAACCAAATAGGCCATTCGAACGAAGTAGCGAATTCATTCAAATGATATACTCATTTCATTTGAACTATGTAAAATCTTGCCACTAACGACGCAAAATAGTAGACCCTCACACGATAGTCATTTGAAGGTACCCATCAAACGACCTTCTGATGACCTATCACTGTACATCGAAAAAATCTTACTTGAATCTCGTTGGATCCATACTTCGAACCAAATAGCAAAGTCATTTAAACGAATGGAAAAGTCATTCTAACGATGTAGACCTATCTCAATGCCAACCTAAAAATAGTGTATAAATAACCCCAAAAATATTAATATCTGATATAAACCACTCACAGTACGAATACATTAACAAAATTAACTTGAAAATGAAAATATTATTACACGGTAACATGATATTGATCTGCCAAAATATGGGTACGGAATGTATAGGCGTATACTAACACAAATGAATCAAAATCCAAACATATTGAAGCGATCAAAAAGCTCTAATTGACCGTTAAATGTTATCAAACTACGATTTTAGCCATGTGTGACAATTAAAAGTTGAACTTAATGAACTAAACATACATCGTACACACAAATCTAGAATTTTGACGATTCGACCAAACAAATAGCATCATGACATGACTTTTTAAACCAAGGATTCATTATTCAAACCCGTTGTTATTTCCATCCAAACTCCCTCAAACATATATGATAATTTTTTATTGCATTTTCTTTTGAGGTTCTAATTTCTATTTAAGAGAATTTCTATAGGCCCTTTTGGGCATACATATAATCTTTTTAATGCCTTAATTTGTTTTGAGCTATTTTAAGCATTGGCTTTCACAACGAGTTCACTTGCCTCTCGTGCACACTCATTATATTTTCAATTAACAATATTTATCCTCATGGGCAACGGTTCTTACATGCACAACTCTCCCTAAGTATATTATGTGCATAGATGACAAGATTGAGAGGAGAATGTCTCACCAAAGTCAAATCAAACATTCAAATAAGCTCGTGCATGTGTGTGTGCGATGGCATATGCACAGTCGGATTTAAATGCAAATCAATTTCGAAACAACTCTATTAAGACAATGGTTAAGATCAATCTAAGAATCTATAATCATGACCAAATGTCCTAACCACATGGAAATATGAAGTGAAGGGGGTCCAAGCACATCAATATGCCATATCATAAGTGTAAACTCTGGACACAAAAATCAAAAATCTTTTTGCATTTTTCAAACTATTTTGACTAAGAAAGAAAAATATTTTTGTGTTTTTCTCAAGAATATATCAAAAGCAAAATATTTTTCTAATTCCTAAAAATATATGAAACGAAATTCTTTTTGTATTTTTCATACAACTCAATAAAAGAGAAATATAAAATACAAATGATACACATGCCATAATACTAGTAAGTACATATCATGAAGCCAAACTAGCATACAACAAAAATGGTTAACCCAATCATCCATAAGATATATAATGAGCAGAATCATGTGAAACCAAACGAGAGTCATGAAGTTTAATTCCTAAAGCCTCTAAGTCCGATTTCCTAACCCAAGTATGTGTGTAACAATGCAAGGGGGTTTTGGGAACCGAAATGACTTTATTCCTAAACTTCCTAGGGACATTCTAAGGTCATAGTAATAACGTTTAAGGTGACTTTTCCTACTACAAAAGGTGCAAGTGTAACGACGGCGGGGAATGTTACCTAAATGTGGACCTATCCTAATGTTCCTAGTCGGCTCTCTCACACGTGTGGTGTTGTCTTTCAGAATAGGAACAATACGACCATTTTGATAAGCGCATGAAACGCGACATCGGTCAAGACGCCGATCGTTGTTGTTCGTTTTGTCGCTTCTATGCAAAAAAACTAAATTATGAATGCACTTGAGATACAAGTATAGCTGTAAGTTGGGTATCGAATCCACATGTAGTGTTAGTATATCTCGTAATTGGCTTATTAATTCGGAATAAAAGTGTAAAAGGGTGATGTGTGAATGTAAATAAAAGAAAAGAGAGAAGTTAAGTCTAAATAAAGTAAAAGAGAGGATCGGGATAACATCCAACCATACGGATCGAAAACAACTATTAGTCAAAAATCTGGCTTGAGAGCAATTTAATCGAGCATTATTAATTAATCATAAACTTCACGCAATAATGAATTTAAGCTAAAGTTGCATGAATAAATATTTAATCGAAAATTGGCCGCACGCGGATTAAACTCGGATTATCGCTATAAACACAAACGTTGCATGACAGAGAAATTTCAACGTGTAATAATCCGACTTTAATACGCACGGGTTCAATTAAACGCAATTCTGCACAAAACCTAATTTTCAGAGCTTGGGGGCCATTAATGGCGGAATTAAATCCCGACCCAATTTATCTAAAGGCACAACATGATTAAACTAAATTACAACTAATTAAACTAGGAAAACAAGAAATAAAGAAAGTAAACTAATTAACAAAGCATGTAAATTAATCTACAAAGCAAGAATTCAATAAGAACAACTTTATTAATGGTAAATGAGATGGAAAGTTCAACTTACAAAGCCCAAATGGGTGTCAACCAATTGAGGAAGAAGAAAGAGCTCTCAAAACCCACAAACCCTAACCTAAAACTAATTAAAACTGAATATATATTCATTACAACAAAAATCCCTTATATAGTAAGTTGGGATAAAAGAAAAGATGAAACAAAAGAAAAGGAACGAATTGTCAAATATCTGGTATGATCGATCGATTGACCAAAGACCATCGATCTATCCAATCGATTGATCAAGACCATCGATCGATCGATCAAATAGGTCCTTACCCATTGGCTCAATCCGTAGGTAAAATCTAAAATTGCGGTCAATCGGGGGCCCAAGCCCGGTAGACCAGCACTCTGTTTTTGGCAGCCTTTGGTCCATGAAGAGGGGGGAAATGGTTACAAACAGAAACGGCCATAACTTCTTCGTTCGAACTCTAAATGACGCACCGTTTGCGGCCACGCGACGCTAACTCAACGAACTATGCACTTGTGAAATTTTAGTGAGCTAAAGAAGAAATGTGAATTGACTAAAATGCCCTTAAAGTAGCATCCAACGACGAAACTTCTCCGAAATGCAATAGATCCTCACTTTTGGCGTTTCAATACCTACAAACGCACAATTAACCCTTGAAAAGTATGTATATATCCAAATCCAATGTTGTATGGTTAATGAGCATAAATATAGGCATTTAGGACCGTAAAACTTCCAGAATGCATAAAGATAACGGGCAGAAATATGCAATATTCGATACAAATCACACCCCCTAACTTAGACATTGCTAGTCCCTAGTAATGAAGTAAACAAAACCAGTCCACAGAAAGCAGTACAAGATGTATATATGCATCGAAATATAAATCCCACTTTCATAGGGAGCACGATTGCATTTAGCATATGCAATAAGCCGTTAAACCCCTCGGTTACCCTAGTGGACGAGTGTCGTCTCGTGAGGGTTTTCAGGGATGAAACCCACAAACATCAAATTATTTCCTCAAAACATGCCCAAACAACCAATATGCCAAACTTAACAATAATTAGATATTTCAACATATTATTAACAAAGCAAAAGAGAATTTCGCTCAGTAATCCGAAACTATCAACATTAAAAGAATACCTACATGGAATCAAAACCTCAAATGTGAGTGGGGTGTATGCACATGCGAAAAGATTTGATTCAGTAAAAATGTTTATAGCCCCGATAACAATTAAAGCATGCTTCCACTCAATCCTCTCTGGATATCACATTCAACAAATAGAAGCACTTGGAATAGGGTGTAACACACGGGACATACGGGCATAAAGAGTAATTGTAAAAGGAAATAAGGCCGCACACATGTCATTAATGAAGAACGAAATATAAAAGTGCAAAATACAATCTCATAAAAGGATATCACACATTAATCGATATGAAAAGAACTTAAACAGATTATCACTAATGTTCGACCTTTGAATCACATTATCCTAGGATCAAATAGGACTTTATTGGGTTGTAATGTAGGTTTGGGGTTAGGGGTATGAAATGAAAGGATGTATTTACGGATACAAAAGATGTTCGGAGATGAAATTTTGGGATAATGGAAAATAGCGAGAAATTTCAAAATTGGAAAAATAACATCCAAACAAGCATTACACATATCAATCGAGAGAACAATCAAAGCTTATTGAATTACTATAAACAATATATACAAATTTCTCTTTCTTTTCTTTTCTTCGTTTTCTCGTGTTTTCTTTTCTTTTATTTTTAACTTTCTCTTTTTCTTCTCTTTTTCAATACACTTTCTTCTTTTCTCACTCTTTTCATGCTTAAATTGAAACCACACTACACAACGTCACTCAATCCCAAGTATCATTCCAAACATAGGTAAGAAAGGTAATAAGTATGGTTTAAGACTCCAATGTGGAGATGGTTAGGGGATTTGGGATGAAAAGAAAGGTCATAATAGGGCTCAACGGGGTTGACTAGGGACATGTATTAGGGTAAGGTTAAGGTCGTATGGCTTAACAAGAGGGCCTATGATCCTTTCCTAAAGTTTCAAGTTAAACTCGAAACTTAACACCGTTGAAAATCATGCTCAAGTGATAATTCAATTAATATGCAATCAATGAAAAGAAAATGAGATCGTCAACAAGATACGTTTTTCAAGAAAGAGAAAGAGTAATATATAAGCACTCAGAAATGAAGAAAAGCACGAAGCTCTCTAGGTTTTTAGTGTACACATAGCAACAAAAAGATACCAAGCTATAATCGTCTTACCGAATGATTTTAGAAAATATGCTCAAGTGCTCATGGGGTTTCAAGGTTCAATTCATGCATTTATTCCCAATATTGAAAAATTTGAGGATTAAAGTTTAATAACATGAAAAAAATAGAAAATACATCATTGAGTTAGTAATTGGATAGGGCAATTATTAAATTTATCATAGGAAATTATGGCAAAAGGCCCAAGACAGAGAAAAAAGAAATAAAATCTTTTTGAAATTTTTGATTTTTTCAAGAAAACCATGCTTGAAAATAACATATAATCAAAATCATGGACACTACCAATGAATGAATAGAATATCCCACACCCCCTAACTTAAAACCTGACATTGTCCTCAATGTTAATTAAGAAAGAAGTTAAAGAAGAAAAAGAGTGATATTACCCAAAAAAGCAGCGATCTCGTGAAAGAACAAGTCCAATGATTAGTACTAAGAATAACAAAAAGAAAAAATAAAACTTAATTAATCACACTAGACAAAAAGTAAAAATAAAGAAAATTAACATTAACTATTTATAACCTACAAATTAAACTCCTAACTAGCTATACACTAGAGTTGAAATTTTTTAGGGTCCACCCAAAATACAATTTGACTTTGGAGGATCAACGGTGGACCCTCCCTTTCAGGCATGCCTCCAGGAATATTAGAATTCCGTTCAAACGACGGAAGGCATGTGTAAGGCGGTAAAAGTGAACCATCCCCAATTACAAATTTGGGAGGGAGGATGGAGAATTTGGATAGGACGGGTGACAAATACACATGCGGGACAAGAAAAAATGAATCATCTCCCAAGTATTTTGAAATTGGAAAGGGAGGGAGCGCACATGGAGGCAAAGATGCCTTCATGGAAAGCAACTCGAGCAAGTACTCCTCGTCGGTGAAAGGGTTAAACATTTTGAAGTTCGGCACCGATTCATTGGGTACTTATGATGGTGTGATAACGGAGAATGAAAAGGGGGAGTAAATAAATTCAAACTTAAGAGATGAGTTATCATCACTCAAAGTTGGAATTTTGAAGGAGATAGGATCATTTTCAATGAAACTTTCTTCTTTGGGATCCAAAGACGAAATCATTTCATTGCAAATGGATACTACATCCATTTCATCCTCACTTTCATTCTCTATTAAACAATGGGCCAAGTCAAGAATGGTTTGTTCCAAAGTAGGCATAAAATCCTCATTTGGTTCAAAACATTCCTCGACTTCAAAAGTTTCGAAAGAAAAATCGTCGTCGGATTCAAATAATAAATTCAATTCATGTTCCCACAGATGATTTTCTTCCCCATAACGGTCTTCATACCTATCATTCTCAAACATGAGCAAACCCTCGCTAAAAGTCATAGGCCGAGGTGCGGATTCTTGAAAATGAGAAGTTTGAAAATTATTATCGAAACTTTACTCAAACTCATTATTATAAGAATTTTGAAAGGTATAGCTTTTAGTTTCAACATTCTTACTACAAGGAATTAGTGGCCCAAAATCGTTATCATCCTCCTCAAAATATACGCACTCCAAAGTTTGACTTTTGTAATACTCGCCCAAAGTCATTTTTTAATTTGTAATTTTTTAGGACTCTAAGTATTGACCAAAAGTCATAGTTTTGCGGGGATTTTGAGAATTATCATAATGATTACCGAAAGGATTGGAATAAGACATGATTACACCAACAAAGGCTCAAGATGGCTATTTCCACAAAGATGATGTGCGCACGGCACGCAAAACGCGACGTCGGTCAAGATGCCGATCGTTGTTGTTCGTTTCGCCACGTCTATGCAAAAAACCTAAATTACGACTGCACTTGCGATACAAGTATAGCGGTAAGTCGGGTATTGAATCCATAGGGAGTGTTAGTATATCTCGTAATCGTCTTATTAATTCAGGAACAAAAGTTTAAAAGGGTGATGTGTGAATGTAAATAAAAGAAAAGAGAGAAGTTAAGTCTAAATAAAGTAAAAACGAGGATCGGGATAACATCCAACCATACGGATCGAAAACAACTATTAGTCAGAATTTCAGCTCAAGAGAAATTTAATCGAGCATTATCAATTAATCATAAACTTCACGCAATAAGGAATTTAAGCCAAAGTTGCGTGAATAAACATTTAACCGAAAATTGGTCGCACGCGGATTAAACTCGAATTATCGCTATAAACACTAACGTTGCATGACACAGAAAGTTAAACGCGTAATAATCCGACTTTAATACACACGGGTTCGATTAAATGCAGTTCTACACAAAACCTAATTTTCGGAGCTCGAGGCCCGTTAATGGTGGAACGAAATCTCGACCCTATTTATCTAAGGGCAAAACATGATTAAACTAAATTATAACTTATTAAACAAGGGAAGCAAGAAATAAATCAAGTAAACTAATTAACAAAGCATGTAAATTAATCTACAAAGCAAGAATTCAATAAGAACAACTTTATTAATGGTAAATGAGATGGAAAGTTCAACTTACAAAGTCCAAATGGGTGTTAACCAATTGAGGAAGAAGAAAGAGCTCTCAAAACCCACAAACCCTAACCTAAAACTAATTAAAACTGAATATATATTTATTACAACAAAAATCCCTTATATAGTAAGTTGGGAGAAAAGAAAAGAAGAAAGAAAAGAAAAGGAACGAATTGCCAATTATCTGGTATGATCGATCAATCGACCAAAGACCATCGATCGATCGATGGGGATCGATCGATCAATCAAGACCATCGATCGATCAATCGAACAGGTCCCAGCCCACTGTCTCAATATATAGGCAAAATTTGAAACCTCGGTTGATCGGGGCCCCAATCCTGGTCGATTAGCACTCTGTTTTTTGTAGCTTTTGGTCAATAAAGAGGGGGGAAATGGTTACAAATGGAAACGACCATAACTTCTTCTTCCGAACTACAAACGACGCACCGTTTGTGTCCACATGATGCTAACTCAATGAACTACGCATCCATGAAATGTACATGAGCTAGAGAAGAAATGTGAATTGACTAAAATGCCCTTGAAGTAGCGTCCGACGATGAAACTTCTCCGAAATGCAATAAATCCTCACTTTTAGCGTTCCAATACCTACAAAAGCATAATTAACCCCTGCAAAGCATGTATATATCCCAATCTAAGGTTTTCTAGTTAATGAGCATAAATATAGGCATTTAGGACCGTAAAATTACTAGAATTCATAAAGATAATGGGCAAAAATATGCAATATTTGATACGAATTACGTTCATCGAAGCCAATTCCACACTTATCATCTTTGATTTGGACGATGCCTAACAACCTAACCAACCTTTTCGACCTAGCCTCCAAATCAACATAACTCTACCACAAGTCTCTCAATATCTCCTCAAGCTCTCCTATCCTAGACTCAAGCAAATGTTTAGACTCCTTGAACTCTAGAATTTACTTTTTCACATCCTCCATCAAACCAAGAAGTCTATCTATCTCACCCTCCACATACTCTAGATTCTCCCGAAGAGTCTTCTCATGTTCCTTAAGACACTCAATTAATGCATCATTATATTCTAGGGCATGTTCTTTCAACCCAGCTTGTAACTTTATATTTGCCTTCTTAACTTTCACTGTTTCATCATATAATTCATGGAAGGCAACTTTCAACTCAATTTCCTCTATCTCCTCATCCTCACTCGCTTTAACCTCACTCACTTGGGTTTCACACACTACAGCCTCAGAAGTGTCATTCATATGAGTATCTTCATCAGACAATTTATCGCCATCGGTCACATGATATGCCATGAACACGGTGTAGTTCCTCTTAATGGGGGAATCCTCTCCCTCTTTCGCATCACTATCACTAGGAGTGGCATTAATGAGATCGATGTCTTTCCCTCCTTTTTAAGTCTAATGGGGAACTCCGATACCCTATGGCCATAACCTTCACAACCAAAAAAACCTATTCAACTCATCCCTTTTAACAATGTCACTATGATTTTTAGGGATTTGATCAACCTTGTTGTTCTTAGTTTTCTCAAAACGTTTTGCAATTTTAGATTGCTTTTATAATTTGAGAAACTTTTTGAACTTCTTTGCCAATAAGGCCACATCCTCGAATTCGGTGTCAGAATCATCATCGAAAACTAAAGTTTCCTCCTTTTGGGCTTTCAAAGCAATGCCTTTTTCTTTCATTAGCACTTGTTTGGAGGTAAACATATCAAGATAATAAGTTTTTAAGTCACCTACAAGATTTTCTAGTTTCGTTTAGTCAAGCATACCCAAGGAGTTTAAAATGGTCACCTTTGGATCAAATCTAATGGGCTACCTTAAGATTTTCTTTATGACTCTATTATCAGTTATTTTCTCTCCCAAGTTAAACAATGAGTTAACTATATCCGAAAATCTAGCGTCGAACTCATCAAAGATCTCACTCTTTAACTCTCAATTGTTTGAAATTGTGTGGGGAGGTTTTGGAGCTTAGAATCCTTAAGAGTGGTGATTCCTTAATGGGTGAGTTGGAGTATATACTAAACCTCTTTAAACGTCTCACATGTCACAATACGGCGGAATTCTTCCAGTTTGACTGAGAAAGCCAAAGCATGTAAACCATTATAATTATATAATGATTTTATATGCTCGGCATCAGTCCACGACTACACAGGTTCGAAATTAGTGTCCTCTCCCTCTCTTGTGACTGGTGGAGACCACCCTTTTTCAATTGCTAACCAAACACGCTATTCTATCAACTTAAGTTCACACTTCATACGCATCTTCCAACAAGCACAATTTGACCCATAAAATATATTTGTTCTAAAACCATCAAAATTTGTGAATTCCATACCTAGAGACATGGGATCACTCACATAATAAAATAGTGTTCTAGCTCTGATACCAATATGAAGAGGGTCCCTTTAAGTGTATCTGCTTAGGTAAAACAATCTAATCAAAATTTCAACTTTTATTGGGCACCAAGTATGTTAACTAATTTTAATTAAGCTAATTTTATCTTCTTAATCCTAAATATGCATCTGGTGAGATTAAGAAAGTAAAAAAAATTAAGTCCACAACGTCGATGTACGAGGAAACCACTATGAGAAAAAACCTCGAACGACCCAGGGCAGACAATCACTATGATACGAAACTTACAAATGAAGAAATTAATCTTACACAGCGATCGACTCCACTAGTCTTGACGCCTCTTCTTCTCTTTTATCGCTCCTCTATAGTGCCACATAAGAGTCCACCCATGCAAGCGTCCACAACACATAAGTTCACGCGTACCTTGGTATCCACTGATACAGCCTAAGCAACCATCTATCATTCGAAACACGGAGTGCACCATTTCTTCACTGCAATTAACACGTAACCGATTGTTCAATAAGTATGAAAAAACTAGTGGTGCAAACATAAGATCTCCATGGCATATGGTTATGTAAAATCCGATCTTGAAAACAAGAGTATGTTTTTAGCACTGGAAAACTTTATAAACAAACAACAAAAAATGTATATGTTTTGTTCTGTTCTATATGTTCTGCATCCTCATTTTTCTAAAGCAAGCACGCCTTAAAAACAAATTTTGAGGCGGCGCGTTGTTCGAACGAAAACATGATGTCGTTTTAATGAAACACATATCTCATTGGAACGAAATACACATGTCGTTTGAACGATAGTACAATGTCGTTTGAATTAGGCAGAGTGTTGTTTGAACCATGATAAAAGAGATGTGAAGTTCATATGACTCTAAACTCGATTTAACTCAGAAAAAACATTTCAAAAACATTTTAAAATCAGTTTTAAATAAAATAACATCCTTAGAAAAATTTCGAGAATCAAAAACAATTATGCGTTCATACCTGAGAGAATCTCGGAACACAATATGAAGACATGAAACGTGCACCAAAAATTCAGCATAATCTCTCTTTGAAGCTTGGCCATTACGCCTTCAACATAACATCGTAGGCTTAATGGATCCATAACACACAAGACTATCTTGAATAATGCCAATACATATAAATTGACACTATTTGGAAATTTGTCCTTACAGATTCCAATTTACATCAAACTACATACTGGATCCATGGGAAGCTTCCCGGGAATTAAGGAAAACACAGCTACTAATCGTAATACAAAAAGAGTACTTACCTTTATAACGCTCTCAAAATACGAAACACCACCCAGCCTATCATAACAAAGACGAGGGAATGAGTCGAATTCCCGGTGGAATATATACATTAATGCACCATAGAATCGAATGCGAGATAGAAGACTCTAACATATTATACCTACGTGCACATACAACTACCTTATTTATATACTTATATATATATGTTAATGCATGGAATCGTACTTATTTCAAAACATCACTTATCCCGATTAATTTACCATAATCTTATATAAGAGCTTACTTTTATTTAACTTAACATTAATTCATTTATTTAACACACCGGTTAAATACTTTAAAAAAACTCTCTTTGTTTAAGGAAAACTTACCAAAATTACCCTCTTCTGCATACCGATTCACGTTAGTATTTTCATTAAAAATCACCCTTTCAATACATATAAACACCGCATTAGAAAATACTTATTTTTCCTTTAAAAATATTTCATAAACACACCCTTGTGTTAATTGTGGGTTAAACCTCTTAAGTTTGCTTAACTACCCATCTAGTCAATACATATTATTGTTCTTTTATTTTATGGACATTAATCAATTTTCACCTTTCCTTTTTAGTTTATCCTTTACTGAAGATTTATTAATTCATTCAAGTTAGGTTGTCTTTTCACATTATTCATCACACAATTCATTTTCTTGACATGTTCCATTTTCATCATCTTTTCTCAGAATCTTCTAATATTCGCATACTTTAACGGGCTCCACACCGCCGACTATTTTACCATATTCTTTGGACAGTGATTATAAGTCTTTCACCCCAAAGCTCCGGGCCCTCCTTAATTATTCCCGATTTCATCTGAGTCCTTATTAATCTGTTTTAAAAATTTTCACACATCCACATTATTCCATTTTCCTTTTTCCGGTCGAAGCCAAAATACAGGGTTTCACCCCAATTTGTGTTACACTTTTGAATTTACCATTTCTTGTCGTTTACACCTTAGCATTGATTTTATTCCAAAATCATGTTCATTTAGGACCATTTTGTGTAACACCCTTTTTCCAACATTTTTATTTCATAAAAATGGTCCACTTTATGTAAAATTTCCATTTTACCCTTTTGTTTCCGAACTTGTCCTTTTCCCCATTTTCTCAAGTGTTATTTTGCAAAGCACCATAAAGTGGCCCACACTTACTTCTTAAGCGCTTTCAATTCATTAACATTTATTAACACTCTGGAATATTATACTTCTTAAGATTGAAATTCCTTCATTTCACTACCTTCTTTTTCCAAGAAATCATTAAACATTTAAAGACTACTTTTATAAGAAAATTACCCTTTACTTTATCAATACATGTAGCCTTGAAACTTTACACTTAAAATATTTTCAACACTTTTTCCACAGACTTTAAGGGCTAAAATTTATATTTTCATTATTTCATGTGTAAACCTAATAAAACCCTCATTAAACTTGTTTATATGTTCATCATCAAAATACTACAAGTTTATATACATGAGAAGGTGGATTTTAGGTCCAAAAATCCTATTAAATGAGCCTAACATATGCCTTATTCTAGAAATTTCATAATGTTTGAAAAACTTATACTTTCAAGACTAATGGACAATTTTACTCTTTAAAGATGAAACAAGTGTCCACTTTATAAAATCTTCAATTTTTCCAGAAGCTTTAGAGCATAATTCTGAAAATATCTTTAATAAGATAAATATTATTTTCATAAATTGTTTAATACTCAACTTCTTAAAATACATTATTTATTCAACATTCTTGAATAATAGTATTTTTCTCCAAACCTTTGAAATCATTTACACAAAACCCTATTCTTTTTATCTCACATATGCATTCTACTCTAACAATTTTAATTACAAGACTAATAATATGCAAAATAGAGTCTTAAACTAAGAGCAGAGTTTTCCCACCTCAAATGGATCTCCAAAAATAGTTGGATGAAGATTGAATAAGATGGCAACCTCTTACCCCCTAAATGGCCTTAAAGAGGTTGCCTTCTTCCACAAAGCTTGCCTCCATGAAAGCTCTATTAAAAACCCCTTCAAGCTCATGATTTATTCCATCTTCATCTTCAAGAACCCCTAACAACATCTCCAAAATCCGTAGCTATGTTTAACCATGGAGAAAATGGGTTTATAAGGCTTAAATATGGTGGAATACATGTAAAATATGGTGGATCTAAGTGGGTACATGGTGATGTAGGGTGAATGGTAGTGGTGGGAAAGGGGAATATCTACAAGAGCTAGAGAGAGGAAGATAAAATTTGAAAATGGTTCGGGAAAGACCTCCCCACTCATCTTATAAGATAATTAACCCCTAAATACCCCCACAAATCCTTATATAAATCCATCTCAACAACAAAATCCTTATTTTGACCATCTGAGGCACTCAGAACTCGACACCTCATGAATCCAAGGGTCTAAAATGTGACAACACACACAGTCAACCCGTTTAAAAGATTTTTGGGAAACTCGTTCGAATGAGATCTCGATCTCATTCGATCTTCCATTGAACGACCTTCTAACGAGGTAGGGAAATCCTATATTATGGCATATCGTACAATCCTCATTAGATCTAAACCTTTAACGACATTGGATTCTCATTTGAACAACCTAATTCTCGTTCGAATGAAATAAGGATATCGTTCGAACGACTTTCAAGTTTGTTCGATCTTTCCAAATTCCTAAAATCTCCTAATTTTACCCAAAAATTTCAACAATTACAATCAAGGCCAAAGAATAATCGAATAGAGATAAAAGCCCATGATCCAATCCGAAGGGTTTCATATTATTACAATTTATAGGAGAAAAAAAACAAAAAATTGGGTGTGGGTATTAGACAAGGAAGACCATAATAATTATGTTTATTATTCTCTATATGGGTTTAAGTACTTGTGCGCTTTTTTTGACTTATTTAGAAGAAATTTTAATCAAATAAGGTTATATATAAACCAAACTCTTGAGGGATTGCTCGTGATCATTTCACTACTGGCTCACTCAAACTTGAATTGAGATCGGGCCTACTTACAAAGTTTGGTACACTTCTAATTGGCTTCCTTAAAAAAGTACATTTGGTTTTCATATTTTTAAATAACTAGAATTCAATTTTTTTCTAGTAAAACTATGCTTAGATACACTGAAGATATCTATCAATCTACCTTCTCGTTGGTCTAGCTATTCCCTCTATAGCTTTTCCTTGGAAACTGCAGATAGCTCATAGTTGTTATATTATTTAAGGATATGAGCTTGGTGATTAATCTTGGATAACAATCATCAACACTTTAAACTAAGTGTAATATTAATAATGAACTATGGTGTTAAAAAATCTAGGATATGGGTGGTGCCCATATACTACGATGTATGCACAATAATAAATAAAAGAGAGACAAAGATTTACATGGTTCGACCATGAATGGCATACGTCCACGGGGCTGCTGTTGTGTTTCATTAGAATGGTGAGAGAGTTTTACATGAGAGTGTTTCTCTCGCTTCTAAGCCCCCTTTCACAATGGGGGGGTGTCCCCTTTATATAGAGTTAGGGGTTACAAATATGGATGAGTCCTATTTTCGTGGAGTTTGATTTGACTCAGATACTGCTCCTCGATCTTCTATTTTATCAAGGACTCTAGTCGTCCCTATCTTGTTGGAGCGTCTGTTGCTCGCCATCTTGACTGGGGTGCTCGACATGTGTCATGCTATTATGTAATCATATTTTTCCCCCATAATAGCCCCACAGGTCACAATTCAGCTGAGTTAATTCCGAGATGAGCTGGGAGCTAGTCCATAATCTCTTTTAGTGCGTGTAGTTGCTGATGTGAATTGGACTAGCATTCTTTAAGTTGTCGTTCAACTTTTAAGATGGTTGATCTTCTTTCCTTTATAAGGTTTTAGATGAATGCTTGTCTTGAGTTGAGAGACGTTCAATTGATATGGTAACCAAACTCGAGAGTGTCGAGCTGCCTATGTACCCTCTTAAGATTAGGTCGAACTTAGTTCATTATTTAGTTTTATTGCATCGCCACTTTCGTGAGGCTGACTACAGGCCTGTTCAAAATTCGTTTGTTGAGGCTTTCTCGAGCGTGCATCAAGTGTAGGGAATCTCCATATATTTTTATCTTGTATGGTCTATTTGTTGAGGCCTACCAAAAGCCTATGCATCGAGCCTTGTTCGAGAATGTACTTAGTAGGGGTAAGACCCTTTATTAGTTTTTTTATATGGTCCAATTGGAAAGGCCGACTAAAATCCTATGCGTCGAATCTTGCTCGAGCATGTACCTAGTAGGGGTAAGACCCTGCATTAGGTTTTTCATATGGTCCAACTAGGGAGGCCAACCAAAAGCCTATGCTCCGAACCTTGCTCGATCACGTATCTAGTAGGGGTAAGACCCTGCATTAGGGTTTTCATATGGTCCAATTGGAGAGGCCGACCAAAAGCCTATGCGTCGAGCCTTGCTCGAGCATGTACCTAGTAGGGGTAAGACCCTACATTAGGTTTTTCATATGGTCTAATTAGAGAGGCCGACCATAATCCTATGCGTCGAGCCTTGCTCGAGCATGTACCTAGTAGGGGTAAGACCCTGCATTAGGTTTTTCATATGGTCCAATTGGAGATGCCGACCAAAAGCCTATGCGTCGAGCCTTGATCGAGCATGTACCTAGTAGGGGTAAGCCCCTGCATTAGGTTTTTCATATGGTTCAATTGGAGAGGTCGACCAGAAGCCTATGCGTCGAGCCTTTCTCGAGCATGTACCTATTAGGGGTAAGACCCTTCATTAGGTTTTTCATATGGTCCAATTGGAGAGGCCGACCAAAAGCCTATGCGTCGAGCCTTGTTCGAGCATGTACCTAGTAGGGGTAAGACCCTGCATTAGGTTTTTCATATGGTTCAATTGGAGAGGTAGGCCAAAAGCTTATGCGTCGAGCCTTGCTCGAGCATGTACCTAGTAGGAGTAAGACCCTGCATTAGGTTTTTCATATAGTCCAATTGGGGAGGCCGACCAAAAGACTACGCTCTGAACCTATGAAATTTATCAGTATATACTAGTGCAATTTACTGATGATGCTCTCAATTCCTTACTACATGAGGGAGAAAGATGAAAGGCAAAAGGTTTGACCTAGATCCAGATGTTTCCCATTACTAGTGACGATGAGGGAAGTGGGAGGTAAGGCATTGGTTCATTCAATTCAGTATGTAAGGATAGGCACTCAGGAAATGAAATAAAAGAGAAGATACTAAAGCGATGAAATGAAAGAATCACCAGAATCCCGAACCGCTTTCTCCTGCTGATTTAACTCGATCCACTTATTCAACACTTTCAACTGATTCAACTTGCTCACGTGTAGTACCGTAAAGTGTAGAACTACGAATCTTTTCTTGATTAGGCAACACCCAAATTTGAACTGCGAAAAAAGAATTTACAGTCTCGTGCCTTACCACGCAGCCATGCCACCAAAACGATACAAAATAAATGAAAATTTTCCCCTTATCATAAATTTTGGATCAGAATGATTTTGACTAATATTGAATTTTACAAGTTCGAATGCCCCAAAGTCATATGGAAATACTATGCAAAAGCAAATAAGAATATGTTATAAAAATTGGTAATTAATTTTTTTTTATTTAATTACAGTAAAAGGAAGGAAGGTGGAACAAGTTCACCATCCCAAAGCAGGTCATGGGGGAAAACGGGACATCATAGGCAATAAGTTTTAGAAGATGGAACAGACAGTTTCTTATCAATCAGCCATAGGTCGACACAGCGAGGAGACTTTGGTAGAGACAACAACGGAGGGTAAAGAGGAGAGAAGATTTATATAGGCTGCATGTATTATGTCGTGGCCCTCCTGAAAGTTGGACATGTTGGATAAAAACAAAATGCTATACGACGTCGAGGTGTAACCAACCTCCTTTATCTCTATATTTAAGTGCTTTCAGAAAGTTCTTGTGGGAAGGGTGGGCGACAAGTTTTAGACATCACCATCTTGTGTAGACGTGTCTAAATGGTTCGCAACAAGAAGCGCATTTGGAGTGATGCTTAAGAAACTTCCCTACAATTTATTCTTGTTTAACTTTGCTTCCAAACAGGAGGCAATGAGGATAGAAGAGCTTAAGAATTGGGATTAAAGTGGAGTACACTTGTTTTTAGATATATGGAACCTAATAGGTTGTAGTGCATGTTGTTTACCGGACTACGAAAAAATAATATATATATATATATATATATATATATATATATATATATATATATATATATATATATCACTAAATAAATAAATAGTAATTAAAATTAATTAATTAAATACTCTAGAAAAACAGAACAGTAAAGGGAGATAAGAAGAACATACAGTTTGTGATTGAAACAATCACTTGTAGAATTTTAACCAAGTCAAAAGTTAAACTATCTCTTCTTAAGACAGAATACGCCCCCGCTACGGTGCTGACGGCAAGTTCAATGGGCGTCTGCCTCCCAGGATGAAACGGTCAACGACGGTTGCAGGAAGCACTTCAGTGCAACAGTCCCACAAACCAATAATGGAAAATTTCTCTCAAAAAGTAAGAAGGGAACAAGGATGGTAGTAGGGAATTTGGGTAGATTTTCTAATGTCTTAAATGGACTGCATATGGTCCCTTTTACAAGTGGTGAAGGGCTGCAACTCATGAATTTTCCCAGAACAGATGTGACTGTTTGTACAGTTGCATCTCTCTAATAAAGCAACTTAACGTTTTAATTAATTAATTAAAAAACGATAGCGTTTTTTAAATAATTAAAAAACGATAGTGTTTTTAAATAATTAATTACTGCGGAAAATAATTAATTCGTAATTAATCCAGATTTTTCGGTTCAGAAAAAAAAATTTAAATCCCAAAGGTCAATTAAATTTGTCCAAAAAATTTAATAGTTGCTCAAGAACGACCCACGACACGGACACGAACATGGGCCGAACGGACGGCGGCGTGGGCGTGCGTGTGGGCTTTTGGGCCAAGCCCAACACATGCATAGTGTAGACCATCTCCCCTTCAAAGAGTTGGGATATCCCAAGGCATCCAAGCCTTAGTCCCATAACTTGGGTATATTAACTCCAAGCATTTTTACCACTTTTCCAATGTGGGACAAACCCACTAACTATGTTACACCATCTAGCTTAAACTCAAATGGGTCACTTTATGTCCAATTTTTTCTTTCATTACTTCACTATTTTGAATAAGTGAGTATACTAAATTAATCTCCTTACTACAAGGAACACATTAGTACTAAGACACGTCACTTTTAACATATGTGTCTTAATTAAAATTAACTCTAAAGTTTGACCAAATAAGCTGGAATTTCATAGGCATTTCATAAAATATACAACAATCCCCCACATGAATGAAATTTAGAAGAATTAAACGAATATGGATGCAAACAGAGAGATGTTCTAGGAAAAAACATTGCATCGAAAATGATAGCTTGTGTCTTTGAATCTTTCCTAGTGAGATACGATCGAGCTTACTAGCCAATCAATGAACGTGATCTCTTGAATTGATCGACCATTTGTGTAAACTGAGACAATTTTATTCACACAATGTTTTTCCAACCTTATTGGTTCTCATTGTTGTGTCCATTTTGGCCTTGGACACCTCCTGATTTCATGAGTGTGCTAGAGAAATAGCCTTCGTTATTCTCATAGAAGCGGCTCCTTCTCACTCACATAGGTGATTTCTATAAAGAGTATCCTGCTAATACCCCACTTGACCTATACATTCAAGATATAGAAATCATTAAAAACATAGTTTATCCTTATACACGCAGAAGTTTGTGCACTGAATCATCTTCGGAATGGGAGGAAGTAAATAAAGTATTACATCTCAGTGCAAACTGAGTCATCATAATTAGGTTGTACCTTTGAATCTATTTCTTAGGATCTCCAGTAATTTAGGTTGGGTTTCCATTAAGACGACTCTTTATAATTTTACAGGCTTTAGGCCCATTCCACGTGATGAACTTGCAACTTGCTCTCCAGGTATACCTTTAGTTAGTGGATCCGTAATATTTTCCTTTGACTTTACATAGTCAATAGAAATAATTCCATTTGAGAGCAATTGTGTAACGCTTTGGTGTCGATGACGTATATGTCGTGATTTACTGTTATAGTTATTATTTTCAGCCCTAGTAATTGCTGATTGACTATCACAATGTATTATGATAGGTGGCATGGGCTTTGACCATATTGGAATATCCTCTAAGAAGTTTCTAAGCCATTCAGCCTTTTCCCCAGCTTTATCTAAAGTAATAAATTCAGATTCCATCGTGGATCTTGCAATACACGTTTGCTTAGAGGATTTCCAAGATACGGTTTCACCTCCAAGGGTAAATACATATCCACTTGTAGATTTCGAATCATTTGAGTCAGAAATCAAATTTGCATCGCTATAGCCTTCAAGTACAGCTAAATATCGTTCGTAGTGCAACCCATCCCCCCAAAGAGTATCGAAGATATCGAAGAACTCTTATCAAGGCTTTCCAATGATCTTTCCCTTGATTACTCATATATTTACTGAGCTTACTAATCGAGTATGCTATATCAGGTCGAGTACAGTTTGATAAATATATAAAACTTCCAATAATACGAGAATAATTTAATTGAGATATACCTTCACCTTTATTTTTAAGGAGGTGATGACTTGGATCTACAGGTGTTCTCACTAGACTTTGATTACATTTATTATACTTTTGAAGTATTTTTTCAATATAATGTGATTGAGTTAAGCTAATTCCTTTAGGGGTTCTAATAATTTTAATTCCTAGGATGACAGCAGCCAATCCCATGTCCTTCATTTCAAATCTACTAGTCAACATTTGTTTAGTAGAATTGATAACATTATTATTATTACCAAATATTAGCATATCATCTACATCTACATATAGACATACAATCACATGTCCCGCTTGAGTTCTTTTGATGTAAACACATTTGTCACACTCATTTATTTTGAAACCATTTCACTTCATGACATTGTCAAATTTTTCAGGCCATTGTTTAGGTGCTTGTTTCAACCCATATAATGACTTCAGAAATTTACATACTTTCCTTTCATTTCCAGGAGATCTAAAACCTTCTAGTTGTTCCATATATATTTCTTCATCAAATTCACCATTCAAAAATGCCGTTTTAACATCCATTTGGTGTATTTCCAATTTATGTATTGCTGCAATTGCAATTAACATTCTGATGGATGTAATCCTTGTAACATGTGAATAAGTGTCGAAATAATCTATTCCCTCTTTTTTCTTGTATCCTTTATCTACAAGTCTAGCCTTATAATTATCAATGGTACCATCAGCTTTCATTTTTCGTTTGAATATCCATTTACACCCGAACGATTTTATCCCGGGTGGTAGGTCCACTAGTTCCCATGTATGATTTTGCAAAATGGATTCAATTTCACTATTGATAGCTTCTTTCCAATATGAGGCTTCCAGAGAAGATAGATCTTCTTTTACTGTTTGAGGTTCACTTTCTAACATATATGTTGGAAAATCTGGACCGAAAGATTTTGAACTCTTAGCTCTTTTGCTACGTCTCGGTTCTTCCACAATATTATTTCGAGGTTCACCATTTGTAAGTTTAAGCATTCTTTTGTTAGAAGTTGTTTCTTGTGTATTCTTACAAGGAAAGATATTTTCAAAGAATGATGCATGCCTATATTCTATGATTGTATTTTCATGAATTTCAGGAATGTTAGACTTATGTACAAGAAATCGATATGCACTACTATTATGTGCATAACCAATGAATATCAGTCAATAGTCTTTGGACCAATTTTCACCTTTTTAGGTTCAGAAATTAGTACTTTTGTAAGATACCCCCACACTTTTAAGTATTTGTAGGAAGGCTTGCGTCCTTTCCACAACTCATAGGGTATCTTATTTGTTTTCTTATGAATCAATTTGTTGAGAATGTAATTAGCTGAAAGTAATGCTTCCCCCCACATGTTTTGGGGTAATCCCGAACTTATTAATAATGCATTCATCATTTCTATTAAAGTTCGATTTTTACGTTCCGCAATCCCATTTGATTGAGGAGAGTAAGGTGCGATAGTTTGGTGTATAATACCATTTTCTAAACATATTTCGTTAAAAGGATATTCATATTCACCACCTCTATCGCTTCTTAATTCTTTAATCTTTTTACCAAGTTGATTCTCAACTTCTATCTTGTATTGCTTAAAAGCTTAAATTGCTTGATCTTTGCTTCTTAAAAGATAGACATAGCAATATCTAGTGCAATCATCCACAAAGGTAATAAAGTACTTTTTCCCACCTCTAGTTTGAACAAATTTTAAATCACATATATCGGTGTGAATTAAATCTAAAGGTTCACTATTCCTTCAATTGAATGAAAAGGTGTTTTAGTTAATTTAGCTTCTACCCATGTTTCACATTTGGGACTTGTATCAATGCTAAATTTAGGAATTTATTCTAAGTGAATTAATTTACTTAAAGTACTATAATTAACATGTCTAAGTCTACCATGCCACATATCCATAGACTCAATCATATAAGAAGAAGATATCATATTATTATTATCATTGTTACTTTTAGGTACAACAGTCATGACGTTCAATTTGAGCATCCCATCACACATATATCATTTCCCTACATACATTCCATCTTTACTTAGTACAAATTTGTCTCCAAAAAAGACTAGCTTAAATCCTTTCTTGCTTAGCACGGAACAGAAAGCAAGGTTCTTTCTAATGTCAGGCACATGCAATACATCGTTGAGTGCGAGATGCTTCCCCGAAGTCATTTTCAACACTACTTTGCCTTTACCTTCAACCTTCGAGGTGGAGGGGTTTCCCATGAATAATTGTTCTCCATTTGCAATTGGTTGGTAGGTTGTAAACATACTTTTATCAGAACATACATGGCGTGTAGAGCCGGTATCAACCCGCCACTCTTTGGTATTACCCACCAAATTTACTTCAGATACAACTGCGGAGAGAGAAACATTGGAAACATTGTCGGATAATGCATATAATTCTATCATATTTGCTTGTGGTGCTTTCTTCTTGAAGTTCTCTTATTTTTTCATCTTGCGAGAATCCTTGGCCCTATGACCTTCTTTGTTGCAAATAAAACATTTTCCTTTGAACTTCTTAGCACCGCCTTGTTGACTTGTGCCTTCATTTTTGTGTTTCCTCTTTTTATTGAATTTTTGTCCATCCTCAACAAAATTTGCTTTTGCAGACATAACACGGTTACCATTTTTCTTTTCAGATTTACGATTATCTTCTTCTATTCTTAACCGAACAATTAAATCTTCAAGTCCCATTTCTTTTCATTTATGCTTCAAATAATTTTTCAAATCCTTCCAAGAAGGAAGTAATTTTTCAATTACCATAGCAACTTGAAATGTTTCACTTATGACCATATTTTCGGCAAGTATTTCATAAAAATTTAATTAAAGCTCTTGGACTTGGCTTATGACAATCTTTGAATCAACCATTTTATACTCGAGAAATCTACCGACCACGAATTTTTTCATGCCGGCATCCTCGATTTTATATTTTTTATCCAAAGACTCCAATAACAATTTAGCGATTTTGATTGGACTATATACATTATAAAGTGTATTGTCCAATCCATTAAGGATATAGTTTTTGCAAATAAAATCTAAATGCTTCCATGCTTCTACAGCGAGCAAAGTTGTCTTATCCATTTCATTTTCATTAACCACAGGAGCTTCTTCGTTAATAAACCTTGCAAGATTAATGGTAGTTAAATAGAACAACATCTTTTGTTGCCAACGTTTGAAATCAGTACCATTAAACTTTTCGGGTTTTTCTTCATGAGTTAGATGAGTCGGAACGGTATTAGGAATACTAATCGCCACATCATTTTGAGGAACAGACATCACATTTTCAGAGGATTCAGTAGCCATTATTCTGTTGTAGAATTACACAAAAGCAATTTATGAAATGTATAGACTTTTTTTTTTCAAAATTAAAAATGTAGGAAAAGAGATATTCATTGTAAACACATTTTAGTATGTAAATAAAACAGGTAAAACATTACCAATCTAATTTCAATAAAGAAAATTTATTTATTTAGTGAAAACACAAAAAATATATAAATATTATGTCTTAGGATTGTTGTTTATCGGATTACGAAAAATTAATATATATATATATATATATATATATATCACTAAATAAATAAACAGTAATTAAAATTAATTAATTAATTACTCTAAAAAAACAGAACAGTTTGTGATTGAAACAATCACTTGTAGAATTTTGACCGAGCCGAAAGTTGAACTATCTCTCCTTAAGACAGAATACGCCCTCGCTACGATGCTGACGGCAAGTTTAATGGGTGTCTTCCTCGCAGGATGAAACGGTCAATGACTGTTGCAAGAAGCACTTCAGTGTAATAGTCCCACGAACCAACAATGGCAAATTTCTCTCAAACAGTAAGAATGGAAAAAGGACAGTAGTAGGGAATTCGGGTAGATTTTCTAATGTCTTAAATGGATTGCATATGGTCCCTTTTATAAGTGGTGAAGGGCTGCAATTCATGGCTTTTCCCATAACAAATGTGACTGTTTGTACAGTTGCATCTCTGTAATAAAGCAACTTAACGTTTTAATTAATTAATTAAAAAATGACAGTGTTTTTAAATAATTAATTAATGCGAAAAATAATGAATTAGTAATTAATCTAGATTTTTTGGTTCAAAAAATAAATTTTAAAGCCCAAAGGTCAATTAAAATTTGTCGAAAAAATTTAATAGTTGCTAAAGAAAGACCCACGACATGGACACGGACCGGACGGACGGCGGCGCGCGCGTGCGTGTGGGCTATTAGGCCAAGCCCAACACATGCATAGTATAGGCCATCTCCCCTTCAAAGAGTTGGGATTGCCCAAGGCATCCAAGCCTTAGCCCCATAACTTAGGTATATTAACTCCAAGCATTTCTACCAATTTTCCAATGTGCGACGAACCCACTAACTATGTTACACCATCTAGCTTAAACTCAAATGGGTCACTTTAAGTCCAAATATTTCATTCATTACTTCATTATTTTGAACAAGTGAGTATACCAAATTAATCTCCTTGCTACAAGGAACACATTGGTACTAAGACACGTCACTTTTAACATATGTGTCTTAATTAAAATTGACTCTAAAGTTTGACCAAACAAGCTGTCATTTCATAGGCATTTCATAAAATATACAACAGTCGCCCACATTAATGAAATTTAGAAGAATCAAATGAATATAAATGCAAACAGAGAGTTGTTCTAGGAAAAAAACTTTGCATCGAAAAAGATAGCTTGTGGCTTTAAATCTTTCCTAGTGAGATACTATCGAGCTTACTAGCCAATCAATGAACGTGATGTCTTGAATTGATCCACCATTTGTGTAAACTGAGACAATAGTATTCACACAATGTTTTTCCAACCTTATTGGTTCTCATTGTTGTGTCCATTTTGGCCTTGGACACCTCCTGGTTTCATGAGTGTGCTAGAGAAATAGCCTTCGTTATTCTCATAGAAGCGGCCCCTTCTCACTCACATAGGTGATTTCTATAAAGAGTATCCCGCTAATAGCCCACTTGACCTATACATTCAAGATATAGAAATCATTAAAAATATAGTTTATCCTTATACACGCGGTAATTTGTGCACCGACTCATCTTCGGAATAGGAGGAAGTAATTAAAGTATTACTTCTCAGTGCAAACTGAGTCATCATGATTAGGTTGTCCCTTTGAACCTATTTCTTGGGATCTCCAGTCATTTAGTTTGGGTTTCCATTAAGACGACTCTTTAGAATCTTACAGGATTTAGGCCCATTCCACGTGATGAACTTGCAACTTGCTCTCCAGGTATACCTTTAGTTAGTGGATCCGCAATATTTTCCTTTGACTTTACATAGTCAACAGAAATAATTCCATTTGAGAGCAATTGTCTAACGGTTTGGTGTCGACAACGTATATGTCGTGATTTATCGTTATAGTTATTATATTCAGCCCTAGCAATATCCAATTGACTATCACAATGTTTAATGATAGGTGGCACGGGCTTTGACCATAGTGGAATATCCTCTAAGAATTTTCTAAGTCATTCAGCCTCTTCCCCAGCTTTATCTAAAGCAATAAATTCAGATTCCATTATGGATCTTGCAATACACGTTTGCTTAGAGGATTTCCAAGATACGACTGCACCTCCAAGGGTAAATACATATCCACTTGTGGATTTCGAATCATTTGAGTCAGATATCCCATTTTCATCGCTATAGCCTTCAAGTACAGCTGGATATCATTTGTAGTGCAACCCATCCCCCAAAGAGTATTTAAGATATCGAAGAACGCTTATCAAGGCTTTCCAATGATCTTTCCCGAGATTACTCGTATATCGACTGAGCTTACTAATCGAGTATGCTATATCAGGTCGAGTACAGTTTGATAAATACATCAAACTTCCAATAATACGAGAATACTCTAATTGAGATATACCTTCACCTTTATTTTTAAGGAGGTGATGACTTGGATCTACAGGTGTTCTCACTAGACTTTGATCATATTTATTATACTTTTGAAGTATTTTTTCAACATAATGTGATTGAGATAAGCTAATTCCTTCAGGGGTTCTAATAATTTTAATTCCTAGGATGACATCAGCCAATCCCATGTCCTTCATTTCAAATCTACTAGTCAACATTTGTTTAGTAGAATTGATAACATTATTATTATTACCAATTATTAGCATATCATCTACATATAGACATACAATCACATGTTCCGCTTGAGTGCTTTTGATGTAAACACATTTGTCACACTCATTTATTTTGAAACCATTTGACTTCATGACATTGTCAAATTTTACATGCCATTGTTTAGGTGCTTGTTTCAACCCATATAATGACTTCACAAGTTTACATACTTTCCTTTCATTTCCAGGAGATCTAAAACCTTCCGGTTGTTCCATATATATTTCTTCATCTAATTCACCATTCAAAAATTCCGTTTTAACATCCATTTGGTGTATTTCCAATTTATGTATTACTGCAATAGCAATTAACATTCTAGTGGATGTAATCCTTATAACAGGTGAATAGGTGTCGAAATAATCTATTCCCTCTTTTTTCTTGTATCCTTTAGCTACAAGTCTAGCCTTATATTTATCAATGGTACCATCAGCTTTCATTTTTCGTTTGAATATCCATTTACACCCGAACGGTTTTGTTCCGGGTGGTAGGTCCACCAGTTCCCATGTATGATTTTGCAAACTGGATTCAATTTCACTATTGATAGCTTCTTTCCAATATGAGGCTTCCAGAGTGGATAGATCTTCTTTTACTGTTTGAGGTTCACTTTCTAACATATATGTTAGAAAATTTGGACCGAAAGATTTTGAACTCTTAGCTCTTTTGCTATGTCTCGGTTCTTCCACAATATTATTTCGAGGTTCACCATTTGTAACTTTAAGCATTCTTTTGTTAGAAGTTGTTTCTTGTGTATTCTTACAAGGAAAGATATTTTCAAAGAATGATGCATGCCTAGATTCTATGATTGTATTTTCATGAATTTCAGGAATGTCAGACTTTTGCACAAGAAATCGATATGCACTACTATTATGTGCATAACCAATGAATATGCAGTCAATAGTCTTTGGACCAATTTTCACCTTTTTAGGTTCAGGAATTAGTACTTTTGCAAGACACCCCCACACTTTTAAGTATTTGTAGGAAGGCTTACGTCCTTTCCACAACTCATAGGGTATCTTATTTGTTTTCTTCGTTAATAAACCTTGCAAGATTAATGGTAGTTAAATAGAACAACATCTTTTGTTGCCAACATTTGAAATCAGTACCATTAAACTTTTTGAGTTTTTCTTCATGAGTTAAATGAGTCGGAACGGTATTAGGAATACTAACCACCACATCATTTTGAGGAACAGACATCACATTTTCAGAGGATTCAGTAGCCATTATTATGTTATACAATAACACAAAAGCAATTTATGAAATGTATAGAATTTTTTTTTTCAAAATTAAAAATGTAGAAAAAGAGATATTCAATGTAAACACATTTTAGTATGTAAATAAAACAGGTAAAATATTACCAATCTAATTTCAAATAAGAAATTTTTTTTATTTAGTGAAAAGACAAAAAAGATATAAATATTATGTCTTAAGATTGTTGTTTACCGGATTACAAAAAATTAATATATATATATATATCACTAAATAAATAAACAGTAATTAAAATTAATTAATTAATTACTCTAGAAAAACAGAACAGTTAATTGTAGAATTTTGACCGAGTCGAAAGTTGAACTATCTCTCCTTAAGACAGAATACGCCCCCGCTACGGTGCTGATGACAAGTTCAATGGGCGTCTGCCTCCCAGGATGAAACGGTCAACGACTATTGCAAGAAACACTTCAGTGCAACAGTCCCCCGAACCAATAATGGCAAGTTTCTCTCAAACAGTAAGATGGGAACAATGACAGTAGTAGGGAATTCGGATAGATTTTCTAATATCTTAAATGGAGTGCATATGGTCCCTTTTATAAGTGGTGAAAGGCTGCAACTCATGGCTTTTCCCAAAACAGATGTGACTGTTTGTATATTTGTATATCTCTAATTAATTAATTAAAAAAAGACAGCATTTTTTAAATAATTAAAAAACGATAGTGTTTTTAAATAATTAATTAATGCGGAAAATAATTAATTCGTAATTAGTCTAGATTTTTTTTCAAAAGGCCCAAAGGTTAATTAAAATTTGTCCAAAAAATTTAATAGTTGTTCAAGAACGACCAACGACACAGGCCGGGTAGGCGGCGCGCGTGTGGGCTTTTGGCCCAAGCCTACCACATGCTTAATGTAGGCCATCTCCCCTTCAAATAGTTGGGATAGCTCAAGGCATCCAAACCTTAGTCCCATAACTTGGGTATATTAACTCTAAGCATTTTTATCACTTTTCCAATATGGGACAAACCCACTAACCATGTTACACCATCTAGCTTAAATTCAAATGGATCACTTTAAGTCCAAATTTTTCATTTATTACTTCACTATTTTGAATAAGTGAGTATACCAAATTAATTTCCTTGCTACAAGGAACACATTGATAGTAAGACACGTCACTTTTAACATATATGTCTTAATTAAAATTGATTCTAAAATTTTACCAAAGAAGCTCGCATTTCATAAAATATATAGCAGTGCCAACTCATGAAAATGCGGAAGTAGCGATGGATTAGTGAGATAGGCAATACTTTACACGTTTGGAAATTGGACTGATGATATACCTCGGAGCATTAGAGATAGGTGCAGTGGCTTTGTGGTAGCTGATTCAGAGACGAGCAGTGGTAAGGAGATTAGGTGGGCTCATTTTCTCAATAGAGATGGGTGTAAACTCTTGGATTCAGTAACATTTAAAATAAAAGAGTGAGTATTTTATGTTCCTATTGATGACGAAAGAATAGTAGACGTAACCCATGCTGACTAAAAGGACTATTAACAAAGAATGCCCCCAAAGTCATTTGGTAATACTAATGCAAAATCAAATAAGAACATGTTATAAAAATTGGTTATTGTAAATTGTTTTATTCATTTAATTACGGTAGAATGGAGGAAGGTGAACAACTTCACTATGTCAGAGAGGTCGCGGGGGATGGATAGGGCGTCGTAAGGGATAAGTTTTGCAAAACTATTTTTGCAAGTTTGACAGATTACAGTACAATTGAAAATTCTGTAACAGTGATTATCTTTTAGTATTTCCTAGTTTGTAAATGCAAAAGAGAATAATATTTTGGGCAAATATTGTTTACAGTTATTAGAGTTTATGAAATGGAAGTGATTTTTTTCTTATAGTACTACTTTTCAAAGGAAATACTAATGTAAAAGAAAACAAGAACATGTTATCTAGTTTCAATGAAGTTGTTACATAACATGTCTTCAAGTAAAGATCCATTAAACACATATGTCACTCACTGTCTTTCCATGCAATTGTCCTATTCGTTATAATAAAACATATTGTTAAACAAAAAAATATGGAGTGTATTATATGTAGCCTATAGTATATATAATTGTATAAGTGTGCAAAATTTTTATCGTCTATTAGCATTTTGAAAGAAAATGTCCACAATTTTTCTTTGATCATCACTAAGATAGTGGAAGACCTTACTATTTTTTAACACATTATAGAACTTTTGAATTTGTTTCTTCTTTTCTGGAGTATCAATACCTTTAACTTCAATTAGTTCTTGACTTGCAATCGAAACAGCAAGTCAAAGGACAGATGATAAATTTCCTTTTTTCTCTGATTGAAGGATTTCAGAAGAAGATTGTTGAGGTGCTTTATTCTCGTTGTCATAATAGATAAAATCTTCTTTTTTCGTCTTCTCCCTTCTCTTTTTCTCCAATCGCACCAACTAAGATTTTATATTCTCGTTTATTTCTTTTGGCGTGTTTTTCATTCTCCTCAGAACTTTCAATAAGAAAACTCATTTTTAATAATCGTAAGAAATAAAAAGCCACATATATATTGTCCATATATCATATATGAATTGTTTATATAAATACATAATAAGAACTTTTGAAAAATAAAGCAAGGAATGAACAATATGTTGTGTGAACTTAAATTTTCCAATATACATATATATATATATATATATATATATATATATATATATATATATATATATATATATATATATATATACTTTTTTTTTTGCATAAAATGAAAGTTTCAATAAGGAAAAATGTAATACCTTTATGAAATTTCTTTTTCTTAAAAGATCTAGAATCTTCCACACGAATTAGGATGTAGTTGGACTCAAAACCTTCTTAATGAAGAGCAGTTAATTGCAAGGAAATATCTCTTTAGAGAGACTAAGGCTCCCAAACATTCATAGCTCCTTCTTTCAGGGAAATATCTCCTTGGAGAGAGAAAGGTTCCTAATATCCATAGATTTTTCTTTTCTTTGTCTCTTCTATAATAACTAGCTTTGTCTTGGTTTGTATATCAGTTCCACCACTCTTTGAAATAAACTCTTGATTGCGCTCTTTTATTTTCACCATTTTTTCATGCTCTTTGATTCTAGATCGAATTTTTTTTCTTGGAGAGTTAAATCTTCCTTATTACTTTCTTTCTATGGTTCCTCATCGCTATCACCATTCAATGTGTAATATTCTAGTGAACTTATGTCCCAAAGTTCATTTGATACATGTATAGTATAGGGTGAAAATATTACATGAAGTGTATAAAGAAAAATATCATTTTAATTAAAGTTTTACATATTACAGTTGTTGCAAAGAATAACAAATATATTTTTGCAAGTTACGAAGCTTAAAGTTCAAATGAAGAAAATAGCACACTCATAATCCACTATTAATTTCCACTTTCTAGATGGTGAAACGAATAAATATATATATTGTTGTTGTAGATATTTGTAATGCTATATGAACTTGAAATGATTCATCTCTTATAGTAGTGCACCTCATTCCATTTGTTGTTGAAATGCAATTTAAAAAAATAATATCATTTGTATTTTCGTGTTTTGATAAGACAATAGGAAATATAATCTTAGTGAAATTTCAAACAAGGTAGAAAAGTTCAAGCATCCCTATGACTAACCAATATAAATTTGTAATTAAAGAGGATTATTTCGAGTTAGTATGCAAGTAATAACATGAAGTAAAGAAGTGAAGTTGAAATGATTTGTTTGATATATATATATATATATATATATATATATATATATATATATATATATATATATGTGTGTGTGTGTGTGTGTGTGTGTGTGTGTGTGTGTGTGTGTGTGTTGACCGCAGTCCAACAAATTAATTCAGCAAAAATAAAATGAAATTTTTGCACCTGTAAGATATATATTATTATTTACCCAGGAAAACAAATTTCTAACAAATAAGTGTTGTTATAGAAAATAGAAAATATAGGTTTGCAACTTTCTTATATTACAATTCAATTAAACAAACTTAAAATATGCACAAGATACTAGTGTTTTTCATCTGGCAAATGCCAAAGGAAGTAACATTTTGTATAATTGTTTTTATATTTATTTTTTTATTTCTCATTTTATATAATTATTGTCGTGTAAAAGAAACATTGTTGACATTATGAATGAGCTTCTTAAACTCAATGCTTTAAAAATTGAAATTAATTGCATTACGAACCAATTCGTCAATCTCATCATACGAGTCGATATATAAAACCGATAAAGGAGCCCCATATTTGTTTGGTTGATGAAATATGTCCCTACCTTCAAGCCTAAAGCATACATTCGTAAATAGGGATAGAACATGCATCTATTTGTATATGTGTGTGTGTGTGTGTGTGTGTGTGTGTGTCCGAACGAGAAATAGAAATTATAAATAAATAAATAATTATACAATATGTTATTTTACAAAATGAGAAGTAAAAATTAGATACGGAATTGAACGTTGTTTCTATTTATATGCTCTGATGTCAGGCCAACATACATATGCAGTGAAGTACAAAATAGAGTTCAAAAATTCAAATATGGCTATCAGTAACAAAAGTATATAAGTTACTGATAAACTAGTAGCAGCTAGTAGGAGATATTATTGACAGTGACAAACCAGTAGAAACTAGTAGCAGATATTGCTGGCAGAATAGTTAAACAGGTATAGAAATAATTTTGGAATTGATAGAATACGAATTCTCTTTCCTCTATATTTTCTTACTATTATGAACAGTCAGTGGGTATATATAGTATATACAAACTGCAACTCCTAAGATATCCGTTGTGGCACAATATAAGCCATGAGAGACATCTGTTAAACATTTGAAATTCAAAATATGGATTGCTATTTGCTTGGTCCGAGATTGTGGGAGGATCTGCCGAACTAATCTGAACGGATGTGGACTGGGTTGATATTCTCCCACAAGTTAATGGTGGTCGGGAGTGAATCATCAACTTGTCCCAAATAAAAGTGAACCGAGCAGTGAGTCCTCTAGTAAAGATGTCTGCGAGTTGATCAGCTGTGGAGATAAACTGAACTTGGAGAGCTTTCTTGGCAACTTGATCCCGAACGAAATGAAAGTCAATCTCAACATGTTTGGTGCGCTCATGAAAAACAGGGTTGATGGAAAGGTAAGTAGCACCAATGTTGTCACACCAAAGAATGGGTGGTTTGTGAGGAGGGAGACCAAGTTCACCCAATAATGAACGGAGCCAAATTAATTCGATGGAGACATCGGAAAGAGCTTTATATTCGCTTCGATGGAGGAGCGGGAAACCGTTTTTTATTTCTTTGATTGCCAAGAAATAAGATTTGACCCAAGAAAAATGGCAAAACCACCTATGGATTTGCGGTCATCAATACATCCAGCCCAGTCAGAATCTGTAAAGACTTGTAAGTTGAGTTGAGAAGTTTTAGTGAGGTGGAGTCCATAAGTAGATGTGTGTTTAAGGTAGCGAAGTATTCGTTTGACAAGTGACCAATGAGTATCAATTGGAGAATGCATGAATTGACAAGATTTATTAACCGCAAATGAAATATCAGGGCGAGTTAAAGTAAGGTACTGGAGTGCACCGACTGCTTGTCGATAAGGAGTGGGATCATTTAAGGGTGTGCCATCGGTAGAGGAGAGTTTGAGATTGGTTGGAAATGGTGTAGTGAGAGGTTTGGAGTTAAACATGCCATGACGATGAAGAAGGTCGAGGATATATCGTTGTTAAGATAATAATACGCCTTTCGATGTGGGAACGATTTCAATGCCGATGAAGTAGTGGAGAGGGCTAAGATTTTTGATTGAAAATTCATGACCAATAGTAGAAATAAGAGAGTGAATTAAGGAAGGAGAATTACCCGTAATGAGAATGTCATCCACATAAATAAGAAGGTAAAGAACTATGGAGCCTGAACGGTAAATAAAAAGAGAGGTGTCTATTTTTGAGCTAGTAAAGTGTTGAGAGATTGGAAACTGATTAAGATAATGAAACCAGGCTCGTGGGGCCTGTTTGAGACCATAGAGAGAACGATGATGTTTACACACGTGAGTGGGTTTGGTTGGATCTTGAAATCCAGGAGGTTGTTGCATGAACACAGTCTTATGGAGAAAACCATGAAGGAAGGCATTATTAACATCGAGTTGGGATATGGTCCAGTCATTAGATATGGCAATAGAAATAATGGTACGAATAGTGGTTCCTTTTACAACGGGGCTGAAGGTTTCATTAAAGTCGAGGCCATACTCTTGATGAAAACCTTTTGCGATTAAGCGAGCTTTGTACCGTTCAACTGTGCCATCTGCTTTACACTTAATTTTATAAACCCATTTGCAGCCAATGATATTCATATGAGGAGAGGAAGGAACAAGAGACCAGGTATGGTTTTGGAGAAGGGCATAAATTTCAGCGTTCATAGCGCGGTGCCATTGAGGGTCTTTGTTGGCAACGGTAAAGCAGGTTGGTTCAGGAGAGTGGAGAGATACATTGTGTGCTGTGGGTGTGATTTTTTATGTGGGAGAGGGACAAGGTCTAAGGGTCATTGGGTGAGAATGTGGTTGTACACGGAGGGGTCCTAAATCGACTGTGAGTGAAATTCCAGGTGAATGAGAAGAAGGTGGAGACATTGTGGCAATAGGAGAGGTAGTGGTCTGATTTGGAGCAGGTGGGACAGCTGAGTCAAGAGGAGTAGATAGTGGCACACTGTTTTGACGTGTGGATTGGCAGGTAGTAGTGGAGGGATGTGAGGTGGTATTTGGTGTATGAAAAGTAGGTGGGTTTTGTATTTGGCAAGCAATAGTGAGAGCGGTTGATGTGGGCAGCAGTGGCAACGATTGGCGTGTAGCAGTTGAGGGAGATATAGGGCGAGCAGTAATGACTGCTGCTATTGTGGGTAGCCGTGGCAGTGCTGCTGGAGGCCCAGTGGATGCAGGATGGGGCGGGTGTGCAATTGTGCAGGGGGCTGGTACGGGAATGGATGAAGAAAAATAGGATTGCGGGGAGTTTAGTGTAGTTGAGAGAGATCCCCATGGGGAAGAACAGGAGGAGAAGTGGCAGGAACAAATGGAAAAGTATGTTCGTTGAAACGAACGTGTCTTGCGGTGTAGATGCGACCTAAAGAAAGGTTTAAACAATGGTAGCCGGAGTGATTTGGAGTGTATCCTAGGAAGACACATGGTTGAGAACGATAGTCAATTTTATGGGCATTGTAGAGACGAAGATAGGGAAAGCAAAGACACCCAAATTTTTTTTAAAATTTATAATCAGGTGTTGTAGAAAAAAGACTTTGAAAGGGAGATAAATTAGAGAGACTTCGGGTGGGTAGACGATTTATAAGAAAAGTGGCGGTTTCAAAGGCAAAATGGCAATATTTTTGGGGAACGGACGCATGTACCATTAATGCAAGGCCTGTTTCGACAATATGATGACGACGGCGTTCAACAAACCCAACTTGTTCGTCTGTGTGTGGACAAGAATAACGATGTTGAATGCCGCAATTCTTGAAAAATGTGTCCAATTTACGAAATTCACCTCCCCAATCTGTTTGGATATTTTTAATTTGTGTGTTAAATTGGTGTTCAACTAATTTTTGAAAATGAATAAAAATATCGTGCACATCAGATTTATTAGTCTTAGGAAAGAACCAAATAAAATTTGAATAAGGATTCACAAATATTACAAAATACGTATGACCATTACAAGATAAGGTGGGAGAGGGGCCCCAAACATCACTAAAAACTAATTGTAAGATGGAAGTAGATGACTTGTCATGCAACGGCAAGGACAACTTGGATGATTTGCCCATTTGACATGCAACACACAATTTCTGTTGACGGAGAGATGTGAATGGAAGTTGATGATGATGCAAGATTTGATTAAGTACTTGTTGGTGAGGATGACCAAGACGATGATGCCAATTTTCGATGGATGCTTTGATCTTATGAAAGAATTACGGAGGTGGTGTGGGAGTGGAAATAGTGTAGAGTCCATTGCTAGTGGTGCCGTAAAGAATAGGTTTCTTCGTACGACGACCCTTCACAATACAAAAATTAGGGTGAAATTCAAAAAATGCATCATTATCACGAATGAATTTTGTAACAGAAATAAGAGGCTTAGAAATAGAAGGAGCATATAGAATATTATTAAGATTAAGGGAAGACATAATAGATTGAAGAGAACTATTGCCAATATGTGAAATTGGTAAACCTTTACCATTGCCAATATGCAGAGTGTTGCTTCCATTGTATTCGGTGGGATGAGTGAAGTAAGAAAAATTAGGCATGACATGATGAGATGCTCTAGTATCTGGAAGACAATTTTCTATAGGTGAGGGAGGAGTGGGAAGAAGACCCGGTTGGGAAGAGGGAGTGTAGGTAAAATGGGTTGTTGGATAGGTTGGTGTAGGAGTGAAGCGAAGAGGACATGTTAGGGAAGTATGAGTTGGTGCGTAACACAATTGACAGCGAAGGCGATAGTCATGAGAATTTGGTTGATTGCGAAAATCAGAAAATCGACCACGACCGCCACCACGACCATAGGAGGTACGTCAACGATTGGATTGATGATTGTAGGTGTGTTGATAGGAATGAGAATGGTATTGGTTGGAAGGATGTGGTGTGTTGTGGGTAGTAACGTGAGCAGTAGGGGCATTTGGTGAGGAAGTGGATTTAATAGAGAGAGATGAAATTTTATCATCATGAAGAAATTCATGGCTTAGAAGTAGTGAGGGTAATTCAGAGAATATGACTGCCTTAGCACGGGTAGTGAGAGAGCTGATAAGATCTTTGAAATCCGACCGGAGGCCTTTGAAAACATGAATATTAAATTCTGCCGGAGACAGCGGGTGACCAGCAGCGCTGAGTTCATCGAAAATAGCTTTAACTTTGTGAAGAAAAGTGGAGGCTGAGTCATCTCCTTGATTGAGACGGTGTAGGTGCAAGTGAAGATTGATTATACAGGTGTCCGATGGGGAGTCAAGGGCTTCTGCTAGAGTTTTCCAAATTTAATGTGAGGTTTGAAGGCCGAAGACCAGTGGTATCATGTTCGGAGAGAGAGAGAAAATGAGCATGCTCATAATTAGTTTATCCCGTTGAGTCCATATAGCAGCTAGGGAGGGATATGTGGGACATGAATAGCTTCCATCAACATATTGAAAAAGGTTTTGTCCATATAAGAAGGGATCCATCTGAGTTTTCCAGTATAGGTAGTTTTTATTGTCCAATTTGAGAGACACAAAATGATGAGAGTTGGTGGGATTGATAAGTGGTGGGGGGGGGGGGGGGGGAAGAAAATTCAGCAGGAGAGTTGGGAGATAGGTTAGAGTCGGCATTAGCCATATTAGGCTCTGATGCCATGATAAACTAGTAGCATCTAGTAGGAGATATTATTGACAGTGACAAACTAGTAGAAACTAGTAACAGATATTGCTGGCAGAATAGTTAAACAGGTATAGAAATAATTTTGGAATTGATAGAATACGAATTCTCTTTCTTCTATATTTTCTTACTGTTATGAACAGTCAGTGGGTATATATAGTATATACAAAGTGAAACTCCTAAGATATTCGTTGCGGCATAATATAAGCCATGAGAGACATCTGTTAAACATTTGAAATTCAAACTATGAATTGCTATTTGCTTGGTCCGAGATTGTGGGAGGATCTGCCGAACTAATCTGAACGGATGTGGACTGGGTTAATGGTTACTACGTAAAACAAATTTCATACTCATATTATAGTTCAACTGAAGAAACTAGAACAACGATATTCTGCTACTCCTTTTCAACTAGTAAATGTTGAACCAAACAATACTTCGTATGATTTGGTTCATATTTATAACATTCTACAACATTTTAGTGATTTGTCTATTATAGTATTGTACCTCATTTCAGGTGTAGTCCAGATGGTAATAAAAAAGTAATTTGTGTATATTCAAATTTTTCTTAAATTATACAATTATGTAAAAACAAATTGAATTTTATATTCTATTTGCACAAGTAAAACATTATCTCTTTATAGAGTTTCATTTATCGATAGCAAGGTGTTTATAATAGTAAATATATTTATAGTATACTATAAAACATGTAATATAAGTTAAATAATGCACAATCATAACACGTAGATTAATGCTTACAAATTTCTTGGAGAAAAACAGGAAATAGATTTGTTAATATTAGTTCTCTTAAGTAATTAAAATTGAGAAAAGTAAATAATGAAAAATAAAAAAATTGCAATTCTAATTTTTAAGTTTAAATATAATGTTAGTGAACTTTAAAATAGAGTACACAAGTTAAATTATGCATATAATTAACTTCTATAAATTTGTAATAAAAGAGGCTTATTTTAAGTTAATATGAAAGTAGTAACATGAAGTAAAAGTGTGAAGTTAATGTGATTTGATTGAACAAAAATATATATAATTTGAAAAATATATATAATACGTTATACTGGTAAGACAAAAATGTATATAATTTGATCAAAGTCCACAATATTTAGTCAAACAAAATAAATTAAAATCTTTATACCAGTAAGACATATATATATATATAAGTTAACCAAGAAGATAAATTTATGAAAAATAACTATTGTTGCAAAAAATAGCAAATATAGGTTTGCGACTTTTCCAGATTACAGTTTAGTTGAATAAAGTTAAAAGAGGGATAACCTAATTGTTATTTTCATGTTTTGAGCTTTTCAACTGGCAAGTGCTAAAGCAAGTAAAATTTTGTATAATTATTTTTATTTTTGTATTTTTTTTACTAAGTGGTGTAATGAATTATTGACGTTAGTTCTCAGATTACATTACATATCCATAAACAATAGCCCCCATTATACAATAATCAGAATTGAAGTGTGTGTGTGGTCAATTTTATATTTTCACAATTGGGATGAAGCCTATATGTGTGTCTCTATGTGTGTGTGTGTGTGTGTGTGTGTGTGTGTGTGTGTGTGTGTGTGTGTGTCACAATGATTATATGTTCACCATTTATATGCTCTAATCACATATCCTAACATACATATGTAGTGAACTATACAATTGAGTTCAAAAATTCAAATCTTACATATATCAGTAACATATGTAAAAAATTGAGCTTAGAAATACAAGTAATTGCTAAAATAGTTTTGGTAGTTTCTTAGATTACAATCTACTACTGCTTTCGAGCTTGTAAATGTTGAACCAAATAATACTTTGTATTATTTGTTTCATATTTTTAACATACTATAAAAGTGCAATGATTTGTATATTATAGTATTGTACCTCATTTTGAGTGTAGTCCACATGATATAGAATAAACATAATATTTGTATATTCAAGTTTTTCAAAAATGACGCATTTATATAAAAGAAAATTTTGAATTATATACATTATTTGCAAAAGAAAAAAAAATTACATTCGTGCATATTAATGCTATTAAGTGATTAAAATAGGTAAAAGGGAATAAAGAAAAAAAAGCATGAGATGCTCTCAACACTCTTCATGAGATGATATCTAATAGACACGCCCCATGCTATATTTCCATTATTATTATAGTTTTCAAAATGTTGGATGAAAGACCATCCAATACTCTACAACGAATTTGGAAAATGTAGATTGACTTTTATGTAGAGGATCAACAACCTTGAAAGATCTTGATAGACTTCCTCTCCATCAAAATGTATGATTTTTTCAATATATTCATGAATTGTTGTCTCATTCAACTTATATTTCTTGCTAAACATTCTTTGGAGAAATTTTGACTCCAACTCAACAAAAGTTATTGATGTTTTAGGTTAAACACGTGCATATTGACCTTTGGTTGGAAAACCAAATATTAAACCTATCCTCATTCTTCAATTCAATAAACTTATTTCTAAATCGAAATGACTTCTTCGTTTTGTCATAATTTGAAAAAAATTTAGCTGATGCCTTAGATATGTTCGAGACTATAGATTCAATTATTTTCTCGTTGTAAATATCTTCAATTACGTGTCCAAACACGTACTCTAATATAATATTGGTCTTATCCTTTGAGAGATGTGCTTTATGCTTGTTTATTAGTTTGATCAATCGTAAAAATTACATCTCATATGGGCTTTAGCATTCTTCACATTTAATTTCGTAGCCTTGCTCTTGTTTTCCTTGGATATTTTTTTGTTTTTCTGTGGTGAATAATTATCATCAATTTCTTCTTTTGCTTTTCTTTTCAATTTTGCTTTACTCACAGTTTTGTGTCACTACTTGAAGTAACAGGTATTTGTTTATCGAACACCAATCTAGCCTATTGTATAAACATTTACAGCAAGACATGAGATACTTTATTCTTTATAAACATTAATAAAATATGATATGAAAAATTATTAAAATAAGTGTTTTATGTATTTTTATTTTTCAACTAGTAGGCACTATAGAGTAATATAAACAAATAAGTCAGTGAACACTAAGAAACATAAACAACATATGTAATTAATGGAAATAACTATAAAAATGTCTAAAATTATTCAATGAAGAAACAAGAATAAAATGAATAAGTGATAAAGATAGCCGAAACATATTGAATATAGTTTAAATTTTATTAATTTGGCATTCTAAATTTAAAGTGACTTAATGTCCTTAAAACATTGTGAGAAAGAGTATCATAATAAGTTTGGGTTATCCAACCATAACGCCTATTCTAGCTCAATAACATTTTCACACATCTGAACAGCACAATCTAGCTCGATTTAAACGTTGTTTTTAAATACAGTTTTGAAATTCAATTTTTTATGTTTATATTTATTGGTGTGCGTTTGGTAAACTTGATTTTAAATATAGTATTTTGAAAATTTGACAAAATTGGCAAACATGTATATTTATATTATACATGTGTGTGTGTGTGTGTGTGTGTGTGTGTGTGTGTGTGTGTGTGTATAAACACATACATAAAACTTTCATACATACATGAATTCATACATATATACATACATACATGCATACATACATACATACATACATACATGCATACATACATCATAAATTATATACATGTACATTTAATATCATGTATTTTTGTGTATATTTAGTGAGGTATGTTGGGGAGTTTAACTATATATATATATAAGGTTTATGAGGGGATGTCGAGTAGAGTTTGAAGAGAGAGAGAGAGAGAGAGAGAGAGGTGTGCTTTGTTTGTCATTGTTTTGCACCGTCTAAGAGTGGGTGGGTAAGAGATTGAGCGGCTCGAGGTTGGAGATTGAAGATTTGGTGTGATAGCAAAGCGGACGATTTTGCAGCCCTCGTGGCTCGATATTAAATCGTTCCTTTAATGCCTTGTTAGCAAAATCGGGACCTCTACTTATGTTATCAGCTTATATAACAGTAGAAAAACACTTACTCCTTATTATATATATATTTCACATTATTCCATACATTAATAATACATGTATAGAATTATATATAAGTATCATGTATCTATTGATAATATTATTTAACTTTACGTTATTCCATACGTAATTTTGTGTACATGTACATATTAATGTATTATGTATGTATATTATATATTAATGTATAAATGCATTAAAATATTAAGAATGAATAATTCTGAGTTAAAAAAATAAAAAACAGAAGTTATAAAACACCCTCAACCTGTTTTCTGAAAAACTTGATTATAACACAGAAATATTATAATTTAGTGTTTAAAAATAGGTTGTCAAATGGAGATTTTTTATCAGAATCGTATTTAAACACAAAAAATAGAATTATAATTACAAACCAAGCAGGCATTGAATGCTAAGAAGATACTAACAATTACCTATTATACATGTTGTACTTCTCCATATTCACTATTGTGTTTAGGGGTGTAAAACATTACTATGACCAATGTTTGTTACCAATCATGGAGAAAAAAAATTAAAGACACGTATTACCTGATGTTGAATGTGTATTTCTTTAGATGTATCTAAGGCTCTTATCGAAAGGGCTTGGATTGGAGTTGGTGACAAAGGCCCCTAGAAATATGTGGATTTTGAAAATTTTCCCTTATACTTCAATTCATGCGGAAAGTAAGGTCATGATTATACCATACACAAGAGAGTTATGTTAGATGATGGAAATATAAGGGAGGTCAATAATGATAAGCGTGCTATTCAAACACAAAATTCCTACCAACAAATATTGAAAAATACGGTAAGGTTTGGGTGAGTAAAAAGGATAATGAAAAATTGAAACATAACACTAATTCAAACCATTAGATTGAGCTATTTATGAAAATTAACACATAAAGTGTTGCTGATTAGAGGACATTTTAGAATGACCCCATTGTGTGAGCTACGCATAGGTAATTATAGAATCATCCCGCTGAGTGTTCCCATAATGAGGCCTTAAAATTTTCATTATGGCTAGTATTGAAAACTAAAAGAAGGCATGAGATAGGCACATAAAGAATACCCAATTCTTTTTAACTTTCATCAAATTATACATGTGGATCAATTAATTTTCTCCCCATGAGCTGCCATATTACCAACATCTAGAAAATCAAAAAAGAGTTGGCATTATAAGCTGTCTCTATCAGACAATTAAGACAATAAAGGTAAAGACTTCCTCTCTTACATAGAGGGGAAGAAATATTTTGAAAATATGTTAACTAGGATGATTGATACACACAAAAGAAAATTCAAGATTAAAAAATGGAAAAAAGAATAATCTTTAAAACTTATCATTGAAAAGAATCACCGAATCATATGTTAAATCCAACTCTAGATCATGTAGTTTATCCAATGCTTACTGATTAACATTTTGCTTTGGAACATTAGAGGGCCATATAATAGAGAAATGGAAGTTCAGGTTATCCAACCATGGAGCCTGTTAAAGCTCAATAACATTTTCACACATATGAACAGTACAATGTGTGTATACGACTAATAATAAATTATAGTAAATGTTAAGCTAATATTAAACAATTACCTATTATTACTACCAAAATCAGGTAAAAGAGTATCTAAGCCTCCAGAACATTTATCATTCTTCAATTATAAAGTCCCAATCATATTGTAAAAATTACAATTATATTTCACATTCTTCGATTTTGCCTTTAAAACATTGAAAATGTCATCATTGTAAATGAACTTATAATAAACCGACACTGAAGAAAACGATGACAGAATTTTCATTTTAATTGTTGAATTTTATTCTTTAATTGTGGACTTGTAATCAAAATCATAAGTGTGACACCCCGCTTACTAAATAATGGGTGGCCAGCCCTCTACTAAAATAAATCAAGAATTTCATTTGGCTCATTCTTATCATCACTGTCGAAAACCAATTACTTACTAACCACCTATTATTAAATTAAGGCAAGTGTCAATTTCAATATTTATTAAAGTGACATAACAACACTATACTCAAACCATAACTCCTTCAGACAAATACTAAAAGTCCACAATCACATAATAAGTCTGAAAACAAAAATATATTACATGCAAAATTTAACCGAATTAACCATCGGTATAACATCTATATAATAATCCCCAAAGTAAAATAAAATGGAATAAAATTATCTGAGACGGGCAACATGCCCAAATATTAAGATAGTCATGTCTAGAGTATGAGAATAGAAGTGGTTAAATCAAATCCTGCGACATCCCACATCTGTCGCAGCTCCAACACCTGGAAAGACAATCACATTTGGCCTCCCTGTAGCTGGACACCTAAAATATTTTTGAAAATAAATTTGATACGGGTCAGAGCCCAACTCCTTTTGAAAATATTTTGCAAGTAATTAAAATTCATAACTAATTATGTGTTCATCCTTACGTATTTAAATTGGTACCGCATTCTCATGTGACACTACTCACTCTCAACTAAAGTACGCACCTAATGTATGCGATTTAACTGCCTAGTGTATGCGATTTAACTACCTAGTTATCGTACCCGCATAACTAGTCCCAGAATATCCTTAAATTCATACGTTACCCTGTCACATATATTTTTATAAAATTATCTTTCCGATTCGGCTCAATAACTATAATTCTCAATTATAATTTATCACTTTATTCATTATAACTTTCACTAATTATTTAAACATCATTCACACTTAATGTCTTAATCCCGTATATAACTCTTTCACATTTTTATACGTAATTTCCATATCATAATGCACATATATTTCTCTCACTAGATACGTATAACCATCATCCATCCAAACTAGGACTCTTTGAATCATTTCCCTAGTGTTCTATTCCGCTTCAGGGCACCACTTCCTTACCCTGGGCTACTGGGACAGAATCTCACCACCGAACCCAAAATCGTAAACGTATTGAAGGCGGTCGTAGTTGTCGCGGCCCAAATTAATTAATTTAAACTCATCCTTTTAATTATAGATAAATTGCCTTAAACAATGCTTTAATTTAAATCTGTGAGGAAAATAGCATAAGATTTTTTTTCCAAAGGTATGTGTAGATGAAAACATAACTGCCTTTACTTATAACTTATAAGTACTACATAAATTTACATAACCAAGATCCTTAGTTTAATAATTACACAAAAGGAATCTTGATACTCAAACCATACTAATTATCCGTCACTCCCCTGTTTTAAGGTCCTAACTTGGCAGTGAACTCCAAATTATAAGCATACCTGAAACAAAACATTATAGAATTGTAAGCTATAAAGGCTTAGTGAATGACCACATACCAAACATACAACCAATTGAATAACCATTTTTTTTTCCTAATGCTATAACCCAACCGGAGTTGTGAAACTCTCGCAAGCCTGGACCCGCCACAGTCCAATTAACCCACCACAGTTATTAGGGACCACCACATCCCTTTATTAGGCCCGAGTACACAAACCTTTAAGTTGGATTAACAGGACCACCACATCCTGTAGGACCCACCACACTCCTTAACATTAGATAAAGGACTCACTAGTCCATATCATCATATAACATCGCTTAACATTTTTAATCATATACATATGTTTCATAAATACAAAATCACTCCCATAAACATTTTAACCCATGTGTTTAACTACACATTTCGATATGAAATTATAAGCATTTCTATTTCATAAGGAAGGTCACTCACCTCGGATTTAGTGCTAAGATTAATACCAACTACTTCCTTGGTATGGTATTATTAGCTGCTTCCCCCACCTAATATTTGAATACACTGATTAACATCAAACCCGATAATACATCACATCATTTGGTCAATCAGAAATAACTAAGGAGTAATTAAATATGACACTTCACATATCTATAACATCGAATTAATTAGGGTTCTAACACAATTTACAGAATTAAATTATGAATTTCTTGACAAAGTTATGCCTATTTTATTACAACCTTTTTCCAAATCATTTCTCCAGAAAAACAACAACACAACTTCAACTTCCTGAAATTTTCATAATTTTTATAAAATATAACTTTGCATGATATTCCACCCAATATCAGTAAACATATTTAATAATACAAAATTAATGTTTCATGATTTTTAGGGCTCATTTTCTATGTCGAGCAAAACGTCAAACACCTGGTATGCATTATTGCTACTTTAGGGCAGATTTTAAACCAAAACTTCAAACTATCACCAAGGGTTCATTCCTTGATATTTTTATACAATTTTAGGATATGTTATACATGTATGAGTATATTTTACTCTCCAACTTGAATCACTTAATTACAATAAGTATTCCATGATTTATGCCATTTTTAGTATAACTAGGTCAAAATACAATATTAAGGCATAACTTAACATTTTTAAGCATACATAACCTTGACCTTGAGTATAATTCATGAAAAATATAATAAACATGTTTTAGCAGAAATATACATCCTAATCATGAATTTTCTAAATCAAAATGCTTTACGAAAAGATGATGTAAATTTAGGACTTTAAAGTATGCATTTATGATCCTAGCTCCAGTTTTAACTTATGTTCTTAACCCATCCTTGTTCCAACACAATTCAGCAATATGGGTATCATTAAAATATATATCCAAATCAAAAATAAAAAAAATGATAAGTATAGAACTCATCCATGTGACCAACTTTAATAAAGATGTAATTACCTTACGAGGATTCCTTGATTTATGGAAAATTTCCAAAGATTTATTCCTTAACTTTCTTCTCTTTCTCTCTCTTTAGGCAAAACTCTTGTTCATGGCTGCATTTGTTGAACAAAGGAGTTGTTTTATACAGTTTAAGTCGGCAAAAACATCACCCACCCTTTAACCAATCAAAAAATAGCACATGGTGTGCTAATAAGACAATTGTCACTTAAGGGATGGACATTTTTACCCTTGTTTCGTACTTTCGGTATAACTTTTTGTACGAGCCTCCATTTAACCCACCGTTTGTTGTGTTATAATATTAATTCATATATCTACAACTTTCATAATTTATGTTTTCCCAAAATCATAAACTAATACGCCTAATTTGGGCATCGAACAGGAAAGTAGCAATTTACCGAAAATCTCAAAACTTTCACCTTTGGCGACCAAACATTGCCAATTTCATATCAACACCCTTATTTACTTTTATAAACATAATCATGCATTAAAAACATAATTTATGATGCATTTAACCACATAACTAATCATATGTTCTAAACATGATATCCCCGATCATAAGCTGAATTAGCACCTAATGTAAGCAACACATATATCACATGAGCATGCATCCCCTAAATATGATAATTAGCATGTTTAACACACATAACCAATTTATAACTTATAACTCCTAAGTTATAATTAATCATGTAATTAACCTTCCTAATCATGTTTTAGGGCCTTACAATTCTACCCCTCTTATAAAAATTTCGTCCTCGAAATTTAACGCATAAGAAACTTACCAAATAGATGAGGGTATTGCTTCTTCATGTTATCCTCCCCTTCCCAGGTGGCATACTCTACATTGTGACTTCTCCACATCACTTTAACTAGTGAAATGGTTTTACTAAGCAACACTTGCTCCTTTCGATCTACAATAGCAATGGGTTCCTCCATATAGGTTAAGTCATCTAGAAGCTCTATTAGTTGTGAAATAAACACATGTGAAGAATCGGGCACATACTTACGTAACATGAATATATGAAAAACATCGTGTATCCGAGATAATTCTGGTGGTAATGCCAACTTATAAGCTACAGTTCCAACCCTTTTTACTATCTCATAAGGGACAATGTACCTGGGACTTAACTTTCCCTTATTCCCAAATCTCATAACCCCTCTCCAAGGAGAAACACGTAGGAATACTCGATCACCTTCCTCAAATTTCAATTCTTTCCTTCGGTTGTCTGCATAACTTTTTTGTCTACTTTGCGCCACCTTTAAGTGATTATTGATAAGATTGATCTTTTCAGTAGTCTGCTGTACAATTTCTGGCCCAAGTAGTTTTCGTTCTCCTACTTCAGTCCAATACACTGGAGTTCTACATTTTCTCCCATACAAAGCTTCATAAGGAGCCATCTCAATACTCGAATGATAGCTATTATTATAAGCAAACTCTATTAGTGGAAAGTGTTCATCCCAACTGCCCCTGAACTCCAATACACAAATTCGTAACATATCTTCGAGTGTCTGGATCGTTCTTTCTGACTGCCCATCAGTCTGAGGGTGAAAAGTTGTACTAAATTTCAATTTAGTCCCCAAAGCTTGTTGTAAACTAGGCCAAAAGTGAGAAGTGAACTTAGGATCTCGATCAAAAATAATAGAAACTGGTGCACCATGCAATCTAATAATCTCATCCATATGTATTTTTGCATATCTATCCATGGAGTAAGTAGCTTTAACAGGAAGAAAATGTGCAGACTTAGTCAACCTATCAACGATGACCCAAATAGAATCAAACCCTCGGGATGATTTTGGTAAACTTACAACAAAATCTGTAGTAACATGTTCCCATTTTCACTCAGGAATAGGCAATGGTTGTAGTAAACCACTTGGCTTCTGATGCTCTGCCTTCACCTGTTGGCAAACTAAACATCTAGCAACAAAATCTCCAATGTCGTGTTTCATTCCCGACCACCAATAACATTGTTTCAAATCTCTATACAGTTTCGTGTTCCCTAGATGCATAGCATATAAAGAACAGTGTGCTTCCTCTAAAACCGTTCTTCTTAAATCAGGCACATTAGGTACACACAAACGGTTACCGTACATAACAATGTCATCATCCCGAGTAGAAAATTCATTTGCTTTACCCTTTTTCATATTATCTCTAACTTTCTCCAATTCTGCATCTCCTGCCTGTGCTTGTTTAATCTAGTCAATCAATAGGGGTCTAACATTTAAATGTGCTACTATTCCGTAAGACTCATTCAAGTTTAATTCCACCCCCATTAAAGCTAACTCTCTCTGCAGGTCAACTCGAATACAATGAATACAAGATACTATGCCTCGAGATTTTCTGCTCAAAGCATCGGCAACAACATTAGCTTTACCCGGATGGTGATGTATCGTGCAATCATAATCTTTTATAAGTTCCATCCACCTTCTTTGCCTCAAGTTCAAGTCTTTTTTAGTAAACAAGTATTTTAAGCTTTGATAGTCAGTAAAAATTTCACAACTAACACCATATAAGTAATGTCTACAGATCTTTAATGAAAAAACTACTACAGCTAACTCGAGATCATGAGTAGGGTAGTTACGTTCATGTATCTTTAACTGTCGAGAAGCAAAAGCAATTACCTTTCCATGCTGCATTAATACACATCCAAGTCCTTGATACAAAGCATCACTATAAATAACTAAACCTTCTATACCTGTTGGGATAGTCAATACTTGAGCTGATGTCAACTTACCCTTTAAGTTTTCAAAGCTCTTATCACAATCATCACTCCACACAAACTTGATCTCCTTTCTGGTAAGTTTAGTCAATGGCAATGCAATAGAAGAAAACCCCGGTATAAACCTTCTGTAATAGCCCGCCAATCCCAAAAAGCTACGTACCTCTGTCACACTAGTTAGCCTTTCCCAATTTGATTATTGCTTCTACCTTCTTGGGATTAACACAAATACCATCAGTAGAAATAACATGCCCCAAAAATACTACCCTGTCTATCCAAAATTCACATTTAGAAAATTTAGCATACAACTTCTTTTCTTGCAGGGTCTGTAAAATAACACGCAGGTGGTGTTCATGCTCATCCCTCGTACGAGAATATATCAAAATATCATCAATAAATACAATAACAAAAGAATCCACGTATGGGTTAAATATACGGTTCATCAAATCCATGAATACAGCTGGTGCATTTGTCAACCCAAATGGCATGACAAGGAATTCATAATGTCCATACCTGGAACGAAAAGCAGTTTTAGAAATATCACAGTCTCTTACTTTCAATTGATGATATCCGGATCTAGATCGATCTTGGAATACACCTTAGCTCCTTGTAACTGATCGAACAAGTCATCAATTCGGGGTAGTGGGTATTTGTTACGGATATTCACCTTATTCAATTGACGATAATCGATGCACAACCTCATGGTTCCATCTTTCTTCTTCACAAACAATACTAGGGCTCCCCACGGTGATACACTAGGCCTTATAAAACCACGATCTAACAAATCTTGCAACTGTATATTTAGCTCTTTTAATTTTGCAGGTGCCATACGATATGGTGCAATAGATATTGGTATAGTTCCTGGTACCAACTCCATCGAAAATTCCACCTCACGGTCTGGTGCTAACCCTGGGAGTTCTTCTGGGAAGACATCTGCAAACTCATTAACTACTGGTATATCTGATAGTTTTCCAGCCTCTTGTCGTGCATCCACCACATGAGCAAGATAACCCTCACATCCTTTCTTTAGAAGTTCATAACATTTTGTAGCAGAAATCAAACATGTTGGAGTGATACTTCGTTCCCCAGTAAATTTAGATTCAGGCTCACCCGGTAATCGAAACACTACCTCCTTTTTAAAGCAATCTAAACATACATGATATGAGGCTAACCAATCCATACCCAGTATCACATCAAAGTCACGCATATCGAGAGGTAATAAGTCAAATAGTAATTCTTTTTCACCCACTCGTACTACACACTCCCTATATACCCTCTCAATAAAAACCAACCCCCTCACTGGAATAACAATAGCTAAACCAGAATCTAATGATGATAATGGTTTATTAAGATGCAACATATAAAGCAAAGACACAAAATAATGTGTAGAACCAGGATCTATCAACACATAAGCATCTTTATCACCAATAGGAAGTGTACCTGTCACTAGGTTAGGCATAGCTTGTGCATCTTGTTGCGTCAGTGAAAACACTCTGCCTTGGACTTGGTTTTGAGACACGCCTCCTCTACCTCCCCTGTGTACTTTCGGTGTAGAAATCCTATCTCCTACTGTCACACTCCCAACTGAAGTTGTAGCTCCCATCGCTGGACAATTCTTTCATAAGTGCCCCGGTTGATGACAATGGAAACATAAAGGTGTCATCTCATCTATTGTACACTCCCGAGACATGTGCCCTTGACCACCACATCTATAACAAAATATGGCCCTCAATCCCATCACAGATGCATTTTCTGACCGATTCATCCCAGTCCTTCCACCTCGAGCTTGAAATCTTCCACGTGCATTTCTATTATTTTTAAATTCTTGGCCCTTAGGCACTCCTCGTACTACACTCTGAGTTGAGGTTCCCGCCTCCGATCCATATGATCTTATACTATCATGTCTAGCTTTCTTCGAGTGTTCAACTTGCATTTCTTTTATTGACTTTTCTGACACCATGGCCCTATCCACCAAGTCCACATAATCCGTAATCTTCATATTAGCAACCATGCTTTTTATATCTACACTTAGCCCGGTTTGAAACCGATCACATTTACTTTCTTCCATCCTCACCAAGTCAGGTGCAAATCTAGATAAGGATATAAATAAAGCTTCATACTCTGCCATTGTTCGATTCCCCTGTTTCAACGTGATAAATTCTTCCTCTTTCTCTTTCCTATAAAGCCTTGGAAAATATTTTTCAAAGAACACCTTTACAAAACTCTCCCATGTAATTTGTGGAGGATTTATTGGCACCACTCCCCCCATTATAGTAAGTAAACTTTCTGTTGCGTCCCACCATAACTTTGCATCATCCTCTAACCTAAAGGTTGCTAACAAAACCTTTTGTTCATCTCGCACTTCCATCACCTTGAATATTGTTTCCATCTTTCTAATCCACCCCTCTGCCACTAACGGATCAATAGTCTCAGTAAATGCTGGAAGATTTAACTTCATGAACCTCTCATGCAATTTGTCTATATCCCCACCATGTTCTCCACCTCTTTCTTGTTCCATAAGTTGTGCCACAGCACGTAATATTCTTCCCACGTCATCAATAGGTTGTTGTTGCACCTCTGGTTCCTCCACTTGAACATGTCTATGTCCCTGCTGACTATTAGGAACATAAGATGCCTCACCCTCTGCTCCATCATGCGGCTCGCGTGGATCCATCACTCACTATAGTATAATTAACTTAAAGAAAATACAATAGTATTAGTTTAATATTAACATTGTTAGTCAAAATCCAAACACATAGAAAACTCACATGCTAGTGTCCACTACCAATCTAGATCCTCACACCCTGTCCAGAACCTAATAACCATGCTCTGATACCAAGTTGTCACGCCCCGAATTAATTAAGTTAAACTCATCCTTTTAATTAGAGATAAATTGCCTTAAGCAATGCTTTAATTTAAATCTCTGAGGAAAATAGCATAAGATTTTTTTTTCCCAAAGGTATGTGTAGATGAAAACATAACTGTCTTTACTTATAAGTACTACATAACTTTAAATAACCAAGATCCTTAGTTTAATAATTACACAAAAGGAATCTTGATATTCAAACCATACTAATTATTCATCACTCCCCCATTTTAAGGTCCTAACTTGGCAGTGAGCTCCAAATTATAAGCATACCTGAAACAAAACATTATAGAAGTGTAAGCTATAAAGGCTTAGTGAATGACCACATACCACACATACAACCAATTGAATAACCATTTTTATTTTTTTTTCTAATGCTATAACCCAACAGGAGTTGTGAAACTCTCGCACGCCTAGACCCGCCACAGTCCAATTAACCCACCACAGTTATTAGGGACCACCACATCCCTTTATTAGGCCCGAGTACACAAACCTTTAAGTTGGATTAACAGGACCACCACATCCCGTAGGACCACCACAGTCCTTAACATTAGATAAAGGACTCACTAGTCCATATCCTCATATAACATCGCTTAACATTTTTAATCATATGCATATGTTTCATAAATACAACATCACTCCCATAAACATTTTAACCCATGTGTTTAACTACACATTTCGATATGAAATTAAAACCATTTCTATTTCATAAGGAAGGTCACTCACCTTAGATTTAGTGCTAAGATTAATACCAACTACTTCCTTGGTATGGTAGTATTATCTGCTTCCCCACCTAACAAGTCAATGTCGTTAGTATTTGAATACACCGATTAACATCAAACCCGATAATACATCACATCATTTGGTCAATCAGAACTAACTAAGGAGTAATTAAATATGACACTTCACATATCTATAACATCGAATTAATTAGGGTTCTAACACAATTTACAGAATTAAATTACGAATTTGCTAGACAAAGTTATGCCTATTTTATTACAACCTTTTCCAAATCATTTCTCCAGAAAAACAACAACACAACTTCAACTTCCTGGAATTTTCATAATTTTTATACAATATAACTTTGCATGATATTCCAACCAATATCAGTAAACATATTTAATAATACAAAATTAATATTTCATGATTTTTAGGGCTCATTTTCTATGTCGAGCAAAACGTCAAACACCTGGTATGCATTCTTGCTACTTTTGGGCAGATTTTAAACCAAAACTTCAAACTATCACCAAGGGTTCATTCCTTGGTATTTTTATACATTTTTCGGATATGTTATACATGTATGAGTTGAAGCCCTTATACTTTTGACTCACTTGAGCCTATATTGTATAAGTGCTCATCTAGTTTGGAAATTATGACAAAATTGTGTCCTACCTAGAATCCAAAGAACCTCAGAAGTTGGTTTGCTACTTCATCTCTCTATCTTGTAGTGATCAAGAACCTATTGCCAACACTCACACACAGTAGAATTCATTTATTTCATATCATACTTCATAATAATGTGTGTACATATGTTGAGTATGTTTAAATCCCTAAATTGGAATTTTAATAATTTTTTGGGATTTTTTTAACATTTTTAAAATAAATTTTTCTTAATTAAAACTTGTTTTAAAAAGTTTTGTGGTCAATTTATAAATATCATTTGTTGATTTTATTGGCTTAATGTTACCTTGGGTAGAATCCGAAAGCGGAGTAAACTTGTGGGTGTGGTTTTAATTAACTTTGGACGCGCGTTTGTTATCCTGTTAATAACCAACACTTGTCCTCATCTGATTGGCTGAAGTTGTGTTTCTTTATTGAATTAAAACAACGTTCATTCCTAGCCCTTGGATCATTAGCTATCAATGCTCTGCATGTTGTCTTGATGAATCCCAGTACAACTCTTTAGACCAATCAGAATTCGTTTAATCACCGCCTTATTAGAACCCTACGATCTAAGTCAATTTGGCTTGACTTAATCCAGGACCTTGGTTTTGAGCCTGCCTCTCGAACCTTCTCCTCACCCTATAAAAGGGACCCTTCTCTCAGACTTTGAAGACTTTTGCCATTTTCATTTCCTCTGAGAAATTGAGAGAGAAGAGAGAGAAGAGAGAAAACAGATAGAGAAGAGAGATAGATAGAAACCCTAACCCTATTCGTCAAACCTCTTCCATCCAAACTCAAACACTTATTCAAATACCTCCATATCCAAAACACTTCTCTGAGTGTTCTTGAGAGTTTGAGAGTTTGAGTTGAGTTTGTTTTTGTTGCTGTAACCTCGTGTTCACTTGATCTTGTTTTCAACTTAAACGTTTTACTCAGATCTACTTCTGATTTCATAGAAATTTCAGATCTGAGTTATTAATGTTACATTACACTTAGTTTCATTTTATTTCTCATCTTGAGAAATATATTGTTGATTATTTTCTTTAAAACGTTTGCTTACTTTTGAAATCAACAATAAATGTTTTCTGTTTCTAGATCTTGTAAAACTAAACCTTTGACCTAGTTTGAATCTCACTTGGAGGTTTTCAATCTCGAAAAATTTCTCTAAATTCTGAGATTGATTAAGACCTTGTCTGTCTTCCTAGCAAGGTATCCGTGGATTCTGGGAATGATTTAAAGGTCAAATAAGGTGAAACGTTTTGTAAGAAGAAAGAAAGAGAAAAGATCACAGCATATAGTGCTAGTGTAATTTGTTAGGACTGTTTGTACTTAATAAGTGTGTGTGTGCATGCATGTGTTAGAAATCACCTTCACAAACACTTTCACCCTACAACATGAAAAGTGTTGGTAATAAGATCTTGAGAACAAAGAGTTGACGTAAAGAGATGGAACAAATCAGAAGTTAACAAACTGGGAGAACTACATCTACAATCAGAACTGTAGAGAAGTTTAAGGACACCAGAGGGTACATTCCTAAACTTATATAGGACTGAGTTGTTTGCATGTTAGTTATATAGTTTGTAACTCATATATTTGTTTTAGTGGATTTTTCATTTTACTCCGTAGAGGGAGTCGTGGATGTCTCCTCAATTGGTGAGGTTTTACCATATAAAAAACATCGTGAACATAATCATTCTACATCTCTTCATCTCACTCTTGGTTGTGCTGAGTTTAATATTTTTAAACTTCTTTATAAACCTGTTATTCAATTCTTGAATAGATCTCGTACATACTGATTTATTAAACACATCTTGTGTTCAAATAGTTTGGTTTTTGCGAAAAGAGTTTCTTAAAAAAACAGATCGGAGTTACTTATATAGTTTATTTTTAATAAACGGCTTTAGTAACATTTTTCAATTGGTATCAGATCTTTGTAAGCTGCTTTCAAAGGAGATCTTGTGTTTCTGAAATTGTTTTCTGAAAATCAAATATCGACGAGAAAAATGAAAGATTTGGTAACTTGACCAGACCTCCAATCTTTGATGGAACCAATTTTGCTTACTGGAAAGTAAGGATGATTGCTTTCATTCAAAGAACTTTGAGAGATGATGTCTGGGACATTGTTGAAAATGGTTATATTTTTCCTACTAAACCAGCCAATGAAGGAAGTAATGAGAGGGTTAAGAAAGCTTTAAGTGAGTTCACTCAAGAAGAGAAACAAGTTTCTTGAAATAATAATAAAGGAAAGAATGCCATATTTATGTCTATAAATGAACATGAATTCAAAAGAATATCATCCTGTACCACTTCTAAGGAAGCTTAGGACACCTTAGTCACTGCTCATGAAGGAGACACTAAAGTTAAGGCTGCTAAAACCCAAATTCTTATTCAACAATATAACTCCTTAATAATGTCTGAGACTGAGTCATTTGATGACTTCTATATGAACTTGACTGATATTGTGATCAAGCTGCATGCTAATGGGGTGACTTATGATAGACATGAAATTGTATCTAAAATTCTAAGATCATTACCACAGAAATTTGATAATAAACGATATGCTATTGAGGAAATGTGTGATCAAAATCTCACTCCTGAATTACTCAGTAGTAAACTAAGAACTGTGGAAATGGAACTAGAATTTAAGAAAAAATTGACTCAAACCCATAGGAAACAGACTAGTTCCAATCTTAGCTTCTCTTATAAGATCACTAAGCCTGAACTTATATTCCCCACTTATGATTCTGATGAGGAATGCAATATAGAGAGTTTGGACAATCAAATTTCCTTAATTACTAAACAGTTCAAGAAAATTATTAAGTTTAGAAACAAAGTGGCAAATAAATAAGGCAATTCAAATTATCCAACTTCCTCTACTCACAGGACTCATGAGAAAAACCATGACAAAAATCATAAGGACTCTTACACTAGACCTAATAGAGACCTTAAGAAGACTGAATGCTATAGATGTGGTAAACTGGGGCACATTGCACAAGAATGTAAAGTTAACTTGAACACTCAAAACAAAAACACTAGAGCCAACATTTGCAAAACATGGGATGATTCAAGTGACTCTGAAAAGGAGGAACCTGAGTCATCTGATGTCTTTGATCCTTGCATGTCGTTCTTTGCTAAGATCATATAATATGATGATGTACTTATGCCTGTGTATGAGAATGCTTCTAGTAACTCTACTCCTGCTATTGAGAATCATGTTTATACTGGTTTAGATTCTTTGATTACTGAGAATGTTGCATGTTCTACCTCGGGGTGTGTGAGTCAAAGGGATAGCGATAATGACGATGTCAATGGGTGTGTGAGTTTAAAAAATGAATCTTTAGGGGTCACTCCACACACCACACTTAGTGACTCGGATAATGAAGACCTCCCTGACATTCACACACTTTATGCTAAAACTCTCAAGAAAAGCACTAGATTAGAAAAGATTATGAAATATCTCACTAAGAAGTTAGAAGATCTAAGCCTAATGGTTAAACTAAATGCTGAAGAGTATACTACCCAATGTTTGACTCATAAAAGCGAAATCAAAATGTTTGATGAAAAACTCAGAGATTTAAAAGAAACAAATGAAACTCTGGAGAAAAAATACAAAGGGACATTGTTAGAATTGGAGCAAACTAAAGAAAAGACAACAACTGTTTTCAAAAAATTTACAAAATTTAAAAATAATTCCAAATGTTTTGATGAATTTGTTGCTGAATCAAAAACTAATTCTGATGATCGAACTGGAATAGGATTTTGCCCCAATTTGAAAACACAAACAAAATCCTTTGAAACTATCAAGTTTGTGTCAGGTGGCAAAAGACCTATTGAAACATGCCCAGACCTTCATTCTCTAAAAACTGAGTTTGATTCAAAAAATCAAAATTTTAATATTGGGGAATCAAGTTGCTCTAAACATGAAAGTTCAACTAAGGCTAAATACGTTTGTCCTTCTATTAGGAAGAGTGAGTCTGCATTCAAGACTGTCACACCTAGGAATAGAGTTCAGCCTCAAAACTCTATAAAACCTTTGTTCAGAAACTTTCCTAAGGAGACCCCAATTCTGAGAAATCTTTATTGCTCCTATTGCGACATATATGGTCACTCTTTTGATGATTGTTATGCTAGGAGACTCGTTAAACCTACCTATAATCCTTATCTCTACCAAAACTTTAACTATTCTAGGAGGAGCCGTAAGAATTATGTACTTCCTAGACAGCCTGATAGAAATTCTAATTATAGAAAGAAAAAGACCAAACCTAAAAGAACATTTACTAGAAGGAATCCTAAGCTCTTTCCTAAACCAAATGCCCAAGTCCTTCACAAATTTAAAAATCATGCGCAAAATGTTTTTCAGCAAAAATCCAAAGCTCGCAAATTTTATCAATTAAGAACTAATAAGTGCAAGATGAAAACTAAGGCAATTTGGGTTAGAAAAGATGATCTATTACCTCAGATGAAGTGTAATGTTGTTGTTACTGCTTTAAAAGTTGGACACACATCATCTTGTTGGTATTTAGACTCTGGATGTTCTAAGCATATGACTGGTGATGAAACTAAACTATTAAACAAAACCAGCTTTGCTGGTGGTAAAGTCCTTTTTGGTGATGGAGTTTCATCTCAAATAATAGGCAAAGGAACTCTCCAAGAAGATGGTCTTCCTATTCTTCAAGATATTCTTATAGTCAAGGGTCTTAAGGAAAATCTACTTAGCATATCGCAATTTTATGACTCAGATCATACTGTTACCTTTTCAAAGAAAAATTGCAAAATTTTAAATGAAAAAGGTGAATGCATAATTACTGGATTCAGAACTCTGGACAATTGCTACACTGTTATGAACAATTCTGAAATCTGTAATGTTGCCAGAATGGATGACAATGAGATATGTCATAACAGAATGGGTCATATAAATTACGATAATCTTAGTAGATTGACCTCTCAGGAAATAGTTAGAGGAGTTCCTAAAATCAAACTTATACCCAATCTTATCTGTGGTTCCTGTTAAGAAGGTAAAATTGTTAAGGCACCTCATAATAAAGTCAAAGATATTCTTACCTCTAATCCCTTAGAACTCATCCATATGGACCTAATGGGTCCCTCCCAAACTGTTAGTCTTTGTGGACACAGTTATATCCTAGATATGGTTGATGACTTCACTAGATTTACCTGGGTAGCCTTCTTAAAACAAAAGTTTGAAACATTTCAAACCTTCCTAAAAATTCTTCTTAGGATTGAAAATGAAAAGGATACTCAAGTGAATAGAATTCTTAGTGATAGAGGTGGTGAATTCAAAGACACTGGTATTGTAGAATACTGTGACTATAATGGTTATAAACACGAGTTCAGTGCTCCTAAGACCACTCAACAGAATGGTATTGCGGTGAGAAAGAATCGTACCCTTCAGGAGATGGCACGTGTTATGTTACATGCCAAAAATTTACCTAAATAATTTTTGGTAGAGTCCATTCGTACTGCTTGTCATATTATAAATAGGGTCTATCTTAGAAAGAATTCCAAACAAACCCTTACGAACTTTGGTACAATAGAAAGCCTAATCTCAAATACCTTAGATCCTTTGGCAGTACTTGTTATGTATGCAAAGATAGGGAACACTTGTCCAAATTCGAGAGCCGAGGAGATAAAGCCATATTTTTAGGATATTCGCCTAACAGTAGAGCTTATCGAGTGTACAATCTTCGAACTAAAACCTTGATGGAATCCATAAATGTAATTGTTAGTGACACTACTGTAGAAAGCAAGACTGGTGAATTTACTATTGAGGAAGAGTCTATAAATATTTTAGAAAATGACTTATCTACAATGGATAATTCATTACCTATTGAGACCCCTGAGGTACCTAACTGGGTTTCTAAAGATCATCCCATAAATAACGTAGTTGGTAACCCTAGTGAGCCAGTGCGTACAAGATCCCAAATCAGAAATTATACACATTATGCATGTTTTGTTTCCCTTGTGGAACCAAAGAATGTAAATGAGGCATTGAATGACTCTCACTGGATTTCTGCTATGCAGGAAGAACTTTTACAATTTGTCATTCATGATGTTTGGTATCTTGTTCCAAGTCCTGATCACAACACACGTTGGAATTTCAAAAATAAGACTGATGAAAATGGGATAATAAATAGAAATAAAGCTAGATTAGTTGCTCAAGGATACTCTCAAATAGAAGGAATAGATTTTAACGAGACCTTTGCTCTTGTTACAAAGTTAGAATCTGTTCGTCTGGTTTTTGCTATAGCTTGCCACATGCACTTTACACTGTACCAAATGGATGTCAAATCTGCGTTCCTTAATGGAATACTGACTGAAGAAACCTATGTAGAACAACCTAAAGGGTTCAATGACCCTAAACATCCAAATCATGTATTTCGTCTGAAAAAGGCGTTGTATGGCCTTAAACAAGCTCCTAGAGCTTGGTATGAGCGTCTTTCCAGTTTTCTTTTAGATAAAGGTTTTAAAAGAGGAGGAAATGACCAAACTCTCTTTGTCAAACATTTTGACAAACACATCACTATTGCTCAAGTTTATGTGGACGGTATTATATTTGGATCAACTTCTCCCTCAGAAGTCAAATCCTTCTCTGAAACTATGCATAAGGAATTTCAAATGTCCCTTATGGGGGAGCTACAATTATTTGTAGGCCTTCAAGTCAAACAAAATACAAACGGATTATTTGTATCGCAATCCAAGTACGCTTTAGAGATAGTAAATAAATTTGGCCTTGAGAGTGCTAAAAATGCTAAAACGCCCATGAGTACTACGCTAAAACTTTTTAAAGATGAAAATGGAACATATCTAGATCCTACTCTGTATCGTAGTATGATAGGCACTTTATTATACCTTACTGCCTCGCGTCCTGATATTATGTATGCTGTGTGTGTATGTGCTCGATATCAAAGTAACCCTAAAGAGAGCCACTTGAATGCTGTTAAGCGTATCATTAAATATGTAAAAGGCACTCTAAATCTAGGACTTTGGTACACTAATGACACACCAAGCACTATAATTGGGTACACTGATGCTGACTGGGCTGGGTGTACTGATGATAGTAAAAGCACATCAGGAGCATGTTATTATATAGGTAATAACTTGGTAGGATGGAGTAGTAAAAAATAAAACTGCACATCTCTCTCAACAGCTGAATCTGAATACATAGCCGTTGGTAGTTGTTGTGCTCAATTAATGTGGCTTAAACAAATGCTAAGTGATTATGGTATTCAAGAAAACCAATTGCATCTCTATTGTGATAATCAAAGTGCGATTAATATTTCTAAAAATCCTGTTCAACACTTGCGAACAAAGCATATTAAAATAAGACATCATTTTATACGTGAATTGGTTGAATCTAAGGAATTAAAAATCAATTATCTTCCTACTGATCTACAACTCGCAGATATGTTTACCAAACCTCTAGATTATAATAGATTCATTTCATTATGAAAATCTATTGGTATGGTTTATGCGGACTAATCTTTTTGCTGTTTACCCAAGTTTTTCCCTTTGTCCATTTGAGACAAAATGGGGGAGAAATTTGAGTCTATTCAATTCGTACATATGCTAAACAGCTTGATCTTTGTGATTTATTGCAGGTTCTTAATGTACAATTACTCTCAACAGTTGTAATAGGGGTATTCAAATGTACTTAGTTGAGTAATGTACTTTTTGATTTCTAGGAATTGGGTATATAGAATTTTGATAGGAATAAGTTTTTATTACTTTCTTGTTGCCCTACGAGTCCAAGATGACTCAAAGGAGATTTTGTCTCATATTTCCAAAGGGGGAGATTGAAGACCCTATACTTTTGACTCACTTGAGTCTATATTGTATAAGTGCTCATCTAGTTTGGAAATTGTGACAAAATTGTGTCCTACCTAGAATCCAAAGAACCTCAGAAGTTGGTTTGCTGCTTCATCTCTCTATCTTGTAGTGATCAAGAACATATTGCCAACACTCACACACAGTAGAATTCATTTATTTCATATCATACTGCATAATAATGTGTGTACATATGTTGAGTATGTTTAAATCCCTAAATTGGAATTTTAATAATTTTTTGGGATTTTTTTAACATTTTTAAAATAAAGTTTTCTTAATTAAAACTTGTTTTAAAAAGTTTTGTGGTCAATTTATAAATATCATTTGTTGATTTTATTGGCTTAATGTTACCTTGGGTAGAATCCGAAAGCGGAGTAAACTTGAGGGTGTGGTTTTAATTAACTTTGGACGCGCGTTTGTTATCATGTAAATTACCAACACTTGTCCTCGTCTAATTGGCTGAAGTTGTGTTTCTTTACTGAGTTAAAACAACGTTCGTTCCTAGCCCTTGGATCATTAGCTATCAATGCTCTGCATGTTGTCTTGATGAATCCCAGTACAACTCTTTAGACCAATCAGAATTCGTTTAATCACCGCCCTATTAGAACCCTACGATCTAAGTCAATTTGGCTTGACTTAATCCAGGCCCTTGGTTTTGAGCCTGCCTCTTGAACCTTCTCCTCACCCTATAAAAGGGACCCTTCTCTCAGACTTCGAAGACTTTTGCCATTTTCATTTCCTCTAAGAAATTGAGAGAGTAGAGAGAGAAGAGAGAGAAGAGAGAAAACAGAGAGAGAAGACAGAGAGTTAGAAACCCTAACCCTATTCGTCAAACCTCTTCCATCCAAACTCAAACACTTATTCAAATACCTCCATATCCAAAGCACTTCTCTGAGTGTTCTTGAGAGTTTGAGAGTTTGAGTTGAGTTTGTTTTGTTGCTGTAATCTCGTGTTCATTTGATCTTGTTTTCAACTTAAACGTTTTACTCAGATCTACTTTCTGATTTCATAGAAATTTCAGATCTGAGTTATTAATGTTACATTACACTTAGTTTCATTTCATTTCTCATCTTAAGAAATATATTGTTGATTATTTTCTTTAAAACGTTTGCTTACTTTTGAAATCAACAATAAATGTTTTCTGTTTCTAGATCTTGTAAAACTAAACCTTTGACCTAGTTTGGAATCTCACTTGGAGGTTTTCAATCTCGAAAAATTTCTCTAAATTCTGAGATTGATTAAGACCTTGTCTGTCTTCCTAGCAAGGTATCCGTGGATTCTGGGAATGATTTAAAGGTCAAATAAGGTGAAACGTTTTGTAAGAAGAAAGAAAGAGAAAAGATCACAGCATATAGTGTTATTGTAATTTGTTAGGACTGTTTGTACTTAATAAGTGTGTGTGTGCATGCATGTGTTAGAAAGTACATTCACAAACACTTTCACCCTACAACACGAAAAGTGTTGGTAATAAGATCTTGAGAACAAAGAGTTGACGTAAAGTGCTGGAACAAATCAGAAGTTAACAAACTGGGAGTACTACATCTACAATCAGAACTGCAGAGAAGTTTAAGGACACCAGAGGGTACATTACCTAACCTTATATAGGACTGAGTTGTTTGCATGTTAGTTATATAGTTTGTAACTCATATATTTGTTTTAGTGGATTTTTCATATTACTCCGTAGAGGGAGTCGTGGATGTTTCCTCAATTGGTGAGGTTTTACCACGTAAAAAACATCGTGAACATAATCTTTCTACATCTCCACATCTCACTCTTGGTTGTGCTGAGTTTAATATTTTTAAACTTCTTTATACACTTGTTATTCAATTCTTGAATAGATCTCGTACATACTGATTTATTAAACACATCTTGTGTTCAAATAGTTTGGTTTTTGCGAAAATAGTTTCTTAAAAAAACAGATGGGAGTTACTTAAATAGTTTATTTTTAATAAATGGCTTTAGTAACATTTTTCATGAGTATATTTTACTCTCCCACTTGAATCACTTAATTCCAATAAGTATTCCATGATTTATGCCATTTTTAGTATAACTAGGTCAAAATACAACATAAAGGCATAACTTAACATTTTTAAGCATACATAACCTTGAACTTGAGTATAATTCATGGAAACATATAATAAACATGTTTTAACAGAAATATACATCCTAATCATGAATTTTCTAAATCAAAATGCTTTACGAAAAGATGATGTAAATTTAGGACTTTAAAGTATGCATTTACGATCCTAGCTCCAGTTTTAACTTATGTTCTTAACCCATCCTTGTTCCAATACAATTCAACAATATGGGTATCATTAAAATATATATCCAAATCAAAAATAAAAACATGATAAGTATAGAACTCATCCATGTGACCAACTTTAATAAAGATGTAATTACCTTACGAGGATTCCTTGATTTATGGAAAATTTCCAAAGATTTATTCCTTAACTTTCTTCTCTTTCTATCTCTTTAGGCAAAACTCTTGTTCATGGATGCATTTGCTGAACAAAGGAGTTGTTTTATACATTTTAAGTCGGCCAAACCATCACCCACCCTTTAACCAATCAAAAAATAGCACATGGTGTGCTAATAAGACAATTGTCACTTAAGGGATGGACATATTTGCCCTTGTTTCGTACTTTTGGTATAACTTCTTGTACGAGCCTCCGTTTAACCCACCGTTTGTTGTGTTATAATATTAATTCATATATCTACAACTTTCATAATTTATATTTTCCCAAAATCATAAACTAATACGCCTAATTTGGGCATCGAACAGGAAAGTAGCAATTTACCGAAAATCTCAAAACTTTCACATTTGGCGACCAAACATTGCCAATTTCGTATCAACACCCTTATTTACTTTTATAAACATAATCATGCATTAAAAACATAATTTATGATGCATTTAACCACATAACTAATCATATGTTCTAAACATGGTATCCCCGATCGTAAGCTCAATTAGCACCTAATGTAAACAACACATATATCACATGAGCATGCATCCCCTAAACATGATAATTAACATGTTTAACACACATAACCAATTTATAACTTACAACTCCTAAGTTATAATTAATCATGTAATTAACCTTCCTAATCATGTTTTAGGGCCTTACAGTAGTCCTGAGACAGTGAATTATAACCATACCAAAATTACCTCACTTGACTCCAACCTCACAAGGGTATGCATGGCGCTATGACCTACAATCGATACTTAGCCTGCTATTTTTTGCTAAGGAAGATCACCCACATTGCGCAACTTCCACTAATAGCATCCACTAGAGTGGAATGTCAATTAATTATACCATTTACAAAGATATAATAGCATATATATATATTGTCTCTATGATCATTTATATTTTCTCCATAATTTCTATTAACTGTGCGTATCACTCGTGGCATGAATACCACATTTTTTCGAATATCAATCCCATTCTCAATTATTTAATTATTCACTTAATTGATTATGTGACTCACAAACATTAATTGTGAACACGTACAACTCTAAATTAACTCACATCCCTATTTTCTCAAATTTCCATCATAGCTTCTTTTAATACCTTCCTGGGTATAATTCATTCTCCAATATTCTAATTTCAATCCCGAAATAAAATAACAAAATAACCTAACATTAAAATAAGCATTCTTCTAAATTTTGAGAAACTTAAATTATTCCCCCGAACGTCCCAAATTAAATTCTGAATTGAAATTTCCACCTTATTCAACAACTAACGTGAACTGTTCATGGCAGGGCGTCGAACTGGTTATGTTTGAGGGCGAACCAGTTCGCCCCTGCAGATAGCAAAGTTCCTTCATTTTTTTCGAATTTAAGCAATTTCAATCCAACCAAATAATAATCAAATCGTAATTCTTCACTGAATTATTATTCCTCATGAACTCTAATACGATTGGGATTCACTTATAATAAAGTAATTCCTCTACATATGTTAATTACACAAAAATTAGACCAGTCTATACATATCATACAATTATCACCATATCATCCTATTTCCCAATATTTCAACCATCTAATTCCATACATAAATCCAACTACATGAGAATTCATTTTATTGAAATTTCCATCCTAATGAAGCACCCATAGGATTTTATGTAATCATATATTAAAACCCAATTTTATATAAATCCCATCCCAAGAATTATTTCAATTCAAATTAGCCAAGCATGATATGAATTAAAAATCACACAAAAAAAATTAACAAGATAATTACTTGCCTTTATATTCATAGTATCTGAATTTTCTTATAGATGATGACTAAAATCTCTTAAATCTTTCACAAATCTTCCAACTTGAATTTCCCTTGAATTCCTTTAGCTTTTCTTGAAACTTTTGAGTATTTCTCCACCTTCCTTTTCACTTTGTCTCCAACCTGTTGTTTTACACAAAGAAAGTTTTTGTATTTGTAAAATGATCGTTTGTTTCCCGTAAACTCTTCATTTTATAACGTCAAGATCAAAATTGTCTCTTCATGTTCCATTAAAAAGACTAAAATGCCCATATACTAGTCCTGACTAGTCTAAAAAGCCCTCGAGACCCAAACACTACCCCCAGGTACTTAAATCTGACTATTTTGACCTATTCTGGATCAAGCGTGCACTCAAAATCATCATTTGAGTCACTTATCAATTTTATCTCACCTCAACCTAATATAAATTACACACGTGGCCCAGTTGAGATACTATCAAATTCTGTCGCATTTACCCACTTATGACGTCATATCATTTTGATACTTAATTTATTTACTTTATCTCACTAGTAAATATATGATCACATAAATATTAATCCATTTCATTTTAATTAATATTTATTTTTTCTCATTATTTCTCAATTTAATTAAATTATGTGTCACACGTATAATTTAAATGTCCAATTACATATATATATATATATATATATATATATATATATATATATATATATATAACACTATGGGGTATTGCATACTAACCCCTTTGAAAAGGAACTTCACCTCGAAATTCAGATATGTCTGGTACTAAAAACTTCGGATCCTTACCCACATGGCATCCGAACGTACCCATAATCAACTCATGATAATATTTTTTATGCTTCCACTATACACCCGCTAGTGGTGCCATCCTGAATGAAGGTCTACTCGCTACAACCCAATATTGGTGACAAGTTTATTCAAGTTGTCTCATACTATAATACTCCATCATTCTTAAGGTCTCACCTATATAATGATTTGTAAAACCATCGTGAATTCACTAATAATGCTCCAATAAGATGAGCTTATGCTCCACTGGCTATATCATCTCAATGTTAAGGGAAAAAAAACCTTCCCTAGGTGCCAACTTCCCTAATGCCCTAAATCACCTAACTCCCTTCCAGGGAGATACCAACAATAATTTCTGACCACTCACGTCAGTCCTTAACTCTTCGGTTCATGATGACGTAACTATTATGATGTTCCTGAATTATATGAAAATAATTTTGATTAACTCAATCCCCGTCGGTCGACACTAAATCACGTTCGTCCCATGAAAATTGTTATCTCTCCACCCCTAACCAACCATAGAGCAAACGACAAGGCCTCTCGCCATAAACGTCAAAAGGCATATTTCTAATAATAGCTGGTACGAGTTATTACACGAAACTCTACTAACGATAATGACTCCTCCCAACTACCTTACAGTCCATAATACGCATCTCTTGCATCCATCCCCACTTTAGTCATCTCTCTCGTCTATTCCATGTTCTACTTGTATTATGTCTTGCTTAACCTGCAACTTTGTCCCCATCGCCTATTGATAATTCTAATTAGAAGGAGGACTTAAGGATCTTGATAGAAAGAAAAATTTGCTTCTAAGTATAAGTGTCGTTATTGCAAATCCTTTCCAATCAAAATTCCTTCAACCTACAAACACATAAAATATTATGCATAGGATAAGTAAGGGTATCAATCCACCTTTCATGTGTGAGCATGCAAGTTGTGAAGATAATTGTATAAAAATCATTTTCATGTCATTATCTTTTTTTTTTTTTTTTGGGGGGGGGGGGGGGGGGGGAGGGGGGGGGGGGTTACTTTTTTAAAAGGATTTTTTTTTAACTAAGTGTGTTGATTTTTTTTAAGTAAACTAACTAAGAAGAAAATACTAATGAGATAAAAATGATTTATTTATTTATTTTTAATTAAAAGAAAGTGATACAATATGAGTCTAAAAAATTATTAAAACTAATCTAACTAATTAATTAAGAGAAAATGCAAAAAAAAAAATAATGAAATATAAAATTCTAACTAAATAAAATATTTACACAATTTTCTCTCAATAAGTAACAATCTCAAAGAGAGGAAACAAAATATTAAACACTAAAAAGATAAAGTAAGATTATCTACAACATGTACAAATGGGTGAACTCTCAAATACTCATCAATGTTTGAATTAAATTTTCTAAAAATACAAACAACCCCAACAAAGATTTGCATCTAAGTATTTCTCCCTCCAAATGAACTCTCAATGCACTATTAAATAATGAGAAATATTTGCTAAAAATACAAACCCTCCCATTACAAATTTGTACAAAAAAATTCATTGATGTGAAATAATTTATCCCACAACACCCTATATTGAGCTATTTATTAAAAATACAAACACTCTCCATAGAGTGTTAGAGAAAAAACTATCTCATGTTTAAAACCAAAAATTGAATATTCTCCTCAAATGGGTCTTCTCTTGCTTTTATAATGGGCACATTAGGGCAAGGGCATAATGGGCAAGAGAGGTGCATTTCGTTTGTGAGGTAATAGGTGAGGAAAAAATCAGATTTGTTAAAAGGGTATTTGGGTAAAAGGAGTTAGTTCGGGTAATTTTGGAATGTGGGGTAAATGGGTTTGTTTTGTGTTTGACTTGGTCTTGGTTTAAGTTGGTTAAGTGTTTAAAAATGTGGGTCTTTTGTTTTCTATTTTGGCAGGAGAAATCGATTTAAGCCTTGGGTTGAAAATGGGTCATGGGTAAGGATGAGCATGGATGGTGGGAAATGGGTTCACGGTTTAGTGTGGGGAGCTCGGGTTTGTATCCGGGTTTGTGGGTAGCGAATCGGGTAAGGCTCAGGTGTAGCAGTGGGGTTGATGGGTTGAGGGCTTAAGTTCGTCGAAGATGGTATGGAGGTGAGCAGGTGGAGATAAGGTGAGTTGGTTATGGGGGGTTGAAAATGGTGGTGAGATTGTTAATGGGGGTAAGAGGAGAGAGAGTGTTGGGAGGTAGAAGATGAATAGTAGGTGGGGGTAATTTTTTTGGGTGTGATGAGGGTGTAGGCTAGTTGGGTGTGTGTGTGAGTTTAGTTTAGGTGTATATGAGTGAGTTGTTTGGGTGTGAGTAAGGTGTAGGTAAGGTGTAGGATGTTGTGTGTTTAACTTTATGATCCCATTAAAATAAAATAAAATAAAATAAAATAAGAAAATTATAAAAATACACCTAATAAAATAAAAACAAGTAAAATAAATATAAAAACTAAACTAAACTAAAAAATAAAAATCAACAAAAAAACACACTAAAAAAATAAAAATAACATGACACACAGTACAAACTCTAGAGACTAAACACGACTCAAATAAAAACTAATAAAATAAAACAAAACAAAACAACAAAATAAAAATGAACTAACTACAAACTAAAAACAAACAAAAATAAAGGAAAACAAATACACGACGCACTAACATAAAAAAATAAATCCTCCAAAAATAAATAAAATCTATTCAAAATAAAACTCAAATAATAAAAATAAAAACTACAAAAGAAGTAAAAATAAAACTTAAAGTCCTAAAACTATAAAATCTAGCAAAACTAAAAATAAAGACAAAAATTAAAAACTAATAAAAATAAAAAAATAAAAAAAACTGGAAAATAAATTCTAGAAACTCTAAATAAATCTAAAATAAATCCTAAAAATAAAAATGACTGAAACTAAAAATCTAAAATGTACAAACTAAATACACACGGGATCAGGTGAAGGTTTGGGCTAAGTTTAGGCTCCGGTTTGATACGGGACAGGGGAATGAGCTCATAAATCGCGCATTTGCCATATTTGACGTACTTGACCACTTATTCATAGCAATTGACTCGAATTAATATTCTTTAACACCGCAACTGCATATTGACCTACAAAACACATAAATACCAACATAAGTTCGATTTTATCGAGAATTAGCAATTAAAAATCGTCTATTTTGGGTATTATTTTAACACTTTTGGGTGCTTATCACACCACCCCCAAACAGAACATTGCTAGTCCTCGAGAAAAATATAAAGAGAAAGAAAGATAAGAAACCAAAAGTGTACCACTTTCGTTGGTACTTGCGATTACACTTAGCATGTGCAACAAGCTGTTAAACTTATAGGTTTCCCTACAGGACGAGTGTTGTCTCGTGAGGGTTTGTAGTGAATATACCCACAAAATTCTAAACATTTTTTTTAACTATTTATTAAAAACTTGGTTGATCTCTTCTTTGACATATAAGGAATACTAACAATGAACTAGAAGTATATGAAATTTTTTAACTTATTTAATACCCAAGGCAAATCTTTTTTAGAACTCAACATGTGTAGTGTGAATCACTTAAAACAGTTTCAAGCATCATAAGAGTAATTTGTAAATCACCTTTTAAAATCAATGCTTCAACTTCCAAATCTCCCCGGATATATATCTCAAAAATGATCTCTCGAGATTTGGGTAAGTATATCTCTCTTGTGTGTGAGGATGTGAGTAAATTTAAACAGGTTCAAACATCTCACACAGATATAAAAAAAATGATGGATACATGAAAGAATTTTATCTCAAGGAAGGAATGCAAATCACTATATCAAGAATGTCGAGTTATTCACCATGTAGACTTTTCATTTGTCCGAACACGTGGGGGAAAACATGGATGTTTATTACGGGTGAGGGGAAAATGAAATGGGTAATATGGATGATATGATGATTTTTGAAATTGATGGATGATGGATGCTATGGATGTGAAAAGAGTGTACTATACTTGAAGAACAAATGTCTTTATTTAAAAACTAACAATCAACTTTCTTTTTCTTTTCTCTCACTTTTTTTTTCGAATTTTCTTTTCTTTTTCTCTATTTTTTTCCATTTTTCTCTATTTTTTTCTTTTGTTCTCTTTTATAGACTCATCTCTGAAGACATTTTACATTTGGAATCAACACTCTTTTACAAAAATGGTGGATGATATATGAATGGAGTGGGGTATATATATGGATGGTGTGAGGAATATGAAATAATATGGGAAGGTAATGGATGAAATGAATGGTAAATGGTAGGTGTATGGATGAAAATCCAAGTGACCAGGACAAATTTCAAGACATGCATTTCTTACAACTCAAAAGTGATGTCGTTCTCAATGATCAAGCCAAAAATTTAGTGAAGAATAATGAGATCGTACAACGATTTAATGTGCGGACCCAAAAGAAGTTGAATCAACTTGTAACTCGGAGATTGCGTAAAAACTCTCTAAAAGGTAAAAGGCACGAATCTCACAAGCTAAAGTCGTAACTAGTAATCCTAAAGGTTCGCCTGAGAATTTTAATACTCTTCAACTCTAAACCGTATTGACGTGATGCGTGCGCAAATTTTGCTAAATCTAGAAATTTATAGTGCAAAATTCCTTGTTATGTATTACTTAAGCAATATAGAAAAAATTCCTCTAGCTTGATTCCTAGACTTAAAAGATGGATGATAGAAAATTCACGTCAATGAATGAGATGAAAGAAACTGCACGAAATTTTAAAAATTAGGTTTAAAAATAAAAAAAATTCAAAAGAGATCCGACTTTGATAAAATTCCCCACCCCCGAACAAAAAGGAACATCGTCCTCGATGTTAAGTAAAATGGTTTTTAAAATTGAGAACATAAGGTAGGAAAGAGATTACCAGAATTAATCGCTAATCAAGTGGACAGATGAAGCCAAGAATAAACCTGAATAAATGATAATAAAAAAATGCGTATAAGTCTATAAACATGATAAAGCATTGGGTGGTGTGAAACACCACCCCCAAACAGGATGAGACTCACACAAGAAATCAACGAGCTACCTCCCGATAGCGCTAAGTTTAACGTCTTTAGCCAGACCCAACCATTCTCACCCTAAAGATAGCATCTAGGAAATCACGGGGTGGAATAAAAATTAGGTGATGATAATCACCCCGAAACAAGACTGAATCATCAGTCTTCATAGATCGAGTCAACAATGTCAATTTCTTCAACTTGAGTGGGACCTAACACTAAGAAAGGCTTCAAACGTTGATCGTTTACTTGAAAAAGGCTACCATCCTTGGGATTTTGAACGGTGATGGCACCATAAGGAGTAACTGACTCAACAATGAAGGGCCTAGACCACCTGGTTTTCAGCTTCCCGAGAAAGAGATGAAGACGGGAATTATATAACAAAACTTTTTGACTAGGGTGGAATTATTTTCTCATGATGCTTTGGTCATGGATCCACCTCATCTTGTCCTTGTACTTCTAGGACAAATCATAGGCATCATTTCTTATCTCCTCTAATTCATTAAGTTGTAGCTTCCTATGGACTTCTTCCTCGTCTATATCAAAATTAAGGGTTTTGAAAGCCCAATATGCATGATGTTCGAGCTCTACACAAAGGTGGCAAGGCTTGATGAAGACCAATCGATAAGGAGACATGCCAATCGGAGTCTTATAAAATGTACGGTATGCCCAAAGTTCGTCGTTCAAGCGTAAGGACCAGTCTTTCCTATTAGGATTAACGTTTTTTTCAAGAATTTGCTTGATCTGGTGGTTGGAGACCTCAACTTTACCACTAGTCTGAGGGTGTAAGAGAGATCAACCTTGTGGATAACACCATACTTTTTGACAAGGTGTTCAAAGACTCGATTACAAAAATGTTTACCCCCATCACTAATAATAGCTTTGGGGGTTCCAAAATGTGTGAAAACATGCTCTTTAAGGAAATTGATCGCAGCACGATGGTCATTGGTGCGGCAAGAGATTGCTTCAATCCATTTGGAGACATAGTCAACCGCAATAAGAATATATTGGAAACCATGAGAGGATGGAAATGGAACCATAAAATCAATACCCCACACATCAAATATTTCAACAATTAGAATGGGTTTGAGAGGCATCATATGACATCGAGATATCCGCCCAGATTGTTGGCATTTGGAACACACCTGGCAATAGTGATGGGCATCTCGAAACAGGGTTAACCAATAAAAACAACTTTTAAAAATTTTGGATGCAGTTTTCTTGGAGCTAAAGTGGCCACCACATGCACTATCATGGTAGAAGGACAGAATACTTAACTTTTCATCCTCGAGAACACAACGACGAATGACTTGATCAGCGCAATACTTGAAAAGGAAGGGGTCATCCCAAGGGTAAAACTTCACATTCGCCATGAATTTGGAGCGATCCTGTTTTGACTAATGATTGGGAAGTTGGTCGGTAACGAGTAAATTGACTATATCATCATACCAAGGCGAGGTTGAGATAGTGAAAAGTTATTCATCGGGAAATGACTCAGAGATGGGGACCTAATCAGAGTCGGATGTGACAGTAATGTGAGAGAGATGGTCAGCAACAACATTTTCACAACCTTTATTGTCGTGGATTTCAAGCCACTCCGGCGGCGGCCCAGCAGGCCGACGACCTCCCTCCGATTTCAAACTCGGAACCCAACCAACACGTTAACTTAACCAACTTGTCATCGGCCATTACCAAACCCAAGCTAACCCGGAACCAACCCCCATTCGACCCAGACCTGCTACCCGAACACCACTACCCCGACCCAAGCAGCTCAACCCGCATCGAACCCATTTCAACTCACGATCTACAACCCAATTGACCCGAATCAAACCATCTCCGGTGACATCAACCCGTCACCTTACCCGACCTCAAAACCCGTGACAGCGACCCGAATCCCCAAAATAACTCCTTCACCTTTATCTCTCATCCACAAAACCCACAACCCCCGACCTATTAAAACCTAAACCAAACACCACCATAACCGAGACTATACCCCCAACGCCGGCGACTTCGATCGAGTTATTCAAACCATCCCCGGCAACAGCGCCAATTGATAGAAAGAAAAAATTGCTTCTAAGTATAAGTGTCATTATTGCAAATCCTTTCCAATCAAAATTCCTTCAACCTACAAACACATAAAAAAATTATGCATAGGATAAGTAAGGGTATCAATCCACCTTTCATGTGTGAAGCACACAACTTGTGAAAATAATTGTATAAAAATCATTTTCATGTTATTATTATTTATTTTTTTGGTATTTTTACTTTTTTAAAAGGATTTTGTTTTCTTTAACTAAGTGTGCTGATTTTTTAAAGTAAACTAACTAAGAAAATAATACTAATGAGAGAAAAATGGTTTATTGATTTATGTTTAATTAAAAGAAAGTGATACAATATGAATCTAAAAAAAATATTAAAACTAATCTAACTAATTAATTAAGAGAAAATGGGAAAAATAAATTAATGAAATATAAAAATCTAACTAAATAAAATATTTACACAATTTTCTCTCAATAAGTAACAATCTCAAAGAGAGGAAAAAATATTAAATCCTAAAAAGAAAAAGATAAGATTATCTACAATATGTACAAACGGGTGAACTCTCAAATACTCATCAAAGTTTGAATTAAATTTGCTAAAAATACAAACAACCCCAACAAAGATTTGCATCTAAGTATTTCTCCCTCCAAATGAACTCTCAATGCACTATTAAATAATGAGAAATATTTGCTAAAAATACAAACCCTCCCACTACAAATTTGTACATAAAAATTCATTCATGTGAAATAATTTATCCCACAACACCCTATATTGAGCTATTTGTTAAATACAAACACTCTCCATAGAGTGTTGGAGCAAAAACTATCTCATGTTTAAAACCAAAAATTGAAGATTCTCCTCAAATGGGTCTTCTCTTGCTTGGACAAGAGAGGCACATTTGGTTTGTGAGGTAATGGGTGAGGGGAAAATCAAATTTGTTAAAAGGGTATTGGGGTAAAAGGAGTTAATTGGGGGTAATTTTGAATTGTGGGGTAAATGGGTTTGTTTTCTGTTTGACTTGGTCTTGGTTTAAGTTGGTTAAGAGTTTAAACATGTGGGTCTTTTGTTTTCTATTTTGGCAGGAGAAATCGATTTAAGCCTTGGGTTGAAAATGGGTCATGGGTAAGGATGAGCATGGATGGTGGGAAATGGGCTCACGATTTGGTGGGGGGAGCTCGGGTTTGAATCCGGGTTTATGGGTAGCGAAGCGGGTAAGGCTCGGGTATAGCAGTGGGGTTGAGGGGTTGAGGGTTTAGGTTATCCGGAGATGGTATGGAGGTGAGGAGGTGGAGATAAGGTGAGTTGGTTATGGGGGGTTGAAAATGGTGGTGAAGATTGTTAATGGGGGTGAGAGGAGAGAGAGTGTTGGAAGGTAAAAGATGAATAGTAGGTGGGGGTAATTTTCTTAGGTGTTATGAAGGTGTAGGCTAGTTATGTGTGTGTGTATGTGTTTAGTTTAGGTGTATATGAGTGAGTTGTTTGGGTATGAGTAAGGTGTAGGATGTTGTGTGTGTTTAACTTTATGATCTTATTAAAATAAAATAAAATAAAATAAGAAAATAATAAAAATACACCTAATAAAATAAAAACAAGTAAAATAAAAATAAAAACTAAACTAAACAAAAAAAATAAAATAAAATCAACTAAAAATAAAACACACTAAAAAAATAAAAATAACATGACACACAATACAAACTCTAGAAACTAAACATGACTCAAATAAAAACTAGTAAAATAAAAGAAAACAAAAAAATAAAAATAAACTAACTACAAACTAAAAACAAACAAAATAAAGGAAAACAAATACACAACGCACTAACATGAAAAAATAAATCCTCCAAAAATAAATAAAATCTATTCAAAATAAAACTTAAATAATAAAAATAAAAACTGCAAAAGCAGTAAAAATAAAACCAAAAGTCCTAAAAATATAAAATCTAGCAAAACTAAAAATAAAGACAAAAATTAAAAAGTAATAAAAATAACAAAATAAAAATTACTAGAAAATAAATTCTAGAAACTCTAAAATAAATCCTAAAAATAAAAATGACTCAAACTAAAAATCTAAAAAGAACAAACTAAACACACACGGGCTCGGATGAAGGTTTGGGCTAAGTTTAGGCTCGAGTTTGATACGGGACAGGGGAATTAGGTCCATAAATCGCTCATTTGCGATATTTGACGTACTTGACCACTTATTCATAGCAATTGACTCGAATTAAGTTTGTTTGACACCGCAACTGCATATTGACCTACAAAATAAATAAATATCAACATAAGTCCGATTTTACAGAGAATTAACAATTAAAAGTCGTCTATTTGGGGTATTATTTTAACACTTTTAGGTGCTTATCAGATCTCATCCTTATCATAATGATGTTGGGTGTCACCTTATGCCGGTCCTTTCCCTCTCTACAATCAAACATTGGGCACGCTATCCAGTGGCGTAACTCAATAATGTTACCATAACAGTTCCATCTTGGTCACCTAATTTGACAACCCAATGGAAATCTTAATCGATTCATGATATTGGTAACCCAATAATGAACTTCAACGATCTGTCTATTCATTCCATCACTCGAATCCCCAAAAATTTTGGTGCATCACCTCGGGCCAACCCTTTCCCATCCATGAGTAGTGCACTTTGAGATAAATTCACTATGTTTAACTCCACACCGATTCACCAACTCAGTATCCCACGTCACATGGTACATCTTACTTCTTTTCATGGGGTACTTCAAAAATTATGACCCACGCGTTTGCTCCAAACTGTGTACTTTCTGAATCCTTCTTGCCTTGTACAATCAACATCCTACTATGCGCAAGCCACCCTCAGCATTCGATTGATTAAGACTTCGCTCGACTCTCCGAAACTATTGGATGTTCCCTTATCTAGAGATATCCCTCGCTTGCATCCCTAGTCTTTCAACCCATATCGGGTGGAATAACTCTCATTTTTGTATATATATATATATATGGTCTATCTCCTTCGTTAACCAAAGTTCCATCCATCTTACTTTTCCAAATCCGTTTATACTACCCCATGGGCTTATGGTTCAACACTTTTCATTACCTTGTACTCCTTAACCTGTACGATTATGAAACTACCACTAACCTGGGAACCCATACCCTATGTCCCTTGCATACCTACACAAACGTCACAGACGTAACATTATTTTTCAAACTCAGTCGCCCCGCATGCTCGGCGTGACTATACAGTAAGAGTATTTTCGATTACCCCACTAATAATGACTTAAGCATCCTTAAGATTGCCCACCTATCTACTGATGGTGTTAACATTCCTAGTGCTTTCTATAATGCACTACCAAGTTCCCCTGGCCTTATACCGTATAATAGCTCTCAGCTCAAAGTGTTTTCTCCACACGTTCCACGATTAACATTAAAAACCATCGTTGTAGCATCCAACAACGTCTCCCAACTCCCGATGTTTATGAAGATTCATGCATGGAACATCATGTGATTGAAATCCATCCAAGGAATTTCCCTAATGCCCTATCACTTGGCATTATCAATTATCGAGATCTTTTTACCCAAAGCACATTAACGGGATATCCAAAATCCAATCCTCAAATGTATAAGTCTAACCCTCACTCCCATATAATACGACATTCACACTTTCACTAAGTCCCCAGCACTAGATTAATAATGAGCATCTCTTCGCTTGGTGGTAAACTCGATATACCCTAGACCATATCAGTAAAGTCTCTATGCATCGAGATTGACAATAACAAGATAACTATACTCTTTGAAGTCTCCACTACAGTGTAGTATATAGTCTCTCTCGACCTTCTTTCAGGTGAGACATCGCAAAAACAACACATCCTGCCCTGGAATAGCGAACACAATAGCCTTACTATAACAGTCCACCATCACTAACTAGTCCATACCCAGGATAACATTATACTCGTATAACATCTCTCTAAAATGAGCAAGTTTACAAAAAATATCTTCTCAGTGTTCACACCCAGTCCCCTGCAAATGGATCCAAAGAGCCCCACTACCCAATGATAATTATATACACACAATAATGATACTAACGATACATCCACTAAACCCGATTCACGCTCAAATCTAGTGATGACACAAAATACTGTGACGCACCCGTGTCATATAAAACTTACCCCATTTACCCATGGATAAAATTTATACTGTCAATTGCCAGTGTATTTAGCTGTTTAAATGGTTCCTAGATGTAATACCCCCGTCTTAACTGTCCCAAAAACTATTGTAACTTTTTCCCCTGCTGGGCACCCCGTTCCTATCCCCCCATCTCTCTGTGGACAAGATTGATGCATGTGGTCCTACTCTCCACACATAACACATATCCATGTGTAATCCCCCTGTCTTTAGCCCCACTATCCATATCGGGACTGCCTTACTCTCTAGCCCTAGAAACCTCGGGCCTAATGGCTACCCCTATTGTTCCCTTAGCTCCACTTGCCCTATATAACACGTTTCTGCTCCTGACGACCTTGTCTGAATCCACTGACACTCAATTGGAATTTCCCCAATCTGAATCATTTACATGGGTTTACCCTTGTTGGATATTCCCCCTGTGGTGCCCCACTAGAACCGATATGTCTAGTCTTTCCTTGCTGGCTAGACTCTCTAATTCTCTTAGCTCACTGGGCGAGTCTTAATTGGCGCCACAGTCTATTGTGGTAGTACTTAGGGAAACTATCACGCTCCAATGGTCGTCACAATATTAACTGCCCAAGCAATAATAGTGGTGACTTCTATTGTGGCCACCATTTCCAGAATAATCTATGGTTTAGGTTGAGCCTCTCCTCATGCAGTCCTCCTAAAGGCCTTCGCTGGTCGTCCTCTACTATTCAGTATACAAACTCTAATCGAACTTGTATAAGATTTCCTCAATAATATAGAGTAACAGGAGAACTTATGGTACAATGGAAATCGACAGTCCTAAGCATAAGGCTCTACCTCAAATAGAAAGCAATGTTGAAAACGTAGTAAATCTAAACAAATTCTAAGGTCACTAGAACCCGATGATCTAATACCATCTGTGACACCCCGCTTATTATAACAATGGGTGGCCAACCCTCTACTAAAATAAATCAGGAATTCCATTTGCCTTATTCTTAGACCGTCGAAAACCAATTACTTACTAACCACCTATTATTAAATTAAGTTGTGTGTCAATTTTAATCTTTATTAAAGTGACATAAAAACACTGTACTCAAACCATAACTCCTTCAGACAAATACTAAAATTCCACAATCACATAACAAGTCCGAAAACAAAAAAATATTACATGTAAAATTTAACCGAATAAACCATCAGTATAACATCCATACAATAATCTCCAAAGTAAAATAAAATAAAATGGAATAAAACTGTCTAACACCGAAAACACGCCCAAAAATTAAGAGAGTCATGTCTAGAGTATGAGAATAGAAACGACTATATCAAATCCCGCCATCCCACATATTTCGCAGCTCTGATACCAGGAAAGATAATCACACTTGGTGCCCTTATAGCTGGACACCTAAAATGGTTTTGAAAATAAATTTGATTCATGTCAGAGATTAAATACTTTTGAATTTTTTTTTCAAGTAATTAAAATGCATAACTAATTATGCGTTCATTCTGCCATATTTAAATTGGTACCGCATTCACATATGACACTACTCACCATCAACTAAAGTACGAACCTAACCTATGTATTTTAACTTTATATTTATGCTACCCACGTACGTAGTCCCAAAATATCCTTAAATTCATATGTCACCCTGTCACACATAGTTTTATAAAAATTGCTTTATAATTCATCTTAACAATTATAATTTATTACTTAAATCATAAAAACTTTCACTAGTTATTTAAACATCATTCACACTCAATGTCTTAAACTCATATATAATTCTTTCAATTTTATATATGTAATTTTTGCATCATAATGCACATATATTTCTCTCAATAGATACGTATAACCGTCATCCCTCTAAGCTAGGACTCTTTGGATATAGTTCTCTAGTGTGCTATTCCACTTTAGGGTACCATTTCCTCAATTAATTATACCATTTACACATATATAATATCACTTATATACTGTCTCTATACCCATATATATTCCACATAATTTTGATTACCCGTGCCTATCACCCATGGCACGAACACCACATTTTTTCGAATATCATTCCCATTCTCAATTATTCAATTATTCACTTAATTAATTAATTGATTCGCAAACATTAATTCTGGACACATACAACTTTAAATATGCCCGCATCCCCATTTCCTCAAATTCCCATCACAACTTAATTTAATGTCTTCCCGGGTATAATTCATTCTCCAATGTTCTAAATTCAACCTCAAAATAAAATCACAAAATAACCTAAGGTTAAAATGATCATTCTTCTAAATTTCTGGAATCTTAAATTATTCCCCCGACATTAAATATTAAATTCGAAATTGAAATTTCCACCTAATTCAACAACTAACTCGAAATGTCTATAGTTGGGCAGTCGAACCGGTTCGGTTTGAGAGTGAACTGGTTTGACTTGAGAGCGAACCGGTTCACCCCTGGAGACAACAAAATTCCTCCCTTTTTTTGAATTTCAGCAATTTTAGTCCAACCAAACAATAATCAAATCATAATTCTTTACTGAATTATTAATCTTCACGAACACTAACATGAATTGGATTCACTTTCAATATAATAATTCCTTTACATATGTTAATTACATGAAAATTAGACGAATCTTTACATATCATACAATTATAATCATATCATCCAATTTCCTAAAACTTCAAGCATCTAATTCCATAAATAAATCCAACTACATGAGAATTCATTTTATTCAGATTTCAATCCTAATAAAATCACCCATCTGATTTTATCAAATCGTTTACTAAACTTAGGTTAGCGACTTGGAGCATATGGACTAGGATAGGGAAAGGCATGGAGTTGGTAGATACCATGATAAGAAGAAAAGTTAACATAGATTGTCTACAAGAAACTAAATGGGTCGGTGAGAAAGCTAGAGAAATAGAAAATACAAGGTTTAAATTATATTATACAGGAAAACATAGAAATAGAAACGAAGTTGGAATAATAGTTGATAAGAATTTTAAGGACGATAGTGTAGACACCTCATTCTGTTACCCCCTAACTCTCCTTAGGTCCCTAGTACCTCCACTCATCATTGTAAACCCTGGTCACGTCCCGAGTACTGACCTAAAATCCATCGGGCACTCCCCAGCTCAGTTTGACCCAAAAGTCAAACTCTTCATCTCAACCGAGACTCAATGAATCTTTGAAGGGCACTGGATACCCCTTCCAACGGTCCACCCCGTGCGCAATTCCGACTTACCATGCGGACGAATGATTCGTTTGCGTCTGAAACCTGACCTAGAGGCCACCGGGTGATTCTGGGCTCTGTTTGACCTAAGTCAACTCTTCAGCTCAACTGAGGCTGAATGAATCTTCGAAGGGCACTGAATACCCTTTCCAACAGTCCATCATGTGCGCAATTCTGACTTACCATGCGGACAAACGATCCGTTTGACTCTGAGAAGTCACCGAATGTTTCTCGAGACCGGTTGACCAAAATCAACTCCCCAAACTGGGCCAAACTCTTTGGAATGTCGAAGTACATCTCCTAACCTTTCTAACGGTCCGCCCCATGCACGATTCGGACTTACTATGCGGACGAACGATCCATTTGCGTCCGAATAATTCCCCGTCCAACGGACCGACAAACGCTTCCGAGCCACATTTGACCCAAAGTCAACTCCCAAACTAGGGAACGGTCTAAAGGACTTTCGAAGGTCTCAGAAATACCTTTGTAATGGTATGCCCTGTGCACGATTATGACCAATGGTTTGCCCTCGACGACTAATTTTTTGAAAAATCCTAAAGCGCACTGCCAAATGGCAGGTCCCAGACCCTGCCTATCGGCACCTGCCGATAGGTAGTGCCATGGCAATTTCGATCGGCAGACCCCTGGGCCTATAAAATGAGGCCTTGGACTCATTTTCAAGGGGATCTCAGATCAAAAGCAAATCACTCTCAACGAACCCCAGAAACCTCTCTCAAAGGCAGCGTGATCTCAACTTCCAAATCCCTTTTTCACTTCCACTTTTCATCATCGCTTTCATCAAACTTGATGAATTAACCATTCTCCATCATCATCCAAGTACAAGGGCTGCTTCTCAACATTTAAGATCAAGCTCAAAGTCTCCAAGAAGGTCCATCTCTCTCACCTTTCTCTTCAAATCTTCTTAAATTTTCAATAACTTGTTTTATTACTTAAGCACTTTTATCATCTTAGTTCACATATCCTAACATACTTTTTATCTAGTAGTATTGCACATCTCCTATTTTCATATAAATAAAAAAACCCAAAAAATAAGAAAAAGAGGGTTTGCTCATAAATTCCAAGTGGGATTCTCACATTTTTTCCACACTTTTCTCACAACTAAAACACTTTTTTCTACACACACACACACACACACTTACAAATAAGAGATTTCTCCATTTGGAATTATAGGTTAAACCCCACCTCTCGTTTGTATGCAAACTACGTGGACTTTGATGCCTTTATAGGCTATGTAGGCGTCTCGGGGTAAAACCCGATACTCGAGTCGTTTTCTCACTTTTTCTCTTATTTTCTATCTTCTCTTTATCTCATTTTCCATTATATTCTATATACTTGTTCTTAGTAATGTATTATTCCATATGCGTTATCATTCCCTTATAATGGTCAACGTAGGGGTAATCACGTAAATCTTATTTTCTACACTAATCTCACATTCCTACGGATGACTCGCTTTGTCTTTTCCATGATACAAGTCGAGGATTCCTACCTCCATTCTATATATACACATGCACACATATCATGGGGGGAAATATAAAGGAAAATAGCAAATATCCATGAGAAACCGAAAGGGCGGAATGGGTGCCTAACACCCTCCCATTTCGTAACTAAGCCTCCGAACCCTTCTCGAATCATTTGGTTTCGCACGCACCAGTATATCTTTGGATGCCATCCTTCGGGGTGGCTCCCCCTTTTCTTTTGTCTGTTTTGAGTAAAATAGACTGGCGACTCTAAATCTCTCTACATCTTCACACCTCACAAATCGACGCCGGTCGAAACGCTCTCCCGAGAGGGGATGCGCGGGACCCGAAGGATCCCTTCCTCCCTCCGCAACGGGGATCGGGGATGGCCACAGTGGCGACTCTGGTGGGGATGTGTTTTATTATATTTTGAGGGCTTGATTTTATTTACATGGAGGCTATATTTGTTTATATCCCCCCCCCCCCATATCTGCCTATCCCCCTTTCTCATATGTATATCCCATGCCTATGCTTATATTCACACACTTGTAGAAAATTCTCCATGTACACTTCACACCACGTGCACCTAGGATCACATGTATATCCCCATGTTGCAAGCATCACCCATCCATGCTTGGTGTACCTTTTGGGGTACTTGTACATTGGCTCCCTGTTTGGCATAATCAAGAAAGGCATTCTCATCATAAGATACTAATAAGATAATCATGCATGATTCACACGATATCACCAAAGAGCATTGAGATTTACCAAATTTTACCCAGTAATTGGAGGGTCACTTCGTGATGGGCGCTGGTCCGGCAGGTCGCAGTTAGCCTAAGCGATAGGACTCTCACCTTCCATTGGCCAAGTACTTTCGACGCATATCGAACGGTTCCCCCGCATCGTACCGCTTGACCAAACTCATGACGGGAGGTATATCGCATGGAATTCGTTCACGTACGTCGAGTATATCGAATTCTCTCTCACACGTACCGTCCCCACGAGGTATATGGTGAGGTAATTCATGTACACTCAGGTATATCAAATGGCTTGCCCACACGTACCGATTGCCCGCAAGAGCAAGACGTATATCGTGGAAGTCACGCCAAAGGGGGGAACCCATGTCGATTCACCCAACCAACTGCATACCCGCATATAGGTGTCAAGCCTAGGACATGCACTTTAGATTGTCGGTTTCGACCCGAAACTCTGTCGAAATTTCGGGTCTGCCTGCTGCCCAATTTTCGCGCATTTTTTAAAATGGGACCCTGTCCGCGAGACTGGTTACAAGTCCAAACGTAGATTTGCATATATTAAGACCCCCCCACTTTTCCAGGCTCGGGTCCCGTCCGGCATTGCATTTAGGAGAATTAAATACAAGTGAGAACATAATAATCATAATAATCATGCTGAGTTTCGTCTCCAAAAAAGAAAAGAAAAAAAAAACATTTCTCCCTTCTTTATTAAAAATCCAAAAAAAAAACATTTCTCCCTTCTTTGTTAAAAATCCAAAAAATTTCTCCCTTCTTTATTAAAAATCCAAAAACATTTCTCCCTTCTTTATCAAAAATCCAAAAATAGTTTCTTCCTTTTTTCTCAAAAATAAATCTCATCGCACGCCCTTGGACTAGCTCCTTATTGGCTTCGGTCTTCAGTCAAATCACCTCGGAGTTTTATTCGCTACTCTACTACTTCTTTCGAATTCAAAATCCATACATCTTCCATGGAGAATGCATATTAACCACAAGTCATACAACCGAATCTACCGATAGTCCTATCTCAGCTCGTGGCCAAGATTGACAACCTCCAAGCTGAGGTCCGAGAAATGCAATCAAACCAAGTCCCTATTCCTCAAGAGCCCGAGGCCCTATTTCCTCGTGCTATCGGTCCACCCGATCCCATCTGGGTCCCGGAGGAATATCATCACGCTCCACGTGCCCCTCCGGCTAATGGGCCGTCGCCTGCCCAGTTTCCAATGCCAAACATTGCCCAGCCTATGGCTAACCTGCCTGTGGTCGCTGATCCAAAGGAGGAGGAGTTGAATAAAGTCAAATAAGATCTTAAGATGCTTGCTAAGAAGTTCGACCAGGTCCGAATCTCTGAGAATTACATGGACTACACCCATATGTCTCCTTATCCTAAAGCGAGGTTACCCGCGAAGTTCAAGATTCCAAATATTGAGAAGTTCAGGGGGAGTGGTCCCCCAATTGTTCATCTTCGCAGTTATCACCATTCCATGACTCTCCTAGGGTCTTCTAAAGAGGTGATGGCCCAATTATTTCAACAAACATTGAAGGACAGTACTACCCCAATTTGGAGCTCTTAGAGAAGCAGGAGTAGAAATCGAGGAAAGTCTTGCCAAAACAGAAGTTGAACCGAAGAAGGTGTTCGGATAGTTCACCCCTAGAAAGTATGACAAGCCTGCTAATGCTACAGTCTCAACCATCAATAACATCTCTCAACCAACCACATCATGGGCGTCAGAAAGTCGCCCTGCCCCCATCTGAAGGGAATACATTGAGCTTCATGCTCCCCTCTCCAAATTTTACCAAGCCTTATTAAGCCGAAACCTTATAAAACCCTTGGATCCCCGTCCGTTACCAAACCCACTCCTAAGAAACTTCAAGACCATTGCTCATTGTGCCTTTCACCAAACTGCCAGCCATACCACTGACCAATGCTTTCACCTTCAGAACATAATCCAAGATCTCATTGATCGGGGTACCATCGCCCTACCTGCCAATCCTAATCCAAACACTACTCATAACCCACTCCAAAATCACACCAATGCCATCTTCTTGGAAGAAAACCTGAATTTCGATCCATCAACTCAAATCACACCACTATACCCTCCTAAACCTCTTCAAATTTACCCATATTTCCTCCTACACCCTACTACCCACGCTGATCAGGCACTGTCACTCCTTACCAGAGTGTGCATCACTGTCCGGACCTGTTCTGAAAGTGGAAGTATGGAACTATCAAAGGTATTGAATCAAATCCTAGAGTTCGGGCTGAAATTTCCCTCACAGGTGATTATCGATTGCCAGAGGTTCAGCGCGCTATTTTTGGATGCACAAAAATGGGCCCGAGAATTAGATAGGTGGGTGGTACCAACCGACGAAGTCAGCTTAGATGATGTTGTCTAGATCATGGCGAAAGCATTCAGGCAAACCAATAACATTTGCAGTATCACCGAGTTATTTGATGCTTTGAATCTACAAGGGCGCCTGATCCCTTCACCCTTACACATCCCCACAGAATGGGAAGACCTATATGAGGAAGTCGTTGAAGTTGTGGAATGCATTGATTTCATAAGGGAAAACAGAATTGTTGCCACCGGATGGGGGGAATAATTCGAAGTTTCAAATGAAGAACAAGCTTCAGGAGGAAATGGCCCAGTAGCAGACATATGTGGGATGATATCATTTGAAGAACTCCTCAGAGAAATAGATAGGGTGGCAGAACAACCCGAGATTGACGAGGAAACTGGATTTAAGTTTTTCCCTTCTTCAGTAAATCACATGACCAGATCTGAGAGAAATTATCAAATTCCAAACTCACTACCAGCAAATGACAAGGGGAAGGGCGTTGAAGACCTTCCTATGCCAGAAATGACCCTCGAGGAGAGCAAGATCCTCGGTCAACTGAAGAAAACTCAAGCTAAATTCACTCTATGGGGACTTTTCATGTCTTCCCAGCGGCACATAAATGATTTAATCAAGTTACTCATAGGACCCATAGTTCCTCCTTCTACCACACCAGAAGAAGCGGTGAATTTGGTCAGGTCCTTGACCTCCACCCGAATGCTGTCATTTTTCGAAGAGGAAATCCCCAAAATTGGGGCGAATCACAATCATGCACTCAATATCTCCATCGAAGTTATAGGGAAGGTTGTATCGCTTTCACTCGTTGATAACGGATCCGCTTTGAATGTCTGCCCACTGAGAACCTTAAAAAGTCTAGTCTTAAAAGAAAGTGACCTCTCTCCAACCTCCGCTGCTGTGCGCGCCTACGATAATACCCGTTGGGAGGTGATGGGATCCATAAAACTGGCAATAGGGGTTGGACCTATAAACCCTGTCGTCGAATTCCAAGTCATTGATATCCCGGCCTATTTTAACCTGTTGCTCGGACGACCCTAGATCCACGGTATAAAGGGTGTCTCTTCCTCATTCCATCAGAAATTAAAGTTCTTCGCCGATGGGCGAGCCATCACCATCTTAGGTGACGACGATAATGCCGAGGGTGCAAGCACCAGTAGTCCAATTATTGAGATACAACATGGGTCAAATGCTATGCTCCTATCAGGGTTTCGAGTTGAGCCATCCCTATTCTCGGCAGGGGACGGTTTCAAAGAAAGGGTTTGTCCAAAATACGACCCTCATGGCAATGTCAATGTGAGTCAGATGTTCAGAAACATGCATTTCATGCCCGGACTGGGGCTAGGACAAAGACAGCAGGGGATACTTGAGCCCATCAAACTGAAGAAATCTTTCCCTCCTTGCGGATTGGGATATCAACCATTAGAACAAGAACTAAGAATGATCCTCCAGTCTCAATCAAAGAGAGGGTTAGACTTCGTCCGAACTATCTCGGGAGATTCTTTAAATGGACGATTCATCAAAGAGGGTGAAGACTTCCCCTTTTGCGGCTTTCCAGAACCGTGGTATGACCATACAGATAAGAAGATGAAGCCTGGAATGGAGATCTTCTGCGACGATAACTACTCATGGGACGGGAGTTACCAACACCAGGTGCCACCGCTTATCAAAGGTACTGAAGAGACTGAGGAAAGTGACTCCGAAGATTCCTTCAACCTGCAGACACTAGGGCTGGCACTCTGCATGGTTCATTCAGGCGCTACATCACTAGATCCCTCTCATCTAATAAAAGCTACTGATACACCTCTCCTCAACTGGCATGCTACGCCAACTCTACCTGTTGAAATCTCACCTAACCCCAATGTTTACCGTATTTCTTCTATTATTGTCCATCCTTGCTCAAATGTAATCGAGACCTATTTTGATGAGGTTCTCAATGTTGTTTTTCCTATTAATGAAATAAATGAAGATTTTGAGTATCTTGATGTGCCTTACATTAATTGTTTAGATTCTAATCAAAATTTTTAATGATGATGATTTTGCAAATGAATAATTCTTAACTGATTTAAATGAGGTTAATAACAAACAACATAACTGCATTCAAGTTAATGAAGAAGAGGCTGTTGTTGTTAATCTCGGTTCTAGTAGCCAACTGCGTGAGATTAGGATAGGGGCCACCCTTGACGAGCGTGAGTGCGCACAACTCGAAGAATTGCTAAAGGAGTTCGTGGATGTCTTCGCATGGTCCTACGACGATATGCCCGGTATTGATCCTGAAATAACTCAGCATGAGATCCCCACACTCCCAGATTACAAGCCACTTAAACAAAAGTTGAGAAAGCTCCGCACCAAATGGTGGCTCAAAGTCAAGAAAGAGGTGGTCAAATAGTTAAACGTGGGTTTCATTCGAGTGATCTAATATCCCACATAGCTAGCCAATATTGTACCTGTACCGAAATCAGGAGGAAAGATTCGAATGTGTGTGGATTACCGAGATTTAAATAAAGCCTCTCCGAAGGATGATTATCCACTACCCAATATCGACATGATCGTGGACAACACAGCCAGTCATGCTCTCAAGTCATTCGTCGACGGGTTTGTCGGATATAATCAAATCAAGATGCACCCCGACCACCAAGATAAAACCGCATTCATCACCCCATGGGGAACCTTTTGCTACACCGTTATGCCATTCGATCTCAAGAATGCTGGGGCTACCTACCAAAGGGCTGCCACAACCATCCTACACGACCTGATTCACAAAGAGGTTGAGGTTTATGTGGATGACATGATCATCAAGTCCAAAACTAGAGAAGGTCATGCTCCTGCTCTACGAAAGTTCTTTGAACGACTGCGGAAGTATCAGATGCGACTTAATCCACAGAAATGCGTCTTCGGCGTTACAAAGGGAAAACTCTTAGGATTCATGGTCAGTGAGAAGGGGATAGAAGCAGATCCCGCCAAGCTGAAAGCCATACTTGAGATGCCACCTCCCCGAACAGAGAAAGAAGTCCGAGGTTTCCTTAGGAAATTACAATATATCAGTCGGTTCATCAGCCAGCTAACCTCCATCTGCGAACCAATCTTCAAGGTCCTTCCAAAGGATTCAACCAAGGTTTGGAACGAGGCCTGCCAAGAAGCTTTTGACCAAATCAAACAATATCTAACCCAACCTTCAGTTCTCATGCCACCATAGCCTGGTCTCCCTTTGCTCCTTTACCTAGCCATAACCGAAACTGCAGCTGGGGCTCTGCTAGCCCAATACCTCAAACACTTCCCAAAGAAGGATCCATCTATTATGCCAGTCAAAAATTGGTCGGGTACGAGGTGAACTACACTTCTTTAGAAAAGGCATGTGTCTCCCTTGTTTGGGTTACACAAAAGTTGCGACACTACATGCTCGCCTTCCCCATTAAACTTGTATCCCGATTGGATCCCATCAAATACCTGCTTGAGAAACCCACCTTATCCAGTCGAATGGCCCGATGGTTGATGCTCCGAACCGAGTTCGATATCATGTACGTCACACAGAGAGCCGTTAAAGGAAGAGATATCTCTGACTACCTCGCCGACTACCCTGTAGAAGAAACAGACGTCTGGATCTCCGAATTTGTCCTCTGCACCACTCAAGACTGCCTCCGCTGGAAAATGTTCTTCGATGGCGCTGCTAACAAAAAGGGATATGTCATTGGGATACTCCTGGTCTCCCCAGATGACTCCCATACTCCTATCGCCATAAAATTGGATTTCCCTTGCACCAATAACATGACAGAATACGAGGCATGCACAGTGGGCCTCAAGGTCTCTCTTAAGAAAAGCATTCAACACCTTGATGTATTTGGGGATTCTGCCTTCATCATTGGTCAAGTGCTCGAAAAGTGGAAAGTCAAGGACAAAAATCTTCAACCCTTTCATACCCAATTAGAAGAGTTAGCCTCCCAATTCCGAGATATCACCTTCCATTACCTGCCCCGAGCAAAGAACAACCTAGCCGATGCTCTCGCCACTTTGGCCTCCATGATCGACATGCCCGAGGGAATAACAATGACCCCCTTCCTAGTTCAGAAGCAGGACAAATCGACCCATTGTTACCATATTAATCTTGTCTCCACAGAAGACCTCGAACTAGCCGATTGCTGGTACTATGATATATGATGCCTCCTCAAACATGGTAGGTATCCCGAGGGTTCTAACAAAAATGATCGAGCTACCCACCGAAGGCTGGCCGCTCAGTACATCATCTGTCATAAAGCACTACTCAAGAGGAATTTAGATGGAACTCATTTGCACTGTTTCACAGGGGCTGACATTGAAAAGATAATGTAGAAAATCCACAGCAGGGAATGCAGGCCCCACATGAACGGTCACATGCTTGCCAAGAAGATCATCTGACAGGGCTACTACTGGACCGCCATGCCCAGGATTGCACTGCCTATGTTCAGAGATGCCCTAAATGCCAACGGTTCTCCAACCTCCAACACCTACCTCCACGGGAATTATACAACATGACTCCTCCCTGGTCGTTCTCCACCTGGGGTATCGACATCATAGGGAAGGTTACACCAAAAGCATCAAACAAGCATGAGTTCATCCTGGTTGCCATCGATTACTTCACCAAATGGGTCAAAGCTGAGTCATACGTAGTATTAAATGCCAAGAAGGTGGCCAAATTCATCAAGAAAAATATCATCTGCCGATATAGAGTCCCGCACGAGCTAGTGTCAGATAACGGTTTGCACTTAGAGGCAAAAGTCATAGAAGTTGTCAATAAGTATGGGATTCAGAGATACAAATCTTCTCCCTACCGACCTCAGACCAATGGTGCAGTTGAAGCCGCCAATAAAAACCTCAAAGCCATCATCAACAAGATGACCGAAAGTTGTAAAGACTGGGCCGATCGGATCCCATACGCCCTCTGAGGATATCGAACCTCAATCCGAACCTCTAATGGGGCTACCCCTTACACCTTGGTCTACGACATGGATGCAGTCCTACCTGTGGAGCTAGAAATACCCTCACTACGCGTCATGCTCGAAAGCAAGGTTAGTGAAGAAGACTGGTGCCAAGGACGTCTTGATGAGCTAGCCCTTCTGGATGAAAGAAGATTAAAAGCTCTTTATCACATATAGGGATACCATCGCCGAATAGCACGATCATTCAACAAGAGAGTCAATGACCGCGGTGTCCGGGAGGGGGATTTAGCCCTCAAGGAGATGATAGAACCCATCTGGGACCCCAGAGGAAAATTCAAGCCCAATTGGAGTGGCCCTTACATTGTGAAGAAGATCTTGTCTGGCGGTGCCTCCATGCTCACTGACCTGGATGGGGAAGAGATGGATCGTCCAGTCAATCTGGACCGTCTCAAGAAATTCTACCCCTAGTTCGAAATCTCGACGCGCTACGACTCTTCTCATCCCCTTTCTATTCTAAAAAAAAACTCTTTATTTCCCTCTACCCAGAACTACGTGGGCTTGAACCTCTACAAAAACTATTTTAAAACTTTTCAAAAAAAAAACCCAGAGGTACGTAGGCAGCTCATACATCTCAAATGAGCACGACCCTTTTCTTTTTCACAAAGTACTATTCTTTTCTTATCTCCGAGAACGACAGTTCATTTATAAACATTTACTTGAACAAAAGGATTATGTAGGCCTTAGCAATCGGTATAGATAATTCAAAACACAAAATTCATCAAAAGGCACAGCTGGATGATCAGAAACTTGTTTATTTCATTAATAAAAAACTACAGTACAGATTATATAAGAAAAAGGAATGGATAACTCCCTTCCCCCTACTACCATAAAAAACAGATAAAATCCCCCACATCTGTTACATAAATAAACTCCCCAAGAGTCCTACCCACAGCTACCAGAAGAGCCTGCACCCTCATCATCTACATCCTGAGGACCCCAAGTTTCCCCTAACTGAATGGAGTGTCGCAAACATTCCATGGATCGATGAGCCTTTCGAAAAGACCATAACACCCCCTTCCATGGTGTCAGATAAAACAAACCATCTTTGTCCAGTCTCCACTGCCAACATCTTGCTGACTACCTTCCTCCACAACCACTTTATATAATCTTTGAGGACATGCCAAACCTTCCCGACAGACTAAGAGGGACGGGTCGACGGACGCTGATTTTCCCACAGAGATCCAAGAAACAGACGCAAGCGCTCAGTCAAATCTTCTACCGGAAATAAATTTGAGGTCCGAGGGGGCACGACATGCGCCCAGCCAAATTGACGTAAGAGCCGCCAAGGGAAATAAAAAGAGGTCTGTCTGAGACCAACCAGCCGCACATATGAATACTCTCCTAGCTCCAGAACAGGCTGCAACTGTCCCCACCAAGGCACTGACCAATATAGCCCACGAGCATTCCACAAACCAATTCTCCCAGTTCTCAACATACAAGTCAATGAAGATGAAGTAGCGTGAAAAGATGTTGGGTACAACCGACAAAGGATAATCCGGAGGAGTTGACAAGCGAAATCTTTCAGACAACCACATGAACAGCACCACAGGTCTACCCCTCAGAAAGTCAGAACGACCTTCTCTCCAGGCATCCAGGCCATTCAGAGTCTTCGCCAATATTACCGCCGCAGGATTGCGACGATATGACATCCATGAAGTAATGGCTGCAAGTTATGGGTCCACTCGCACCTCCCCGGTCACCAACAGCAATTTTGAAACCATGACCAGAACAACGGCTCCAGCAGAGTCAGCATCACCTACTTCCCGCAAATACACGGACTGCAACACCACCGGGAGAGAGATCATTCCTCCAGAAACCAATGACCTGGCCGTCGAAGGCGAGATATGAAGAAGCCCGGCCAACAAATCCCTAGGAGAGCGGGAAAATTCGGGTAAAGCCGCAGCAACCCTAGGATTCACACCTAGCATGGAAAAAAATTCCTCGTAGGTAGGACAAAATTCTTCCAACTCAAAGCGGAATACATGGTCTTCGGGGTACCAGAATTGTACCGCTGCTGTCAGCATATTCCACTCAAAAGGCCGATTGCGCCACAAGGAAACTCGGCACACGTTGAAAGCATCATAGTCGACATTATAAGAGAACATAGCTTCCAAGTCTTCAAGGTAGTTGACAAACTCGGTGCTACCAGGGAGAGCCATCTTGTAGGGCAAAGAAATAGTAGGCAAGTGGATAAGGATGCAAAGGTGTGATGAAAATACTCCACCCTCACCCCCTTTTTTATACTTGAGAACTCTCACAAAAGACATAATCCCTGCAGAAATCGGAAGCAATCCAACCCCACAAGGTACAAAAGGCTGAATAGGGTACCAATCAAAGCTTTTAATTGATAGGACTTGACTGAACTGCCGATAGGCAGGCCAGGGTGCTTGCTGATCGGCAACCCCCCATTTTTGGAAATTTCCTCCTTTCCACTTTTGTCAAATCAGAAAACTCAATGAAAATAAATTAATATTCGCAAAAGGATTTCAAGAATCCTGTTTTCTCCTTACAGGATTTCCCTTTTTAATAAAACAACTTTCCTTCGAAAAATTCCAAAAATATTCGTTTTTATGGTCTCGGCAGCAAAGTTAAAAAGCACATGTGCATGCATTCATTCATCATTAAAATAAAAGATAGCCAAAAAACTACATTGCATTGCATATATATGTTTTTTGTGTTACATCATTTTGCAGGAAATAAAGAAAAAGCCAAAAACAACGGGACTCAGCCCGAACCCACATTCTCTCTCTCTCTCTCTCAAGAGCTTCTACCCCTGCGACGCGCTCTCTTCCCCCTAGGCGAGACGACGCGCCCCCACTACCCGAGCCAGAGTCTTCCCCGGACGAGGATGGCGGAACCAAGCAAGAAAGAACAGGGACAGAATCCCGAATGTGGGCGGTCGCCGATGATATCCAATCTCTGATGTCTCTCAGCCAAGTGGTCGACACCCGGATTTGCTGCAAGGAAAATGACAGAATTAGTATCAAGCAAAAGAAATCAAAAAGAGGAAAAGGACTGAAAGGTTTACCGCAGGACGAAGGACCTCCTCTGTCAAACCTAGCTCCTACAGATCCATCACAAGGGGACGGTGCAGCATCGACACTATCCCTCCATCAGCCCGCCGGATGTTGTACGAAGGAGTGTGCGGCCGAACAAAAGGGACCTCCGATGTTTCCGCCGTCGCAGGTGCCGAGGGACCACCACCACTGTGGGAAGACCCCAACGCCCGACTCGAACCAACAGGAGGGAAAGGCAAGGCATCATGAATGCTGGGCGCCATCAACCAGCTCGTCACAAAGTCCATATAGTCATACGGTGCAGCCGTATCGGTATACAAAGCATAGGACTCACCCATCATCGCCGCGATCCTCTCATCCTCCAACAGTTGTCGCTCCCGCCTCATATACGTAGGAGGTTGCGCAGGTGGAACCACCACCTCCTCCTCAATAATCTGACGAATCACCCTCTCCCCGAGGTACCAGGAATGGCCGAACTCATGCGCCAACAAGCGCCTCATCTGCGCGTTCACCCCAGTCATCCCCGTGTCCTGAATAGCTGTCCCACAAGGATAAAAGGTCACGTGAAAATCCCCAAGCAGGCATGATTCAGTACAAGATCAGAAGGTGCAAAAACCAAGACCAAAAAATAAAGGACCTTACCCAACCACTGGTCAAGTCATTCAAGACCTGACGCACTGCCTCCAGAGAGAGAGATCGCTTCGACTGCCTGTTGGCCTTACGCCATCGGTACAGTCGGCAGAAGTCCTCAATAGTGTCATCCTTCAAAGAAATCAGTGGGGTGTTGCACCCAATCACCTCATAGAACCACGTCTGAATTGACAAGCAAAAATAGACGCATAAGGAAAATGTGAACGCATGAAAGGAAAATGCGAATGCATGAAATGAAAATGTGCAAAATAAAGAATACCTCAAGGAGATACGTGGCTCCAGTAAAATTCTGCTGGAAGCATCGGCTGAATGCATACAGAGAAGAGTAAAGGGTCTCCAGGGTTAGACTCCCCCAATCGTAAAAAGGGATATTTGAAAACATCCTCAAGTACGGCAGAAACCACAAATAGACGACGTTGCCGCTCGACGCCACAATGAGACCTCCCAACACAAACAAAATGAATAACCGGGCCATCTGCCTCACTTGCAGACCATCCTCCACATCAACCACCCTGCTCAGTAAAGCATCCTTCAGCAAGGACAACCGGATGGAATCTCCAGAAACTATCCTCCTCACATCACCAAGTGCCGCATGCACCGCCTCCGGCCTCACCCGTAAGGAGCGATCCACCTCTATCTACTCCCTATCACAATCCAACCCCAGCAGTTGCTGCACATCTATGGGAGTCACCGTCATCTCCCTGAAGCCAAAATGAAAGGTATGGGTAGTGTCCCACTACCTCTACCCCAAGGCACACAAGACTGTTGTCGAACGAGACGTCTCATCCAGCGCAGCCGCCAACCTCCCAAAACTCGCTGATGATACCATCCAGCATACCACGGGTGGAAGATGCTCCCAAACATCCTTAAGCCCCGTCGTCCTAAGAGCATGCATGTTCTTCAAAGTAATATCCGACTGGAAAAAGGAAAAATTCAGTCAAAGGTCAAGAAAAAGGAAAAATCACCCAAAAAGAAAGGAATGCCAAAGGTCAGGTTACTTACATAACCGTCGGGAATCACTCTCGAAGAGCGATGACACAACGGCTCCCGTAGTAAGGTCTGCCCATCCGCAACCGGCTCGAATGCATCAAAGGCATTCTCATTCCCCAAAGCAAGGTGCACCCTGTCCCTCCAATCCACATTCGCCGAGTCATCAACGGTCAACCACTCCCGGTGGACAGCGGTGTTCATAAAGGTGGCCATTTCTTGAAGATCGGAACGTTAGAACAATTCGCAGAGAGAAATCGCAGAAAGAGAGAAGGCAAGAAGCTGTGAAAAATGAAGGGGATTCGCCCCCTTTATATAGGAGGCCAAGCGCCATGCCGATCGATACAGACCACTGCCATACCGATCGGCACTGTCTCCTCACCTTCCCGAGGTAGTCCAAAAGTCTGTGCCACTGCTGAATGGCACCCCTCAGTCTATGTCGGTCGGCAACCCCTTTAAAATTTCGTACAAAAATTCCCAAAAAATGCCAAAAAGCCTCGAAAAATTCCGAAAAATCCCAGGATGGATTTTGAACATTTTCATCAAGAAAATTTTCGCAATTCTTCAGGTGAAACCTCTTTTTCCCTAGCAGAACCCTCAAAATCTAAGCAAATGACCTCTCGAGCGATGCTCCCGGACCACATAATCACCTCCTCATCAAAGTTTACGACCTCAAACCGGTTATCTCCCGAACGATCAGCTCCTCCTCTCAAATCAAAGGCAAAAGGCCTCCCCAGCCATCGGCTACCCGATGCGAAACAATATCTCATGGTATTTTTCCCAGCATAATTCAGAAGAATCAGTCGCCCCAGGCGATCTCTCCCAAAGGACGATCCAGATCTTCCTCAAATCCAATTCTTATTCCCCAGCGGAACCTCAAATCCAATTCTTATTCCCCAGAAGAACCTCAAATCCAATTCTTATCCCCAGTGGAACCCTTTTCTTTATCCAAAGGAAATGCAATCACTCTTGGGTCAGAATTGGCCCCAGTCTTGGATCGTCACCTGAGTTAGGTCAGAATTGACCTCGATCCTCGGTCGTCACCACTCTTGGGTCAGAATTGACCCCGGTCTTGGATCGTCACCTGAGTTAGGTCTGAATTGACCTCGTTCCTCGGTCGTCACCACTCTTAGGTCCTCAGAACTGACCTCGACCCTCTAAATTGGTCATCCTCGCTTCCTTAGGTCCTCAGAATCAACCTCGACCCTCTGAATTGGTCATCCTCGTTTCCTTAGGTCCTCAGAATCGACCTCGACCCTCTGAATTGGTCATCCTCGCTTCCTTAGGTCCTCATAATCGACCTCGACCCTCTAAATTGGTCATCCTCGCTTCCTTAGGTCCTCAACATCGACCTCAACCCTTTGAATCGGTCACACTCTCTCAGAAACATCATGTTGTGTCTAATCGATGGCTATCATTTGTTCCAAATTCACTCGTCGAGGGGCTCTGTAGACACCTCATTCAATTAACCCTAACTCTCCATAGGTCTCTATTACCTCCACTCATCATTATAAACCCTGGTCACGTCCTGAGTACTGACCTAAAAGCCATCGGGCACTCCCCGGCTGAGTTTGACCAAAAAGTCAAACTCTTCATCTCGACTGAGACTCAATGAATCTTCTAAGGGCACTAGATATCCTTTCCAACGGTCCATCCCGTGCATGATTCTGACTTACCATGCGGATGAACGATCCGTTTGACTTCGAGAGGTCACCGAATGCTTCTCGGGCCCGGTTGACCAAAGTTAACTGCCAAAATGGGCCAAACTCTTTGGAATGTCAAAGTACATATCCTAACCTTTCTAACGGTCCACCCCATGCACGATTCGGACTTACTATGCGGACGAACGATCCATTTGCGTCCGAATAATTCCCCGTCTAGCGGACCGACAAATGCTTCTGAGCCACATTTCACCCAAAGTCAACTCCCGAACTCGGGAACGGTATAAAAGACTTTCAAAGGTCTCAGAAATACCTTTCCAGCGGTATGTCCCGTGCACGATTCTGACCAACGGTGTGCCCTCGGCGGTCGATTTTCCGAAAAAGCCAAAAGCGCACTCCCAAATGGCAGGTCCCAGACCCTGCCTATCGGCACCTGCCGATAGTTAGTTCCATGGCAATGCCGATCGGTAGACCCCTGGGCCTATAAAAGGAGGCCTTGGCCTCATTTGCAAGGGGAGCTCAGATCAGAAGCAAATCACTCTCAACGAACCCCAGAAACCTCTCTCAAAGGCAGCGTGATCTCAACTTCCAAATCCCTTTTCACTTCCACTTTTCATCATCCCTTTCATCAAACTTGATGAATTAACCATTCTCCATCATCATCCAAGTACAAGGTCTGCTTCTCAACATTTAAGATCAAGCTCAAAGTCTCCAAGAAGGTCCATCTCTCTCACCTTTCTCTTCAAATCTTCTTAAATTTGCAGTAACTTATTTTATTACTTAAGCACTTTTATCATCTTAGTTCACATATCCTAACATACTTTTTATCTAGTAGTATTGTACATCTCCTATTTTCATATAAATAAAAAACCCAAAAAATAAGAAAAAGAGGGTTTGCTCATAAATTCCAAGTAGGAATTCTCACATTTTTTCCACACTTTTCTCACAACTAAAACACTTTTTTGTACACACACACACACACTTACAAATAAGAGATTTCTCCATTTGGATTTATATGTTAAACCCCACCCCTCGTTTGTATTCGAACTACGTGGACTTTGATGCCTTTATAGGCTACATAGGCGTCTCGGGGTAAAACCCGAGACTCGAGTCCTTTTCTCACTTTTTCTCTTATTTTCCATCTTCTCTTTATCTCATTTTCCATTATATTCTATATACTTGTTCTTAGTAATGTATTATTCCATATGCCTTATCGTTCCCTTATAACGGTCAACATAGGGGTAATCACGTAAATCTTATTTTTTTACACTAATCTCACATTCCTACGGATGACTCTCTTTGTCTTTTCCATGATACAAGTCAATGATTCCTACCTCCATTCTATATATACACATGCACACATATCACGGGGGGGAATATAAAGGAAAATAGCAAATATCCATGAGAAACCAAAATGGCGGAATGGGTGCCTAACACCTTCCCATTTCGTAACTAAGCCTCCGAACCCTTCTCGAATCATTTGATTTCGCACGCACCAGTATGTATTTGGATGACATCCTTCGGGGTGGTTCCCCCTTTTCTTTTGTCTGTTTTGAGTAAAATAGACTGGCGACTCTAAATCTCTCTACATCTTCACACCTCACAAATCGACGCGGCCGAAGCGCTTTCCCGAGAGGGGATGCACGGGACCCGAAGGATCCCTTCCTCCCTCCGCGGCGAGGATCGGGGATGGCCACAGATAGCGTAACCATTATTAGAAAATGTGATAGACTTATACTTGTAAAACTAGTATTTGGTGAAAATATAATTAATAGTGTTAGCGCTTATGCACCCCAAGTAGGATTAGATGAGCACACTAAAGTCCAATTTTGAGAACAAAAAAGGATTAACTAATTGAAGAAATACCCGTAGATGAGAAAATCTATATAGGGAGAGATTTAATGGCCATATAAGAGAAGATCGTGTGGGATATGAGATAGTGCATGGAGGATATGGTTTTGGAGATAAGAACGATGGTAGAGTGTCTATATTAGATTTTATGATGGCTTATGATTTTCTACTAGTAAACACATATTTTAAAAAGAGGCTTGAACACTTAATAACTTATGAAAGTGGAACACATAAGAGCCAAATAGATTTTTTTCATTACTAGGAAAGGAGACCGATTAGCGTGTAAAGATTTTAAGGTTATCTCGGGAGAGAGATTAACGTCACAACATAGGATAATGGTATTGGATATAAATATTAAAAATTAATCACGAGTGCGAAAAGAGAAGACTAACCAACGAACTAGGTGGTGGAACTTAAAAGGAGAGAAATTGGAACTATTAAAAGATAAAGTATTAAATGAAGCATTATGGAATACTGAATAAGAGGTTAATGTAATGTGGAATAAGATTGCCATATGTATTAAGAGAAAATCAAAATAAATTCTATGAGAATCAAAAGACAAGGGACCACAGTCTAAAGAAACTTTGTGGTGGAATGAAGAAGTAAAAAATATAGTAAAAATAAAAAGGAGTGGTCTAAAATATGGCAAACAAATAGAAATGAAGAAAATTATTAGAAATATAAATGGGCTAAAAAGGAGTTAAGATAGTGGTAAGAGATCCTAAGTTAAAAGCGTATGATGACCTTTATACAAAATTAGGAACACAAGAAAGGAAAAAAGTATTCATAAGCTTGTTAAACTTAAGGACATGAAAACAAAAGATTTTAATAACGTTAAGTGTATTAAAAGTGATGATTCGAGAGTCCTAGTCAAAGATGATGAGATTATGAAAATATGGAAAAACTACTTTGAGATGTTATTAAATAGAGATAATATGAGTAGATTAGATATAGATGAACTTAGAGAGACTCGAGAAAATATATTTTTTTGTGGAATTAGGATAACAGACGTTGGGATTGCTCTAAAAAGGATGAAAATAGGGAGGGCTTTAGGACCGGATGGTATCCCTATTAAGGTTTGGAAGTGCTTTGGGGAGGAAGGAGTATCTTGGATTATAAAGTTATTTAATATAATTATAATGACTAATAGGATGCTCTATGAATGGAGAAAGAGTATTTTAGCACCTATTTATAAAAATAAAGGGGACATACAAATTTGTTCAAATTATCGTGGTATTAAATTAATGAGTCATACAATAAAACTTTGGGAGAGAGTGATTGAATATAGATTGAGATTGAAAATAACAGTATCAGAGAATCAATTTGGGTTTGCAATAGGAGGTCAACAATGGAAGCAATATATTTATTGAGGAGATTAATAGAGATGTATAGGGAGAAAAAGAAGGATCTTCATATGATTTTTATAAATTTAGAGAAGGTGTATAATAGGATACCCAGAGATATACTATGGCGGGTTCTATATAAAAAAAAGACTGAGTCGTTGATATATTAATGTGATCAAGGATATGCATAATGGGGCTATGACTACCATAGGAACATCAACCGGAGAAAGTGGTGAATTTTTAATTACTGTAGGTCTATACCAAGGTTCAACATTAAGTCCTTATCTCTTTGCTCTTATTATGGATGAGTTGACTGGACAAATACAAGATGATATGTCATGGTGTATGCTATTTGCAGATGATATCATTTTAATGGATGAGACTAAGATGGGGATTAATTCCAGGTTGAAATTGTGGAGAGAAACTCTAGAAACAAGAGGATTTAAAATAAGCACGACTAAAACAAAATATGTTGAGTGCAGTTTTAGTAGTAATATGAGGGAAAATGGAGATGTGGTGAAATTGGAGGGTCAAGAGATACCTAGAAATGATAATTTTCGTTATTTAGGATCGATTATCCAAAAAGATGGAGATATTAGTGATGATGTTACTCATAGGGTCAGAGAAGGCTCGGTCAAGTGAAAAAGTGCTACCGGCGTGTTATGTGATAGGCGTATACCTTTAAAGTTAAAAGAAATTTTTTATAGGATGGACAATAGACCCTCTATGTTACATGGGACAAAGTGTTGGGCAACTAAGAAATAAAATGTGTAAAAAATGAGTACGACGGAGATGCGAATGCTAAGATAGATTTGTGGTAAAACTCTAGAGGATAAAATTGGAAATGAACAAATTCGTGAAATGGTAAAAGTAGCTCCTATAGAATATAAATTGAGAGAAAAACGACTTAGATGGTTTGGACACGTCAAGCGTAGACTAATGGATGCTCCCGTAAGGAATAGTCATTTAGTTAGTATTGATAGTAACACAAGGGGTAGAGGTAGGCTTAAATTGACTTGGTGGGATATTTTAAAAAATGACATGATATCACGTGGTTTAACTGAAGATATTGCGCTGGACATAATGGAATGGAAAAATAGGATTCATGTAGCCACCCCAAAATAATTGGGAAAAGGCTTTGTTGAGTTGAGTTGAGTATGTATCAAAACCCAATTGAATATAAAATTCCATCCCAAAAATTATTTCAATACAAAGTACCCAATCATGATATGAATTGGAAATCATACAAAAGCGTTTTGCAAGATAATTACTTGCCTCTAGATTCGCAGTACTAAAATCTCATAATTCCTTCACAAATCTTTCAACTTGAATTTCCCTTGAATTTGTTTAGCTTTTCTTGAGACTTTTGAGTTTTTCTCCACTTTCCTCTTCGCTTTCTCTCTAACCATTTGTTTTACTCATAGAAATCTTTTGTATTTATAAAATCATTGCTTGTTTCCCTTAAACTTTTCATTTTATAACATTAATCTCGAATTTGCCTCTTCACGTTCCATTAAACAGACAAAAATGTCCATATACTAGTCCCAACTAGTCTAAAAAGCTTTTGAGACCCAAAAACTACCCTCGGGTACTTAAATTTGACTATTTTGACCTATTTCGGGTGAATCATGCACTCAAAATATCATACAATACATTTATCAATTTTCTCTCGTCTCAACCAAATATAAATTACACACGTGTCCCAGTTGAGATAATGTCAAATTCTGTCGCGTTTACCCATTTACGATGTCATATAATTTAGACACTTAATTTATTTACTTTATATCACGAGTAAATATATGATCACATAAATATTAGTCCATTTAACTTTAATTAATATTTATTTATTTTCTCATTATTTATCAATTTAATTAAATTATGTATTACATGTATAATTTAAATGTTCAATTAAATATATATGAAACTACGGGGTATTACAATAGGTCAATGAAGGTTGATTGTATTTAGGAAGACCACCAATTACATCGTTGAATAATAAATATTGTGCACTTGGGAATTGGATTCCATATGAGTGGATAAACCTCGGGGTTTGATCCTGAAATATCGGGCTTATGTATCAAAATGATTTAAACACTATTAGGTCACATTTTCTAAAACAAGAAGCATACATACATAGTAGTCACTCTTTATGTACAAGTTATTCAACCATAACGGCTATTTAATCTTAATAACGTATTAACACTTTTAAACAGTACAATATGTGTATATAACCAATAATAATACTAATACAAAATTAATAGCAAAAATTATTTTATAGTGTTTAATTTACGTAATTAGGAAATCTATTTAATGTTAATTGGATAATATGCGCATGGTTATGTTCATATATTATTTTTTCATTTTCAACTTCAGTGTTCTCTTTATCTATTTAGAAAATTCAAGTGTATTTTCACCATAATTAGTGAATCCATTTGTTCAATTTCACTTCAAAATCTTATAATCTCACGCTGAACCTTAAACTCGCATAAATATGCGTGTAATACGCATATTTCATTTCATTTTAACTCTACAACATAAAACTCCATGCAAACAAAGTTCTAGTTTTCATGGATAACTATTTACACTATAAAGGATACTCAATGTTAACCAGATACTAACAATTACTTATTAACACCAAAGTTAGTTAAGAGGGTCTCGAATACTATGAAACATTTTTAAGAACAAATAACGTACATATATAGTAGCCACTCTATTAAGTACTTGTTATCCCCTATTCAATCTCAATAACATTTTAGCACTTTTAAACAATATAATGTGTGTATACGACCAATAATAGTGCTAAAACAATTTTTTCCAAACTAATAACAAAAATAGTTTTGCACTGTTTAATTTATGTATTTAGGAAATATATCTAAAGGTAATTGGATAATATGCACATATTTATGTTCGTATATTATTTATTCTTGTTTAACTTCAACGTTCGATTTATTCATTTAGGAAATTCGACTATCTTTTCACTATAATTACTGAATCCATTTGTTCAGTTTCACTTCCAATTCTTACCATTTCATGTCCAACCTTAAAACTCGCATAAATATGTGTATATTTCATATTTTCCATTTCATTCCAACTCTCTACATAAAGAAATCTTAAACAAAGTTCTACTTTGCATGGTTACCAATATACACAATAAAGGATACTTAATGATAAGCAAATACTAACAATTACTTTTTACTCACCAAAGTCAGGTAAAATAATATGGAAGACTTTATAACTTTAATCATTCTTAGTTATAAAGTCACAATCAGATCGTTAAAATGACAATTCAGTTTCAGATTGTTTGATTTTTCCTTTAAACAATACAAAATTGCTTCATTATAAATTCACTTACCATAAACCGATATCGAAGAAGACTATGGCCGAGTTTTCATTTCATTTGTTGAATTTGAGGTTTTAAATACGAAATTGTAATCGAAATCAGAGGCCAATGAATGTTGATTTGTAATACCTCGTATTTCTACATATTTAAAATTTAATTAATTCAATAATTAAATTATTTTATTTTAAATTACGCGAGAGAAGTAATTTAATTGAATTGTATAATAATGTGTCTACTGAGTATTAATCGAAAGCGATATAATGATTAATATTGTGAATTATATTTACTAAGTGAATAGAATATAATTGAAGATATCGATTTACATCATAGCGAGTGATATGGGCGTATTTGATTTTATCTCAGCTAGGAGTCGCGTGTAGGCTAAATTGGGGTCGAGATAGGAAAAATATTTAGAGTGGCTTGAATGATGATTTTGAGGTCACGGATGGTTCCGAAAGGGTCGACATAATCGAATAGTATACTCGGGGGTATAATCTGGCACCCGGGTTAATTTTAGACCAAACCGACACCTATTGAGGGCATTTTGGGCATTTGGCAAAATGATGTTTAAAGACCTACAAAATTTGTAGCCTTATATTAGGTGTTATATAGAAGGGTCTAGGGTTAAAAACACTAAGAACAAAGAATAGTACTTAAAGAAGAAGGAGAGATCATCCTTGGAGCTTTTGAGGATATTCTTGGAGCTTTTCATCTCAAACTTGCACCACAAACAACCTATGAGTGAGGATTGATAGAGAAGACAATCACATCCATCACTAACCAACGAAATCAGACCCTACTGATCATGAGGCAAGTGTTTATTGAAATCAATATGAAGTTATAATACCCATGTGACTATGGTTTCAATTATGTTGATTATTTTGATGATTCTTGGAAGAAAATATTGATTTAAATGCATGTTTGGGTAGGAGTTGCATGTATAAGGATTTGATATCTGTAGAGGATAATAAATTAGAGGTTTTGTATGATTATCCCCGAATTAAATCTGGGTTTCTGATGTATTATGGCGAAAGAACATAAAACCTAGGATTTTTGAGGATTAGATGATTAAATCCATTCTTGAATGTTATTCGTATTGTTTTGATGCAAAAATTACCTTAAAAACAATCCTAATATATGTGGGAAGGGTTTGGTACTACTGGTTTATAGTTTGGTGGAGGAAAATGGAAGTTATAGGTGTGTTAATGGTGAAAAACGCATATGTGAAACAAAGAAGACGAAGTCCAGAGGGGCGAACCGCTTCGGTTCCCCAAAAAAATTTAAAATATCCTTTTTTCCTGGAACTCCTAAATTATGGTCGAGAAAACTGTTGGGAGATTTTTAGAATATAATGAGGGATCTATTATATTACAGTAGGCCATGATAGGGTTATGGGAGTTTAGTCATATCGAGATAATTAAGACCGTAATTAAACGGGATTAAACGTCAAAGTAATTAATTCGCGAGAATGAGAATGTAATTACATGAAAGTGTGAGTGAGATTATGGCATGAACCGGTTGGGTAAGGAAGACTTAGCTACTGAAATTATAAAGGGGTAACTAGGTCCTTAGAGTAGAGAATACTCAATTGAATGTGATAGTGAGATTAATCGTAATTTGAAAGTACGAGAAGTATTTGAGTGATATATACTACGTACGAATAATGATATTTAGGTTGTGTGAATACCTACTGATTTTGTATATATATAGGTTGTGTGTGTACCTATATGATTGATTGTTAGTTAACATACCTATGCTTCTTGCTATCACCAGAGGTTTCCGCGCAGTGGGTGATCCTACCTTGACGATTCCAGTGAGGGCTGGATTTGTGCCCCCAGAACATAGAACTTAGAGCGGCTCACTACGTGACATGTAGTGGTGAGACCGGCGTGTCATTTGGGTACGTTAGGTATGCGCATAGACCAAAGGCTTAAAACTATGTTCGCCTCCATTATTTGTGATTTGATTTTGGGTTCGAGGTAATATTCCGAACCAATGGTCTTAATGTAGGGAGTGATGCAAGACCTTGATATCAAAGTATGCATTTTATTAAAGGTGGTCATTATAAGAGGCCCTGTAGTGGTATATATTAGTGTGTAAAATATATACAAATGAGAATATACTACTTGTGCGTGAAATTAGACTTGGTATCCTAAAAGTAAATTATGCAGAGAAACTTAATTAATTGAGAAAGTGAAAACATACAGGAAAGTTAATTCCCTTATGTTTATGGTGGTCATTGGAGTGACACTATTACTATATATATATATATATATTAGATTGGCTAAGGTGCGGATTGCCTGTGCGGACAAAATGCGGACACTAAATTATTTTGGACAAAACGACGCAGCTCAGATGTTAAAAAAATAAAGATGGGACCTATTGTACATTTTACCCACAAGTGAGACAAAACGATTTTGTCCAAATCAGGAGCCAAAACCCATATCCAAAATCTCCAAACCCTATATGTCCCTCTCCTACCTGCCAAAACATTCAGATCACCAACTCTAATTTGTCTATTGTTGAAGATCCAAACCCCACAGGTTCGTTTTTCTTATATATTTGGGTTGAGTTAATTTTTTTCTCTTTTAATGGTTGAGTTATTTGGTCATTCAAATCAATTATTGTTTGTTATGTACACGATTTATGGTTTGACTCCCATATTTTACAATCATATTTTGAGATTCAAATCTACATCCATTTAGGGGTTGTTATGTACACGATTTAGGGAAACAAATTAGTTTTTTTTTTTAATTAATATGTCTATGTTCTTGTTTTTTTTTTAATTAATATCTATTTCTTTTTCAGGATATGGAGTCCCCCAAAAGTTCATTTGACTCCCATATTTTATGTCATTGCGGAGACCGTGCGAAATTTCGAACATCAAAGACGTCTGGAAATCCAGGACGAGTTTTTGTGGCGTGCCCTAATTATAAAATTAGTTCTTGCGGATTTTTTCGTTGGATTGATAATGATAAATCATTGGACATAAAGAAATCAGTAGAAATTGAATGGCGCGATCTTAGCATGAAGATAATGGAGTTGGGCAAAAAATTAGACGAATTTGAGAAGAAATTTGACAAATTTGAGAAAAAGTTTGACAAATTTGAGAAGAAGAATGCCAAAAAAGTTGATGAATGGGAGACAATGTTTAACAATTTATATTTCTGTTTCAATTGTATTGTGGTTGTAATTCTAGCAATTTTTATTTTTAAGATGTTAGTTTAGGAGATTGACTACTTTATGTAATTTGAAACTTCGTTTTGGGATATGTAATGTGCCTTTTTGGGATATGTAATGTGCCGTTTTGAGTTTGTCATGTAATGCGCATCCAGTTTGTGATATGTAATAAACATCCATTTCGAATTATGTTATGTAGTTTTGATTTATACCACCTGAATGGAAAAGTGCATTTATAATGGTTAATTGTTTTAATGGTTGATTTATACCACCTGATTATAAAGGTATAACAGTTTGTAATGCACCTGGTATAACAGTTTGATTCATAACAGTTTATAAAGGTTTGTAATGAACCTGATTATAAAGGTTTATAATTGATTTATACCACCTGGTATAACAGTTGTAATGGAAATCATTGATTTAACTCAACTGGTATAACAGTGGCATTACCAAGTGAATTACGAAGTAGCATTACCCAACTGGAATAACAGTGGCATTACCAAGTGAATTACCAAGTCATAAAGGGCACATATCCAAGGTATACAAATTGTTATACCAACTGTTATACCAAATGTTATATCAATTCATAACCCAAATGTTTGTAACAGTTTGTAATTGCATAACACCTAGTATAAAAATTTGTAATTGCATAACACTGTTATAACCAATTCAAAACACCTGGTATAACAATTTGTAATTGCATAACATTGTTAGACAAATTCATTTATACCAACTGTTAGACCATTTATACCAACTATTAGACTATAACATTTATACCAACTGGAATTCAAAATATTTTGATTACAATACCAAGTGAAATACAAACTGGAATTCAAAATATTATGATTACAATACAAACTGAAATACAAACTGGAATTCAAATATTTTGATTACAATACCAAGTGAATTACAAACTGGAATACAAACTGGAATTCAAATATTTTGATTACAATACCAACTGAATTACAAACCATTTATACAAACTGGAATTCAAATATTTTGATTACAATACCAAGTGAATTACAAACTGGATTTCAAATATTTTGATTACAATACCAACTGAATTACAAGCCATTTATACAAACTGGAATTCAAATATTTTGATTACAATACCAACTGAATTACAAACTGAAATACAAACTGGAATTCAAATATTTTGATTACAATACCAACTGAATTATAAACTGGAATTCAAATATTTTGATTACAATACCAACTGAATTACAAACTGAAATACAAACTGGAATTCAAATATTTTGATTACAATACCAACTGAATTACAAACTGAAATACAAACTGGAATTCAACACCAAGTCGTTCAATCACAACTCGTTGTATCACCACTCTCTTCATCAACACTTCCAGTTTCACCATTATTGATCAACGGATAATTTCTTTTATCATTCAACTATCCCACCATCCCGCACCCATTGTAGCGACGTACATTAGACTTCTTTACTCTACCTAATGATTTTTCTTTCCCTCCTTTAAGACTTTTACCACATCCCTTTGCTCTAACTTGTTGCGATTCCTTGTACACATTACCATAGTTACAACTCATGTTCACCAAAATGCCTACACTTGGTTTGACAGCAACTCGTTCTTTCGATCCAATACAAACAACTTTGTTGAGTTTCTCAAGTATGTCGTCCAAAGCTTCATTGTAAATTTGAATTTCTTCCAAACTAGTAAGGGCCTTATCAACGACATCCAACGACCTTTGTATTAATTGACTCCGCTGAAGAAAATATAACTTGTCATTGGTTATATCGATTCCACTAGCATCAACGACCTTCATATCAACTGACTTTTCTATTTTTGTCCATCTCTTCAAAATGTATTGGCTTGGTAAGGCATCAAAATCATGAAACTTTTGCAAATAAGCCAAAACATGTTGGGATGGGATCCCAACACTCTCAAACATCTTGCAACTACACGAGGCGAATTGCAAATCAGTGTCATAAATAATTTCTCGTATCTTATTTGTGTCACCGGTCTTCTTTCGAATTGAGTAGACATGTTTACTTCCGTCCACCTTCACCGGTTCAAACCTATAACTCAATATCTCCCACATCTCATCTTGGAATTTATAGATATTTTATTTGTATAAATACCAACCATCTTTACCGAAGCTTCGTGAAATAATTTTAGTTTTTGCTTCTCGATTAAGTCTTTATGATCGGCAAACAACTCTTCATGACGACGATGCATAAGCCCCCTATCGAATTGGATCATAAAATCAACAAGAGAGTTCTTTTTAGAAATATTTTTTTTTAAAAATGCATGGGCACTTTCGGCACTTTGGCTACTTGACATTCCAGCGGAGAAAATATGATTCACAAAGGTAGGAACCCATTGGGAACGGATTTCAAACAAAGAACGGAGCCATTTATTGTCAGTTAAACCACTCTTGTCAACAAGATCAATCTATTTAGCATCAAAATCTTCTCTCATTTCAGAATTCCATATGCAATCAGAAAAATCTTTATAGTAGGCACTAAACTTCAACGAATTATTTTTTTCAAAAATTTTCATTAAAATGTGCCAACTGCGATACCTGTGATAGGTGTGTGGGAGGGCTTCGGATATTGCTCTTGTCATAGCCGAATCTTGATCGGTGAAAATCATCTTCGGTGCATCGCTCGGCATGGCTTCCAAAAAAATGATTGAAAAGCCAAACAAACGAATCTACGGTCTCATCACTCAGAAAAGCACAACCGAATAAAATAGTTTGCCCATGGTTATTCACTCCCATTAGTGGCGCAAAAATCATACCATACCGATTAGTATTGTATGTGCTATCAAATACGACCACATCACTGAAACACTTGTAATCTCATTTGCTGGTTACATCATCCCAAAAATAATGCTTAATTATTTGTTCACTGTGGGTTGAGATGTGGTAAGTGAAAGTTGGATTATTTTCTTCTTTTAGTTTCAAAAACTCATGCAACATATCTCCGTCGTGCCCCTTCAATTCATTGCGTCTATCCCTCTCTTGGTTATATAAATCTTTTTGAGTGAACCCGATATTTTCAAATCCACCCGCTTGCACTCCAAGAAAGTTGGATTGTTGGTGTGGTGATATATTGATCATACCAAGCTGTTGAGTTAAGCACTTTCGGGAAGTCGAAATGCTACGATGAGATCTCAAAAAATGTGCTTTCCTTGGCGTCGACAACGGGTGGCTATGAACCTCAACAAACGAAATAATCACATAGGCATCACTCGAACATATCGCAACCGCAATTTTTGCTTTACAACCCTCTCTAATGGAACCCCGACGTCTAGAAGTCCCCGAATCCTCTACAACCTGGCCCTTTCCTTTTTTGAAACAAACATACTCCTTCCTTATAATTTTGTTACTCTCCACATCCTTCTTTTCAGCCCAATTATGAACACTAAACCCAGCTGCCTTTGCATATGCGTTGTAAAAACCCTTCACTTAATCAAGTGTTTGGAACACTTGGCCTACTTTTGGCTTCAGTTCTTCCCGTACTTGAGGGTTGAAATCCTTATCATTGTCATCCGAATTTAACGAAACACATTGTTCCCCTTTGTCACCCCCAATATCTATATTGACATTTTGGTCAATCTCAAACTCAAATGCCATATTTTCTCCAATCCACATTTCTTTATTAATGTTCAAACTATCCATTTTTTGTGAAAGAATGGACAAAAATTAACTCAACCATTAAAAAATAAAGGAGGGATTTGGAGTAATACCATTAAAATGGAGAAAGCATTTTTATGAAAAAAAATTAACACAACCATTCAAAAATAAAGGATGGACTTGGAGTAATACCATTTAAATGGAGAAAGAATTTTTATCATAAAAGTTAACTCAACTCGTAAAAATTAAAGGTGGAATTTGGAGTAATACAATATAAACTGGAGAAAGCATTTTTATCATAAAAATTAACTCAACTCATAAAAATTAAAGGTGGAATTTGGAGTAATACAATACAAACTGGAGATCTGAATTAACTCAATCATAAAAATTAACTCAACCATTAAAAGAGAAAAAAATTAACTCAACCCAAATATATAAGAAAAACGAACCTGTGGGGTTTGGATCTTCAACAATAGACAAATTAGAGTTGGTGATCTGAATGTTTTGGCAGGTAGGAGAGGGACATGTAGGGTTTGGAGATTTTGGATATGCGTTTTGGCTCCTGATTTGGACAAAATCGTTTTGTCTCACTTGTGGGTAAAATGTACAACAGGTCCCATCTTTGTTTTGTCAACATCTGAGCTGCGTCGTTTTGTCCAAAACAATTTAGTGTCCGCATTTTGTCCGCACATCCAATCCGCACCTGAGCCAATATCATATATATATATATATATATATATGTGTGTGTGTGTGTGTGTGTGTGTGTGTGTGTGTGTGTGTGTGTGAATATTCTACTTACGTGTGACAGTAGACAGTTAGATAGTGTATATCTAAAAGAATGAATTAAGTAGTGAAACTTAATCAATGAATTTAGAAGATAAATTAAATGTTAGTTTCAACTCTTAACGTACGAAAAATGTTAATTCGATTAACGTACTCTATGGGCAGTACGAGGACTTATAGATGTTGATAGTCCAGGTTGATACTTATGTCTAGTTATCTTGGGTAGTACAACTAGGTGGGGTAAGTAGAGAACGTTAGATGTGCACAATAATTGAGGGGTGGGGATGCTCAAAAGAGTGTACGTAACATGTATAACCAATAATCGAACTTTTAACTGTGATAAACACTTGCTAAATATTTTCAAAATGTTTTGAGTACTAACTCTTTCTATAAAAATATTTTCAAAACCTTTTAGGTGTCCAGCCATAGGGACGCCAGACTGATATTCTACTTCAGGGATACGTAGCTGCGGCACAGGTGGATGCTTGCAGAGTTTTGGATTAGATGCATATATTCTTCATTCCTGGTGTAGGAATTTATTTCAGTTACAGTTTTCAGTTGGGTGTGTTTCCCTTTCAGATTTATTATCTCAGGTTAGGCTTGTATTGGATTTGGTTGTTATTATTGAATTTTATTTGGTTTAGTTGTAGCCGATGATTTATTTGGCAAGGTTTTTAATTCATTCATTTTATTGTGCGTTGGTTTAGATATTACATGTAGTGAATGGTTTATTTAGTTTTTCGCTTGGTTATTTATTTGTCCAATAAAAGATAAAATTTTGCACCAACTTTTGAATACTAAGTGGTTAGTAACGTTTTAAAAAGTTCTCGACAATGATGCTAAGAATGAACCATATGTAAATCCTATTTTAATTTAATAAAGGCATGATCACCCGATATATAATTAGGTGGGGTGTCACATGATTGTATTTATGAGGACCACAAAATACATCGTTGAATAATAAATCATCATATATTTCGGAATTAGATTTCATAGGAGTGGATTTACCTAGGGGTTTGATCCCTAAATCTCGAACTAATATACCAATATGACTTAAACATTACTAAGTTACATTTTCCAAAACAGGTAGCATACATACATAGTAGCCACTCTATTAAGTACAGGTTATCCAACGAGAGAGCCTATTTAATCTCAATAATATTTTAACACTTTTAAACAATACAATATGTGTATACAACCAATAATAGTACTAACACAAATTTTTGCAAACTAATAGCAAAAATAGTTTTTCCCTATTCTACATATGTATTTATAAAATTTATCTAATGTAGTTGCATATAGAAGTAACATTAATATTGCAAATATAGTTTTTTAGTTAATCGCTGAGAAGCTATTTTGATGTGCTATAATATATATTACAAATTTGTTAATAATTATAATTAATAATAAATTTACGATACGAATCCTTATTTCATATAGTCAAACACAATATATATAAAAAAATCAATGTAGATGTAATATTCGACAAAACTATTACTAAGAATTCTAAGACCCATTTTATAAAAAATGTAGAATACATACATAGTAGCAAATCTACTTTTGCAGCTCTATTTATTTAATTAGGAAATATATGTAAACATAATGTTATATAAACACACAGTGTTATATTTAAAATAACAAATGTATTTTTATACCTACTCACGGAATAGTTGTTTATATAGTTATAATTATGGCAACAACAAATTTTTTCTAAACAAATACGATACATTATTCAATATCGAGGAAGTCTTCACAATAACAAATAAGAGAAAAATTAGTTTTGCAAAGTTTATAATATTAGAGTTTAAGTAAAATATTTGTACATATTTGATGTTCTTACAATTGTACTTCTCGTACTACGATCAACATTATGCCTTTCAACGTTTCATTTTTTTATTATTGAACTCCTTACTTTTCTTGTAGATTTTCATTTAGAAGTAAAACTTCTTGCATCTACCATTTTGATATTGGTTTTCACACGTGTTCATGAAATTACCATCAAGAACAAAAAAAATCATGCATAAAATCATATAAACAGTGTTCTAGGGTTTTAGTAGAAAATCACGAGGTGAAAATGTTTGATTCAAACGAAAAACATAGAAACGTAATAGAATGTGACGAGTTTAAAAGATAAAAATCTTTGTTTTGTCTGTTTGATTAGATCAATGTACTATGTTAATATTTGTGATTATAAATATGGATTAAGTTTATTGTTAGACATCAACAGTAATGGGAACCTAACTTGATATTGGAGGAAGCATTCATTGAAGCACACATGCTGAGTGACCATTGAACACGCCCTTTCATTAGGCCTTGCGGCCCTTAAAGTGACAATATCAGGAATGTGATAGGTCTTTCGGATTCCTTACAAGTCTTGCTCGTAAATTCGCGAAACAGAGTGAGCTCCGCCAACAAAGTGAGAGTTGTTTGAAAGAAATGTGTTGCTTCCTCAAGAGAATTCTTGAGAGAGAAAACATAACCCCAAACCAATGGAATCTTTTGTAGCGCCGAAGGCCTATAATATTGGACAACCCTTTTTTCTGATGTCGCTGATATGTCAAGCACGCATTGGGTGGTGTTTCAATTGGACCCATGTGAATAATAAGCACCATTTAATGTCCATTTGACACATCACGAGGGTAATGGAAAAGAATTATAAATAAAAGATCTTTTCTAATTTTATTCCTATTTTATATATTATACTAGCATGCAGGCCACGCGATGCGTGACCAAATTTATCTAAATTGTATTGTTTTGTTATTGTAGCCTCTTTCTCTAAATATATTCTAAATATTGAATTTTAAATTAATATCAAAAGTCATATGAATGACATTCAATAAGTGCAATAGGTATTTTTAATTTCGAGAATATATTATAACTCAATTTTCATCCAATTTTATGATCACTAAGTAAAGAAATAATTTATTTTTAATCATTGAAGTAGTTTAATATAATAGTTAAAACTATAAATCCTCTTTAGAAGTAAAATTATAATATAAAAATTGTTAATTAGGTATTTTTAAGTTTGTGAAAAACACCAAGTTTTGGCATTCAAATTTTAAACTCCAAATAGGTAGGTCAAACCATCTCTAAAAGAACGTAAATTCTAATCAAAGTCAACCTATAACTTATGAAAAATTAGAAAGACATATTAATAAAATAAACATAAGATAGTTTAACCAACTCAATCTTGAAAAGTAACTCAGTGAAAACATAAAAATTTTGAAAGACGGATACAACACGATATACTTACTGAATTTGCGATATAATATTTCAATCTTTATAGCAAAGATAAATACTATTTATTATAAAAAATAGATACCATTTTATCCTCTAATTAAATAAGAAATGGGAAGTGTGTATGTTCAATGAAATGAAATTTTTTTCTCTTTATCAACTTTTTTCTCTTTATAAGTGGTAAAAATGGTGATAAAAATAACATCTTAGTTGTCTTGCCAACTATGACACAAAGACCTAACTCAAATATAATCTAATGAATAAACCAATGTCATACTGCTCAGAAATTTAATTTTTAGTAGGATAATGAAACAATATAAATTGAACGATTGAACGAACTGTAGATTAGGAAAATTGATGAAGATGGTTTTGAAAAGAAAAAAATAATGTGTACTTAGGAATTTGAGATACCGTAGATTGCAGGGTGTTTTGATCTCACCTCCGTAGCCGAAGATACGAAATAAATCTGGTAGTGTCTTTTGAACGACCTGTCTTCTTTTTTTTTTATTTTTTATCACCACAAAATAGGCCATACTTAAATATCTTGGCCCCAAATTTGCCAAACCATTCTTTTTTATCTTTTGAGCTCTGAATATTAAGGATTAAGACCCAATATCGTTCTCTACAAAATAAAGTCCCAATAGCCCAATGTTATGGCCCATCCCAAGTATTTAAATGAACCTTTAAGCTAAAACAAGTGTAGGGGATAAAATCCCTAAAATCAACGGTTGCACCGCATCCATGGTATTTTTCATTTCTCGTGTTTCCTTCTAGATTTTTAGCTCCAGTAGTGCCCTCACCGACGATGGCAAGAGGTTCAATGGATCCAATGGGTGGTTTCCCATTATTCTCTTCTTTGTTATCTCTTCTTTATCTAGTAATACCATGTCTGTCTAGCTTGAAAATCTTTATAAGGTGGCAAAATCCTATTGTCACTCCATGTAGATCATTTTGCACTACCCAAATTTTAAAAGTTTTTTTAGAGATATAGGGTGTGTTGAAGTCACTTCGACCTATTTTGAATTCAATGCTCACGTTTTCTGTTGTTCCCTCCTTGTTGAATCCGCAAGGGGTGATTGAGCTTCAATTTAAAGAATTTCAAACTCTGTATGTATTCATTCTTACCTCTCCTTGAGAGGGATTAGGCTAGGGTTATGGCTTTAGTGTGCCCTTGGAAGGGAAAATTGGTTCGTGGTTTTATTGGGCGAGCTCAACTCACCTATCTTTTATATCCTTTGGAAAATATTTGTGAAATACCAGAGGGTTTTAGTATGTAAATAAACTTTGAAACCCTTTTATATTCTAAACTTATAATAAGTTTTGTGGAAATCAAAGAGATGTACATATAACCGGTCTCAACATCAGAGAAATTGTGTGAAAATAGGGTCAGCGTAAAAACTTGATACATGTGGTAAGAAAAGTTTAGGCAATAATTTTGTATATATATATATATTTTTATAGAGAATTAAGGTCGATGTCATATTTCTTTCTATATTTAGATTTACTATTTGTGCCCACGTGCGTTGCACGTGTGGGCGAGTCCAGATATTCAACTTCAGTATTTGAATAAATGAATAAGAATCTTTAAATTCTAAAATACTTTATGTAGAGCGTAAATCGTATAACAAATTATGCATAGGTAACGAAGTGAACTAAACGATTTATGTGAAAGAATGTAGTGACACTGATGTAAGAAGATAAGAATTTTGATGAAATTGAAAAAATTACTGTGAATGAATCCGAGTTAATAAAAATGTAAAATGCAAAGCAATAAATCATTTGTTTTTGGAAGACATTGGATAATAACAATTTGTAATAAAAAAACAAAAATGAATTCATCAAATATGTTGCTTTTGACATTTGTTTGGATTCAAAGGTTCTTCTTCCTCTTACGAAACATGCAAGATTTCGATCCGAATCTTTAAGCGATTTCGCTTTAATGTAGAATTGTAGATTTTGTCAATGCACGTATATAACTTTTGAATATAGTCCGAGTGCATAATTCCCTGTGGAATAAAAGAATAAATATGAATATTGAGTATACGTAATTAGTATTGAGTGTTTTTAATTTATGTATGAATTTGAATTGTTAATAACAACGATACTACCTTTTCCTTTGAAGCGATGAACATTTTTATAGAAAATATATTTTTTTAATAAAAAGTCCAGTTTCTTAAAAATAATTTTTTTTAAAAAATAAACTTTTAATAAAAAAATATTTTTTTTCGAAACGGACCCTCTCTTCCTGTCATATGTGTCCAGGCAAAGATATTGGAAAATTTAGGAACGGGTGGAAATATTGTAGTTATTTGACTATAGCTCATTAACATAATTTTTATGACACTATGTTCTTTCACCATTCAAGGTATACATGACAAAATCAGATATAAATTACATGGGAATTAAACTGGAGAAAAAATTCATCTGTGTCCTACACAGGAAAAAAAAGGAAAAAAATGGCTGAAACAAAACTTTTGTACTATGTAGGTAACATTCCCTAAACCAATGAATATAAGTTGCGTTTGTTGACTTTTTGTTTCAGTTAATAAACACATTTATCATGGGAAACTCAAGTGAAGTGTCATTGATTCCCCCAGCTCAGTATTGTGCTGATTGGAATAGGAAAATGGATGTTCACGATACTCTAATTATTCAATAACTAAAAAGAAGCAATTAAAATATTGAAGAATGAATTAACTATGGCAATCGGAGAGAAAACACATCACATGTGTATCCTTAACAAACGTAAACTACGTAATTATAAATTAAAACCATGATTAAGGGCATACTACAGGGAACATTCCATTTATAACACTTCATTTTGCCTATAAAGACACACACACACACTCGGGAATAAAGAGAGAGATGTCTAATTGCCCAATACTGATCCAGATTGTGGTCATCCAATGTCTAACAGTACTTCATTATGTTTTCTTGTTCTATATAAAGGAAGACTATAGTCATGTGCTCACTGGAGGTACATGGTTAGTACTAAATCATTACTTAACAGTTAGGAAATGGGAGCAAAAATATAGCCCAACAAAATTAAGAGAGGCCACCACAATCATCTGGATTCAATTACATCATCTAGCGTTGGAATATTATGATAAAAGCTATATTTTATGGCCTAAAACATGGATGAGGGTGACCTCCCATTCGTCCCTTAGATGCTCGTGCTACCTAGAAGCAAAAAATAAAACCAACAAGTAAAAGAGGAGAGAGACAATAAAGGTAGGGTTAGTTATAGGTTTAAGAAACTTTCCTATTTGAATAATAATGGTAAACAAATTGAAAAGGGTATGAGGAAAGTAAGTGGACAGATGGGAGAAAGGGATGGGTTTGAAATGGTAAAACTTTAGACAAATAAAGGCAGAGAAAGGTACTTCAAAAAATCACTCTATCAGAGTTAAGCTGCAGCCTATTGGATCTCTCGTGTCAGTTGGTATCTATTTTTTGGTCTATGAAATCAATTAGTATCTACTATCAAATACACTGATGAGCAACCCAAAAGTCACGAAAAGGTTTAGACAATAAAAAAATATCAGATCTAGAGATAAAATAGACTAAACTCATGGTAAGAACAAAACAAATCTAATCTAAAAGGGAAAACATTTTGCCATTATCTATGGACATAGTGGTTGATGATATTGAATAAATGAGAGATTGTCCTCTTAGTTACTAAAAAAATTCAAATTTCCATCTATAGCCTAATTCTTTACCAAAAATAAATGGAAAATTAATGTATTTTAAATTTGGGGTTAAGTCTAATATATAGGTATGTGTTTTGATACCTCGAGATTGATGACTAACATAGTTAATTGGTGGACACATTTATATTGTTAAGTTATCCATACAAGCCTTGCCATATTGATTTTATGGCCAAACAGTTTGAATTATATATCATATTGTTGATGCACTACACCAGTAAAATGATAACGAAAAATTTATTCATTTCATAGGCATGTCCATTGAATGAAATCAGTTTGCTTTTTGCCTAGGTAATTTTGGAACATGAATTTACAGAGTGTGTAGTGTTGTTCTACAATAAATTAAAGTCCAAATTATAGAGTTGAAAGTTCAAACGGAAAAATGTATGGTCAAGGATGATATATTGGCAAACCATCTCCAAAATATTGTGTTTGATGATAAGAATAATAATAACATCATGTTTAGCCAATAACGACAATCTGGAGGTGAGGCCACAGGCGAAAAACCTGTTCGGGCTGGACATATCTCAAGTAAATGAGATTTGGCTCCAAATTTTCTATTTTATGGATATATTTATAGAATTTTATGCGGATAACTATATTGATTCAATGTTTATAGCCTAGGTGCTTCTAGGTTCTACAAAACCTATTTTCAGAACCTGGGAAAATTCAATTTATAAATGCAGAATTTTGGGGACCCAAATCTCTATCACTTGTATGCCTCCAACATTCGAAAGAACACATCAACCTCCTCCCTCCCTCTTCCCCCCAGAAATTGGGATTCCTAACATCTTGACCACTTTTGCGCGTAATGTAGTCTGCTACTAATCCCTGCTTATCGACAACAATACGAAACAACTCAGAGAATCTCACCTCCAAAGATGCATCGCCACATCATATATCCGTCAAAGGGAACACAAACAGTGATGAGTTAATGCACACAGTGTTGGAGCTAAAATTGTTCTCTCACGGTATAATGTGAGAAGTTACTGATTTATATACTAATTACATGATAAGAGTTTATGGCTTAAAGAAGGATACAAAAAACTTTTGAAATTGTATTTCAACTAAAACAGATAAATTACGCCTGGGTAATTAGGTGGGAGAATGACTTGGTCCGATACACTTCCTTTAAGTGGACGGGGAGCAAGAGAGAACCTGTAGCTCGTCACGAAGAAATTGGAATCGCATTGAAGGCAAAACTTTTGTGATAATGTCATCGATTTCATCTTTTACAGAAATTAATTGGACTAAAAGATCCTTTGAGGACTCCTTTTCACGTACATAATTAAAATCAATTTCGATTTGTTTTGTTCGGGATTAGAACATCGGATTAAACGCAAGGTAGGTGACGACGAGGTTGTCGCACCACAATGTAGGAGGTTGAGAGAGAGTGACACAAAGTTCATCAGGGAGAGAGTGCAAACATGTGAGCTCATTTACGACAGTATCGGGAGTGCTTTATATTCAGATTTGGTGGATGAGGGATTCTGACCAAGATAAATGGTATATCCATCGGTCGTCGACGACTATCGATACACGCAACCCAATCCGAGTTTAAAAAAAAACTGAAGACCAAGTGGAGATGATTTTTGAAGGAACAAACCTAGTGTGGAAGTGTGCCTTAATCATTAGAAATTTTGTTTCAAGGTTGTCCAGTGATCGTTGGTAGGGTCGCATAAATGGCGAATTTTATTTACAACAAAGTCGAGGTCGCGTATTGTTAATGTCAAGTATTGTAAAGCACAAAAAACATGTCGAAATTTCGTACGATCCAAAATTGGTTTACCCCTTGCCTTAGATAATTTTGTTGTCTTGATGGTGAGGTGAGAAGAGGCAGCGAAAACACATCTTATGCACGTGCGACAATAAAAGTTAGATATACAACAAAGTATACGGATAACTACTAAGAGGATAATGTTTTAGCCAACATAACAACCTGCACTACAATTGAGCAATCCGTTAGTGAATGAAAGCATATACTATAAAATCTTATACTTGATACATTTTTCTCATTTAATTATGTGTCAGAAATGGACATATTTTTTCAGCTTGTAAAGGAGAAGATGATGAGAGGAAATGAAATTTGAGACCAAAGTCACCACTGTATGGCAGCTTTTCAAGTAGAAGATGATGACAAAATGAAATTTGAGACCAGAATCATGATTTTATGGATAGATTTCAGAACTTGATTGTTTAGTTTCTACTATCATTAACCTCCCCTGAGATCAGGCCTAATGCTATATTTTGTAATAGCCATTATTTTGCCCCTTAATGAATTCTACATTTTCCCTTTCCATTACCCTCTGATTCATTAAAGTCCGTTGTTCTCAAGTAGACTTCAAAGAGGGAATTTTCGATTCTATGATCGTAGATACTTCGTTGAACACTGCACATGCTTCCCCGCATTTCACAATCAGTTCCAAAGTTATATGGCGATTACAACTGTTAAACGTAATTGTTATAGTAAATAGACATCGTTTCGCCCGTTTGGTGCTATCTCATCAAACCAGTCACCATCAGCTCTAAGCCCCCCAAAAATGTTATCAAGAAAATGGAAAGTAGGATGGACGAATTATGCTGGGATCATGGTTAAGATACATTTAAATGACCATTTTTTCTTTAAATTACAGGCCATAAGAATTGATAATTAAAATCGCAATGATACATTAATAAATTGGAATTACCTCGTAAACAAAAGTGAAATTCTTTCACTATGAGATTGAAAATCCAAGCTTCCACCAACAATATTGACAATATCCTACAAAGTTTCAAAGGAAATATATGACCATCTCGAATATAAATTATAGGAAACAATTGCAATATAGTATTAACTACTTCACATACCTCCTAAACAAAATTGAAATTCCTTCACTCTCAGATTTACAATTCGAGCTTGTACCACCAATATTGACAATATCCTACAAGATTTCAATTAAAACTTAATTACGAAAAAGTTAAATGATATTTTTTTTTACAAAATATCAGATTACAATCCTACTATTGTTAACATGCTTGTAAGGAGTAAGTACATCATATTATATAAGAATGACAATAAACAAAAAAATTAAGTAGTTGTTTTAGTACCATCAACTATTGTAGTACTGAACTTCCACGTTACGAAACTAATTAAAATAAATTGTTATTATGAGTGAAATTTCTGGAATTAGAAGAAAACCCCAAACATTAGGCAAATTTCAATGAATAAAAAATAAGCATCAAGTGAGGTTCGAAATTTTTAATGTATAGTACCAAAAAAAATTATATCAGTAGGCATACTTTTGAAATTAACATTTAAAATAGTAGGCATATATTAATACGCATATGTCAATGTATATAAGGGTTTTCAAATTCACTTTTGATATTAACATTTAAAACAGTAGGCCTATATTAATAGTCATATATCAGTACGCATATGTCAGTATATATAAGGGTTTTCCAATTCATGTAAAACTGGGAAGTACAATGAATGCATAAAAATTTGTTAATGAGATAGATATCTATATAAAATTTATGTAATTGTTTTTAAATTAACAACTGCATAATTTTCAGCAACAATGAAAGACATAATAAAAAATTATAGATGGAATTAGGAGTGTTCACCTTCGTTTTTGAAAAAGAAACAAGAGCAACCAATGAAATAGACGATATAATTTCAATGAAATAGACATATCTAATATACAAATAACTTAAGTAGCCATATTGGACTGTGGTTTTTTAGCTTTCATTTCAAAGGATGAATGAATCTGGAATTAAATTATTGGGATAGGTGACTTTTGATTTTTATTTTGGGAAGATGAATGAATTGTGATTTTCATATATATTTTAGAGTAAATGCTTGGGAAAATGAATTTTGATTTCCAGGGTTGTAAGATGAATGAATGAATTTGGATGTTTTGTTATGTGTGAATGAATGTGAGCTGTCATATGTATTTGAGAGTAAATATTTGGGATAACTGAATTTTGATTTCTAGGATTGGAAGATGAATGAATTTGGATAGTTCAGTATGTGTGAATGAATAGAAGAGAGATGGGAGGAATGAATGTAGTGGGTATTTCGTATGTTGTGTTATTAAATAGGGGAGAGATGTGTAAGACTATTATTGAGGGTATAATAGGTATTTTAAATTTAATGAGGGTACTTTAGTCTTTTGAACATTGAAGAGGAACTCTCCTCTTTTAAAGTAGTAGAGATCTATGAAATAGACATATCTAATATACAAATAACTTAAGTAACCATATTGGACTGTGGTTTTTTAGCTTCCATTTCAAAGGATGAATGAATCTGGAATTAAATTATTGGGATAGGTGACTGTTGATTTTTATTTTGGGAAGATGAATGAATTGTGATTTTTCATATGTATTTGAGAGTAAATGCTTGGGACAATGAATTTTGATTTCCAGGGTTGTAAGATGAATGAATGAATGAATTTGGATGTTTTGTTATGTGTGAATGAATGTGAGTTGTCATATGTATTTGAGAGTAAATATTTGGGATAATTAAATTTTAATTTCTAGGGTTAGAAGATGAATGAATTTGGATAGTTTGGTATGTGTGAATGAATAGAAGAGAGATGGGAGGAATGAATGTGGGTATTTCGTATGTTGTGTTATTAAATAAGGGAGAGATATGTAAGACTATTATTGAAGGTATAATAGGTATTTTAAATTTGATGAGGGTACTTTAGTCTTTTGAACATTGAAGAGGAACTCCCCTCTTTTAAAGTAGTAGAGATAAGACAGGATTTTCAGGTTTATAAATCTAATCCATGTAATACAACAACATTTATTTATGTGGTCCCTTTAGAGTTAGGAGTACACAAAAAGGACCGCTCCGGCATAAAAAATAGACCGATCCGATTTGCATCAAAACCAGTATACCCCGGATCGAATTCGAACCGATGAAGTGATTTTAAAAAACGAACCGATCCGATAATCGGACCGATTAGGAATCAAAATCGGACCGATCCGAATTTGATAATCACGAACAGATCCGCTTAGATTTTTCCACCGACTCAAGTTTCCTATATATACCTATTTCGATGGTGTATTTTAAGAGAGACTTCAGAGACGAAATTAAGAGTCCTAATTACTCTAGTCTTCATCTTTTTTAGTCCCGAGACTCATGTTTTGATTCACACAACTTTGCCAAATCTTTGTGAATCCTTTGCAACCCAAGAACACAACCTTATGTTTGTTCAACCTTTGTGGAGAAGATGTCTTTCTTCTTCATTGCTGCATATCTGAAGTTCCTGAGGGAGATTTTAGTCGACAACACTGGAACCGACGTCTGCGAGTATTTCTATATCACTCTTGTTTTTTATTATAATCCGTGTAACTGTATATTACAAATTATAGTGAAAAATAAAAGGTTTTGCCCCTTTGGGGATTTTTCCTCACATATGTGTGTTTGAATGTTCTTGCATGTTTTACATCTTCTTTAATCACACCTAGATGCATGTTTAGGATTTGATTGGATAAAACTGAGTTTAATTATATAATTTCTTAATTTGAATGCAAGCGCACCTCTTCAAATTGGTATCAGAGCAGGTTACGCTAATCTATCGTGTATTCTGTGACACCCCGACTAATTAAATACCGGGTAGCTACTCCTTTATTAAATTAATTCAAAATGCCAAGTTGGCTCAGTTAATAGCATCACTGTCGAAAACATTTTATTATTACTAACCACCTAGTATTTAAAAAGTAAGTTGTCAAATTTTAATATGAGTCTGATTAACATGCAACAAGTGTAATAAAGAAATAAATAACACCATACACCATAATGAAGTAAAACGAATAACCATCACAATATAGTAAATAAAGTCTGGAGGAAAACTCCTCACTACAATCCCATAACTGAAATGAATAACCGAATACTGAAATAATACATACTAAAGTCCGAGAACTGAAATGTAAAAGATGTCTAATAGAAATGGGCAACATGCCCTACAACTGATAGATGATAACTCTGGAATCCAAAAGATCGAAGCGTCTACAAGAAAAGTCCCTGTAGCTTCCACAAACAGCTACAGCTCGTCACCTGAATGAGTATCCTATGCTTGGTGTCCTTGTGGCTGGGCACCTAAAATGGTTTTACAAGAAAAAGATTTGAAAAGCAAACGGGTCAGAGCCCGAATGTGGAGTTATATTTTAAAAACCTGCAAGTGCTTTAAAAACATTTAAAACATTAAATGCAAAGTACATGTTAGGACGTGCACTCACATTATATTCTCACCTCTCGTCTAACTGTGCACTCCTAACGCAAGTACCCATCTATAACGACCCATACCACTAGCTAAGTGACAACATATCTAGCTAGACTGCCAAAGGTCCTACCCATATTACTCGGTTCCATTAACATAATAACGCTCGTAATTAAATAGGGGTTTAACATAAACTCAGATACTCAATATGCAATATATATAACTATCAGTTAACTCGTTATATTTCTCGAAACAATACCGTAATATATTTACAACATTAACATGAGGATTCCCATTAATTAAATGTATATTATTCACATCATAAATATACAATACAAGCACCCCGAGAACTAAGCTGCGGTGCACACATACTTTGCTATCCATCCTGGTACATCACGTATATAAGGATCACATATTCCGAATCTCTCAGGAATAGTTCAGATAACACAAATCACAAATAGTGGAGGCGAACACAGTCACATCACATGGGCCACGCACATACCTACGCTCCCACGATCAGCGGACTTATTATAATCCCAATAAGTCTTTCTATGACCTATGTTCATCGAGGTACCAGTCTATATCCCCCCCGTAGGCACACAAGGATTAGAGGGTCCTAAGCGAACGCAACCTCCCGTGATAGCAAGTATGGTAGGTATGTCATACACACAATTCATATACCAATACTAAGTAAACACACATCTTAGTAATACCATATTTTAATAGTAGTACATATTGCACTCTCGTACTAACTATAATTATCACAATTGTACTATTCCGGTTTGTAATCATACGCACCCTAATTTCTCACATCGTAGTAGACACTCACGTCTCAACCCAAACTGTCCATGTAATACAACTCTCGTATGTAAATTCCTTCTCATAAATACCCAAATGTCCCAATTCTATCATTACTACATCTACGGAATGGTATCTATAACCTCGAATAAGTTTACGGAACTCCAAAAATCAAAACAGTCCAAAATGGCCCAAACTGCCAGCTCGTTAGAAGTCTCGTTCGAACGAGACTGTTCGAACGAGTTTGGACTGTCAGCTCGTTAGAAGTCTCGTTCGAACGAGGCTGTTCGAACGAGATCCAGTTCGTTCGAACAAACTGTCCCTTCTAACGATATCTCGTTCGAACGAGATATCGAACGAAATCACTACTCGTTAGCAACGATTGGTCAACTCGTTAGAAGCTCGTTCGAACGAGTTCGTTCGAACGACCTGGGGACTGCTTCTAACGACTGACCAGTTTCGGCCCAGATTTTTCCCCAATTCATTTTTCATCCATATTAACACCTCAAATCTCTTCTAAAATTCGTTCCAACAATGTATTAAGTTCTCTAACCATCCTCAAACATACTAAGGAGATATGCTAACATCTTTAAAGGGTTTAATACCTTCTAAACATCAATAAATCCCAATTTCTACATTATTTCCTAATTTTCTTCAAGAACATAAACCCTAGATTCTTCTCATCATAATTTCCCAGATTTTAATCCGTTTATACATCACATAGATATAAAATTTCTGAATTCCATCTTCAAACAAAGTTTCTACATGCAAACCTAACCCAAAATTTAATAATAACTTCCAATTTCATGGGTTTTCTTTTAACTCTTATATAAGATTGATTATCAAAGTTTCTAACATGGAAGACGCATTCACTGCTTAAGGAATGTAATTTAAATCACTTGCCTTGGTTTGATTTCTGATTTTGGTGTAGGTTTGATGGTGTTTTTCTGCAGAATTTCCTCTCTTCCAAGCTCCTTCTCCAATGGTGGCTTAAGGTGGCTAGGGTTTTGATTTGGGGAACTTAGAAAACCTAAATGATAACCTACGTAGCCTTCTAGGTTAATATGGGTTGGTTATGGGCTTAGTGGGTTAAATCCACATCAGATTTACATATCCAATTTTCGTCACTTTTAATTCCTCAAAATGTAAAATTACCAAAATACCCTTTAAGTTGCCGGTATGGCCTAAAAATATCCCGGGACCCAAACTATACCCCCGGCTAGTGTTTTCTGACTATCTTGACCCTTCCGGACGCGTTGGCGCACTCATAACGACCATACGGATTATAGATTTTAAATTCACTTTTATTATCAAAATATTACACCGTGACGCGGCGGTTCCACGCGTCTCAACAAAATTTCTAAAATGCCGTCTATCAATCTCACGACAAATTTTATAATACCAAGTTCATATATAATCATATATGCACATAATCAAATACCAACTCACATCTCGTAAGTATTTATAACCCGGATTAATTTCCAATTAATACGCATTTAATTAATTAATCCCAAAAATAAATATAGCCAAAAGTACGGGGTATTGCATATTCCTAATTTCCCGCAAAATTTTTCTAAGATATAAATTTTCTGAAAAATTGATTTTTGGAAAAAGAGCATGTTCAATGGAGAAATCATATAATAAAATGCCAGTTTTTGACCGCACAAACTATGCATACTGGAAAGCCTGCATGAGGTTTGCTTTGAAGGCCATAGATGAGCGTGTCTGGATTTTAGTTGAAAAAGGGTGGACACCTCCCTCCGTCCCTATTGAAATAAGAACAAAGTTTATAAGTTCGCTGTTTATAAACTAAAGATAGCTAAAGAACGAAGCATACACAAAAAGAGTACAACAGTCCTAAAACATAGGGTTCTATATCAAAGAAACTTATTCGAAACATAATAAGCCGTCAGATCCTAAAGGACACTAGAACCTGATGCTCTGATACCACCTGTGACACCCCGACTAATTAAATACCGGGTAGCTACTCCTTTATTAAATTAATTCAAAATGCCAAGTTGGCTCAGTTAATAGCATCACTGTCGAAAACATTTTAATTTTACTAACCACCTAGTATTTAAAAAGTAAGTTGCCAAATTTTAATTAAAGTCTGATTAACATGCAACAAGTGTAATAAAGAAATAAATAACACCATACACCATAATGAAGTAAAACGAATAACCATCACAATATAGTAAATAAAGTCTGGAGGAAAACTCCTCACTACAATCCCATAACAGAAATGAATAACCGAATACTGAAATAATACATACTAAAGTCCGAGAACTGAAATGTAAAAGATGTCTAATAGAAATGGGCAACATGCCCTACAACTGATAGATGATAACTCTGGAATCCAAAAGATCGAAGCGTCTACAAGAAAAGTCCCTGTAGCTTCCACAAACAGCTACAGCTCGTCACCTGAATGAGTATCCTATGCTTGGTGTCCCTGTGGCTGGGCACCTAAAATGGTTTTACAAGAAAAAGATTTGAAAAGCAAACGGGTCAGAGCCCGAATGTGGAGTTATATTTTAAAAACCTGCAAGTGCTTTAAAAACATTTAAAACATTAAATGCAAAGTACATGTTAGGACGTGCACTCACATGATATTCTCACCTCTCGTCTAACTATGCACTCCTAACGTAAGTACCCATCTAGAGTGATACAGACTACTAGCAACGTGACAACATATCTAGCTAGACTATCATAGGTCTTACCCTTATTACTCGGTTCTATTAACATAATCACGCTCGTAATTAAGTAGGGGTTCAACGCAACTCAGATGCTCAATATGCAATATATATCACTATCAGTTAACTCGCTATATTTCTCGAAGCAATACCGTAATTATATTCACAACATTAACATGAAGGTTCCCATTAATTAAGTGTATATTATTCACATCATAAATATACAATATAAGCACACCGAGAACTAAGCTGCGGTGCACACATACTCTGCTATCCATCCCGGTACATCACGTACATAAGGATCACATATTCCGAATCTCTCAGGAATAGTTCCGATAACACAAATCACAAATAGTGGAGGCGAACACAGTCACATCACATGGGTCACGTACATACCTATGCTCCCACGATCAGCGGACTTATTAACATCCCAATAAGTCTTTCTCTGACCTATGTTCATCGAGGTAACCAGTCTAAATCCGGGCAACACAAGGATTAGAGGGCCCTAAGAGAACGCAAACCTCCCGTGATAGCAAGTATGGTAGGTATGTCATACACACAATTCATATACCAATACTAAGTAAACCCACATCTTAGAAATCCCGTAGTTTAATCGTAGTACATATCGCTTTCTCGTATTAACTTATAATATCTACAACTTATATTATTCCGGTTTATCATCATACGCGCCAAAATCTATTCTCACGTCATAGTAAACACTCACGTCTCAACCCAAACGGTTCATTGAATTAAATCTCTCGTATATAAATTTACTCCTCGTAATAACCCAAAAGTCCCAAATCTATCCTTACATCATCAAGGAATGTTAACTCTACCCTCGAACCAGTTTACGGGACTCCAAAAATCAAAATAGTCCAAAAAGGACCAAACTGTCAACTCGTTAGAAGTCTCGTTCGAACGAGACTGTTCGAACGAGATTCCTCTGTCAACTCGTTAGAAGTCTCGTTCGAACGAGGCTGTTCGAACGAGATTCCAGTTCGTTCGAACGAACTATACCTTCTAAAGATATCTCGTTGGAACGAGATATCGAACGAAATCCCTTTTCGTTAGCACCGACTGGTCAACTCGTTAGAAGCTCGTTCGAACGAGTTCGTTCGAACGACCTGGGTAGGGGTTTCTTACGAGCTGCCAGTTTCGTCCCAGATTTTTCCCCATCTCATTTTTATCCAATTTTATCACTCCTAATCTCTTCCAAAGTTCATACCAACAACGTTTTAGGGTCTCTAATTCATCCTAAACATATTCAAGTCAACTCCTAACATGTTTTCAAGGATTAAATCTCTTTAACATCAATCAAAATTTAAATCTCTACACTTTTTCCCCAATTATTTCAAGAACATGAACCCTAACTTTTTGAATCATGAATTAACCCAATAAAATCCATTTTAAATTTCACCCAATCATAAATATCATCAGTAGGAACATCTACCTATCATTCTGCATGCAAATCCTCCTCAAGATTTCAAATTCTAAGTTCAATTAACATGGGTTTTCATTATCTTTCAAGAACAATTGATATTCTTCAATTTCTAACATGGAAAAGACATTCTCTGAAATTAAATGGAATAAAGTCACTTGCCTTGGTTCGATTTCTGATTTTGGTGTAGGTTTGATGGAGTTTTTTTTCTGCAGAATTTCCTCTCTTCCAAGCTCCTTCTTCAATGGTGGCTTAAGGTGGCTAGGGTTTGTTTTGGGGAACTTGGAAACCTAATTGTTAACCTCCGTAGCTTAAAGGGTTAAAGTGGGTTGGATAGTGGGTTTAGTGGGTCAATAATCAATCAGATTAAGACTCCTAATTTTCGTCACTTTTAATTCCTAAAAATGTAAAATTACCAAAATACCCTTTAAGTTACCGGTATGGCCTAAAAATACCCCGAGACCCAAACTACACCCCCGGCTAGAGTTTTCTGACTGTCTCGACCCTTCCGGACGCGTTGGCGCACTCAAAATGACCATACGGTTTATAGATTTTAAATTCACTTTTTATAATTAAAATAATATACCATGACGCGGCGGTTACACGCGTCTCAACAAAATTTCTAAAATGTCGTATATCAATCTCACGACAAATTTTATAATACCAAATACATATATCAAAACATGTATGCACATAATCAAATACCAACTCGCATCTCGTTAGTATTTTAACCCGGATTAGTTTCCAATTAATACGCATTTAATTAATTAATCCCAAAAATAAATATAGTCAAAAGTACGGGGTATTACATACTTCCCCCCTAATAACTGAATTTCGTCCCGAAATTCGAAACTAGAAAGTACATGCTAAAAATAACTCTGGATAACGTTCGCGCATCTCATCCTCGCGCTCCCATGTGGACTCCTCTACATTGTGATGTCGCCACTGAACACGCACTAACGGGACTATCTTTGACCGCAGTTTCCTCTCGCTTCGGTCCAAAATAGCAATCGACCCCTCCTCGTAGGAGCTATCAGGCTGGAGATCGATGTCCTCCACAGCAATGTGAGAATGAGCCAAATTATCTCTAAGGTATTTCCTTAGCGAGGAAATATGAAACACATCGTGAATCCGATGCAAATGCTCCGGCAACCCGAGTCTATACGCAACCGGTCCGATTCGCTCAATAATAGGAAACGGCCCCACATACCTTGGTGCCAACTTCCCCTTCTTCCCGAAACGCATAATCCCCTTCATAGGAGATACCCTGAGCAAAACCTGGTCCCCTACTTGGAACTCCCTGAAGAATCTCTTCGCATCAGCATAACTCTTCTGCCTGTCTTGTGCTACCCGAATGCGACTCCGAATCAACTCAATCCTTGCCGAAGTATCCTGAATCACTTTCGGCCCAAGCAGTTTGTTGTCCCCCACCTCTAACCAACATGCTGGGGAACGACAAGGCCTACCGTACAATGCCTCAAACGGAGCCATGCCAATAGTGAACTGATAGGAGTTGTTGTAAGAAAACTCCACCAGTGGAAGGTACTGCTCCCATCCACCCCCAAAGTCAATAATGCACATGCGTAGCATGTCCTCCAACATCTGATCTGTGCGCTCAGTATTCCCATCAGTCTACGGATGATAAGCCGTACTCAACCGCAATTCCGTGCCCATGGCCTCCTTAAAACTCTCCCAAAACCTCGAAACAAATATCTTGTCTCTGTCAGACACAATATTTAGGGGCACACCATGAAGTCTCACAATTTCTGAAATGAAGAGCTAGGCATACTGTCCCGTAGTGTAATCAGTCCTTACGGATAAAAAGTGAGCGACCTTGGACAATCTGTCCACAATTACCCAAACGGAGTCGTGACCCCTTTGCGACGTAGGCAACCCCGTAATAAAGTCCATGGATATGCTCTCCCACATCCACACCGGGACCTCCAACGGCTGTAGCAATCCTGTCGGTCTCTGATGATCCACTTTTACAAGCTGACAAGTGGCGCATTTCGAAACAAACTCAGTGATATCTCTCTTCATACCGCTCCACCAATACTGACGTCTCATGTCTTGGTACATTTTGTCCCCTCCGGGATGTACCGCGAACAGTGAGCCGTGCGACTCTGCCATCACATCGTGTCACAATTCCTCCCCTTCCGGAACTACCAATCTCCCATTGAAGCGCAATCCTCCGTCTGAGCTAACGGTATAGGACTCGGCTCCCTCTGCTAGTAATCGAACTATCTGCTCCTAACAGAACGAGTCATTAGCCTGTGCCCGTACTACCTTCATGACAATCTGCGGTGTAACGGTCATCACAGACATGAAAGATCGGGCCACTGCATCCTGGTGTCCTAACTCCTTCCATTTAGCCTTCCACACCTCTGCCACCTCATCTGCTGGCCTACGGCTCAACGCGTCTGCTACCACGTTAGCCTTACCTGGGTGATACTGGATGTCGAACTGGTAGTCCTTCACAAACTCAAGCCACCTACGTTGCCGCATATTCAATTCCTTCTGCGTGAATAGGTACTGTAGGGACTTGTGGTCCGTGAACAGTTGGAACTTCTCCCCCAAAAGGTAGTGTCTCCAAATCCGTAGGGCAAATACCACTGCCGCCAACTCCAAATCGTGCGTGGGGTAATTCTTCTCATGAGGCTTAAGCTTATGGGAAGCATAAGCTATGGCCTATCTCTCCTGCTGTAATACACCCCCAGTCCTTGCAAAGACGCATCGGTGTAAACCAAATACTCCACTCCCGGTCTCGGCAATGCTAACACAGGTGTTGAGGTCAATTTGTCCTTCAATTCATCGAATGCCAACTGGCAGGCATCACTCCAGATGTATGGCACACCTTTACGAGTCAGATGTGTCAAAGGACCTGCTATCTCTGAGAAGCCCCGAATAAACCTCATCTAGTATCCTGCTAGTCCCAAGAAACTACAAATCTCAGTCAGTGTCGTGGGCTGTCCCCACTCCCTCACCGCTGATACTTTCCCCGGATCAACAGATATTCCCCGGTCGGAAATGATATGCCCAAAAAACTGGACTTCCTTCAGCCAAAACACGCACTTCTCATATTTTGCATACAACTCGTTCTGACGAAGCGTCTGCAAAACCTGCCTCAAATGCTCGGCGTGCTCCTCCTCTGTCTGAGAGTAAACCAGAATGTCATCAATGAAGACAATGACAAACTGATCTAGGAAATCCCTGAACACTCTGTTCATCAAGTCCATAAATACAGCTGGAGCGTTGGTTAAACCGAAAGGCATAACCCAAAACTCGTAAGAACCATATCTCGACAAGAACGCAGTCTTCGAGACATACTCCTCCCTGATACGCAACTGATGGTATCCCGATCTCAAATCAATCTTCGAGAAGAAAGAAGCTCCTCTCAACTGGTCGAATAAGTCATCGATTCGAGGCAACGGATACTTATTCCGTATCGTGACCTTATTCAGGTCTCGGTAGTCCACACACAATCTTAGTGAACCGTCCCTCTTCTTCACAAATAAAACCGGAGCGCCCCAAGGTGAGGTACTCCTGCGAATAAAGCCCTGGCCTAAAAGCTGCTCTATCTGATCCCGTAACTCCCTCATCTCAACTGGAGCCATACGGTACGGTGCGCGTGCTATAGGTCTCGTACCCGGTAGCAAATCTATAACAAAGTCTATCTCTCGACTGGGTGGTAAGCCTAGTATCTCCTGAAACACATCCGAATACTCCCTGACGACTGAGATAGAGTCTAAAGGAATCATTACCTCCTTAGAGGTATCCTCCTCAATGTAATACAGATGAGAGGTCGATCCTCCCTCTGGGCGAGGCATCGCCACAAAAAACATCTCTTGCCCCGGAATGGCAAAAACAATGCTCCCGCTGAAGCAATCGATCATGGCCCTATATGCTACGAGTCAATCCATACCAATGATCACATCGTGAACATGCATATCTAATATTAACATGTCTGCAGGTAATACCAAACCACCAATCTCTACCCCCACTCCCCGGCATATAAAGAAAATAAGTGACCCACTCCCCAATGGTGAGTCGACACACGTCACTGTGCTCTCTGCCGTAGCTAACAATCCTAAAGATTTCGCGAAGTGTGTAGCTATAAAATAGTGTGTAGCACCCATATCAAATAATACCCGACCCATAGTGCCATGGATAGGAAACGTACCCTCAATCACGGGCGGTGCCTGTGGAACTGCAGCCTGGTGGACGTTGTAGACACGTCCATATTGTAGCTGCCCCTACTGAGCTGGGACTGTTGGAATGGGTGGCAATGCTGCCATTTGTGGCGGTGCGGGAAGAGCGGCGGGAAACATAGGCCTCTATGGCTCCTGGCGAGCACCCTGCTGTTGCTGATGTGGGGCCCTGCCCCTATCAGGACAATCCTGTCGCTTATGGCCAGTCTTGCCACAAACAAAACACTTACCTGGGAAGTTTCCCCCTCTCTGCCCGTGCTGCCCTCGGCCCTGGTGGCCGTTATCGTTCCTGCCTTGGCCCTGCTGGCCCTGATGTCCGTTCTTCCCCTGTTGAACCTGATGGCCGTTTGGACCCTGATGGCCCTGACGGAAACCTCCCTGTCCCTGCCTGTAGTTCCCTGATCGGAACCTCTTATTATCCCCCTGCTGGGAACCCTGCTCATTCTGTCTCTGCCCCTGACCAGGTTGTGCCCCGCTGGCTCTATGTCCTCCAGTCCTGCCCTGATGGCTAGACTCCCCCGACCTCTTGCCCTCGGCCATATGAAAATGGTGGTCCTGGCAGTGTAACAATGCAGCGTTAACCATATCAGAATAAGTGGCCAACGATAGGTTCCCTAGCAGATGCTGACGGATCCTCCAAGTCAACCCGTCCGTGAACTTCTCAATCTTCTTCTTCTCTGTTGGTATCTCGTCTGGAACGATATTCAACAGATTCGTGAAGTCGGCCTCATACTCGGCCACAATCTTACCTTCCTGCTTCAGACTCATCAATCTCCTCCTCATTTCCGTATGAACAGCTGACGGAAAGTACTTGCGGTCGAACCGCACCCAGAACTCCTGAATCGTGAGAGTATCCCTCTCCTCCATGGTGGTAATAGACTCCCACCACTGTAGCGCAGATCCAACTAGCTTGAAAGTATCTAGCACCTACTTCTGAACATCCGTGCACTCATACATCCGTAAGTACCACTACATATCCTTCCTCCATTGGCTCGAGACTACCACATCTGAGCTACCTGCAAAATCTGGCGGATGCGCTTTCTGAAAAGCGTCACGTACATGCTCCCAAGAAGACGAAAATTCATTAACCTGTAATGGCGCGGCAACCGGCGCCTGAGGTGGTGCCTGCTGAACAACGGCAATGGCGGCATTTACCGCTTGAGCTACTATAGCTGCAACCTCAGCGGCGTTCATCATACCCTGAACTGGAGCGGGCTGGGGTTCGGGCGTTGCATCCCTGGGAACTCGTCGTGCATGTCGTGGAGGCATTTGAAATAAGAACAAAGTTTATAAGTTCGCTGTTTATAAACTTAAGATAGCTGAAGAACGAAGCATACACAAAAAGAGTACAACAGTCCAAAATATAGGGCTCTATATCAAAGAAACTTAGCGGAAACATAATAAGCCGTCAGATCCTAAAGGACACTAGAACCTGATGCTCTGATACCACCTGTGACACCCCGACTAATTAAATACTGGGTAGCTACTCCTTTATTAAATTAATTCAAAAAGCCAAGTTGGCTCAGTTAATAGCATCACTGTCGAAAACATTTTAATTTTACTAACCACCTAGTATTTAAAAAGTAAGTTGCCAAATTTTAATTAAAGTCTGATTAACATGCAACATGTGTAAAGAAGAAATAAGTAACACCATTCACCATACTGAAGTAAAACGAATAACCATCACATAGTTTAAATAAAGTCTGGAGGAAAACTCCTCACTACAATCCCATACTGAAATAAATAACCGAATGCTAAAACAATACAAATCAAAGTCTGAAAACTGTGATGTAAAAGATGTCTCTAATAGAAATGGGCAACATGCCCTACAACTGATAGATAGTGACTCTGGAATCCAAAATATTGAAGCGTCTACAAGCAAATCCCTGTAGCTTCCACAAACAGCTACAGCTCGTCACCTGAATGAGAATCCTATGCTTGGTGTCCCTGTGGCTGGGCACCTAAAATGGTTTTACAAGAAAAAGATTTGAAAAGCAAACGGGTCAGAGCCCGAATGTGGAGTTATATCTTAAAAACCTGCAAGTGCTTTAAAAACATTTAAAACATTAAATGCAAAGTACATGTTAGGACGTGCACTCACATGATATTCTCACCTCTCGTCTAACTGTGCACTCCTAACGTAAGTACCTATCTAGAGTGATACAGACTACTAGCTACGTGACAACATATCTAGCTAGACTATCATAGGTCTTACCGTTATTACTCGGTTCTATTAACATAATCACGCTCGTAATTAAGTAGGGGTTTAACGCAACTCAGATGCTAAATATGCAATATATATCACTATCAGTTAACTTGCTATATTTCTCGAAGCAATACCGTAATTATATTCACAAGATTAACATGAAGGTTCCCATTAATTAAGTGTATATTATTCACATCATAAATATACAATATAAGCACCCCGAGAACTAAGCTGCGGTGCACACATACTCTGCTATCCATCCCGGTACATCACGTACATAAGGATCACATATTCCGAATCTCTCAGGAATAGTTCCGATAACACAAATCACAAATAGTGGAGGCGAACACAGTCACATCACATGGGTCACGTACATACCTACGCTCCCACGATCAGCGGACTTATTAACATCCCAATAAGTCTTTCTCTGACCTATGTTCATCGAGGTAACCAGTCTAAATCCGGGCAACACAAGGATTAGAGGGCCCTAAGCGAACGCAAACCTCCCATGATAGCAAGTATGGTAGGTATGTCATACACACAATTCATATACCAATACTAAGTAAGCACACATGTTAGAAATCCCGTAGTTTAATCGTAGTACATATCGCTTTCTCGTACTAACTTATAATATCTACAACTTATATTATTCCGGTTTATCATCATACGCGCCAAAATCTATTCTCACGTCGTAGTAAACACTCACGTCTCAACCCAAACGGTTCATTGAATTAAATCTCTCGTATATAAATTTACTCCTCGTAATAACCCAAAAGTCCCAAATCTATCCTTACATCATCAAGGAATGTTAACTCTACCCTCGAACCAGTTTACGGGACTCCAAAAATCAAAACAGTCCAAAAAGGACCAAACTGTCAACTCGTTAGAAGTCTCGTTCGAACGAGACTGTTCGAACGAGATTCCTCTGTCAACTCGTTAGAAGTCTCGTTCGAACGATGCTGTTCGAACGAGATTCCAGTTCGTTCGAACGAACTGTACCTTCTAACGATATCTCGTTCGAACGAGATATCAAACGAAATCCCTTTTCGTTAGCAGCGACTGGTCAACTCGTTAGAAACTCGTTTGAACGAGTTCGTTCGAACGACCTGGGTAGGGGCTTCTAACGAGCTGCTAGTTTCGTCCCTGATTTTTCCCCATCTCATTTTTATCCAATTTTATCACTCCTAATCTCTTCCAAAGTTCATCCCAACAACGTTTTAGGGTCTCTAATTCATCCTAAACATATTCAAGTCAACTCCTAACATGTTTTCAAGGATTAAATCTCTTTAACATCAATCAAAATTTAAATCTCTACACTTTTTCCCCAATTATTTCAAGAACATGAACCCTAACTTTTTGAATCATGAATTAACCCAATAAAATCCGTTTTAAATTTCACCCAATCATAAATATCATCAGTAGGAACATCTACCTATCATTCTGCATGCAAATCCTCCTCAAGATTTCAAGTTCTAAGTTCAATTAACATGGGTTTTCATTATCTTTCAAGAACAATTGATATTCTTCAATTTCTAACATGGAAAAGACATTCTCTGAAATTAAATGGAATAAATTCACTTGCCTTGGTTCGATTTCTGATTTTGGTGTAGGTTTGATGGAGTTTTTTTTCTGCAGAATTTCCTCTCTTCCAAGCTCCTTCTTCAATGGTGGCTTAAGGTGGCTAGGGTTTGTTTTGGGGAACTTGGAAACCTAATTGTTAACCTCCGTAGCTTAAAGGGTTAAAGTGGGTTGGATAGTTGGTTTAGTGGGTCAATAATCAATCAGATTAAGACTCCTAATTTTCGTCACTTTTAATTCCTAAAAATGTAAAATTACCAAAATACCCTTTAAGTTGCCGGTATGACCTAAAAATACCCCGAGATCCAAACTACACCCCCGGCTAGAGTTTTCTGACTATCTCGACCCTTTCGGACGCGTTGGTGCACTCAAAACGACCATACGGTTTATAGATTTTAAATTCACTTTTTATAATTAAAATAATATACCATGACGCGGCGGTCACACGCGTCTCAACAAAATTTCTAAAATGCCGTATATCAATCTCACCACAAATTTTATAACACAAAATACATATATCAAAACATGTATGCACATAATCAAATACCAACTCGCATCTCATTAGTATTTTAACCCGGATTAATTTCCAATTAATACTCATTTAATTAATTAATCCAAAAAATAAATATAGTCAAAAGTACGGGGTATTACAAAGGGTTTAAGTGATATTTCCGGATCCGTCACTCATGACGAGTTCCGACGTATCATGTCGTGCTCCACGTCAAAATAGGCATAGGATGTTTTACAATTTACCCATGAAGGAACTAATGTTGTGAAAGAGTCTAAACTGCAAAATTTAACAACTCAATTTGAGACCATCACCATGCTCGAAATTGAATGTTTTGATGATTTTTATGCTAGGCTATCTGATATTGTTAATACTAGCTTTAATCTTGGTGAACATATTCCTAATGCTAGAGTTGTTAAAAAGATTCTTAGATCACTGCCTAAGTGTTTTATCCCTAAAGTCACTGTGTTAAATTCTATGAGTAATTTAAATAAGCTAAAATTGGAGGAACTTGTAGGAGACTTGCAAACATATGAAATTGATATGTTTCCTAAATCTGTCAAGCCTAAAGATAAGGGGATTTCACTTAATGCCCAAAAGAGAAAAAGTGAGGGGTCAGTAAGAAAGAGAGATATTGAAACGTCTGACTCTGAGTGTGATTTTTACTTAGATGATTTGGCTCTATTTGCTAAAAATTTCAAGAAAATTCTCAAAATTAAGAAAAATGGAAATTTCAAAGATAAAAAGAATTTTCAGAAAAATAAGTTTGAAAAGAAAAATGAGAAAGATTTTAAATACCCTCCTAAGAAAGACAATGAGAGATGCTATGAGTGCGACGGTAGGGGTCATAGAGCTTTTGAGTGTGCTACACGTCTGAATAGAGAAAAGGGCAAAGTTGTCCTTAATACTACCCTTAGTGACGACAGTGAGGTCGAGTCGGTGGACTCGGGAGATGAGTCGCCGCATGAGTGTAACTTCATCGCATTCATGGCTAGTCATGTGAGTACCTCTTGTGCACCTCACGACGATGAGGATGCTGCTTCACAGGGACACCTCGATAGTGAGAACGATGTGAGTGAGGGGAAGGATGATGCAAGTGAGAGCGAGAGTAATCTTCAACGCGCCTACGCCGAGTTATATAATGAGTCATTTAAAACTAAAAAACATAACAAAGCGTTAGTGTAATACCCCGTATTTTTGTGGCTTTTAAAATTGGGGATTTATTGAATTTAAGTGAGATATTAATTTAATATTAATCCGACATTTTATTTTAAATATTTACTAGCATACGAGAGTTAGTAATTATTGTAAATTTGATTAATATTACTGGATGATAAGATTAATATATGAGATTGATTTTATTAAAATTGTGACGAGTGAATAAAATGACAATTATGGAAATTTAATTCAGGACGCGCCAGTGTCGTGTCAGGAATAAATTATTATTATTATTAAAGTGAATAAATTATAAGTCATCTGTATAGTCATTTTGAGTGCGCCAAAGTGTCCGGAAGGGTCTAGATAGTCAGAAAAGTGTACTCGGGGGTTTAGTTTGGGTCTCGGGGCATTTTTAAGCCTAATTAACACCCCGAGAGGGTATTTTAGACATTTGGTATTTTTGGGTAATTAAATCCACGAATTTTCTTAGTATTTATTAGCCATTTAGAGTTGTCTTTTGGGGTTAACAAACACAAAGCCTAATCCAGCCATTCGAGAAGAAGGTGAAGTGATTAGAGAAGAAGGTGAAGAGATTTGAGAAGAAGGTGAAGAGTCTTCAAGCAATCCAAGGCCTATAACTCACCCGATTTCATCGCCACCACCACCAAAACGTAGGTCGCATGAAGAGGAACGCAACCATATATTTTTCATCAACAAATCAGACCCTTGAATCAGAGGCAAGTATCTATCTTGCTAAATTCCAAGTTAATATACCTTCCATGTTAGTCTAGGAATGAAAATCATATGTTTTAATGGAAGAATTATATATTTTGAAAGAGAATTTATATGTGTGGTAGGGAGAACCCATGTAGTCTAAAATCTTGATCATATGTAGAGGATTACCCCTGAATTTATTATGATATTTGGGAAGAAAATCTTGATTAATAGAGGGTGGTCATTATTCATGCAAAATTTGGTTTTATAAAGAGATTTGAGATTAAACCCCTTTTTGATTGATTCGTTGAGGATTTATTGATGTCGTTATGTTAGAACTTGTTTATGTACATTGCTTATAAACTTGGATTACTTTGATGGGAGTTTGGGATGAAATTATAGAGGTTTGGAGGGGTTAAAATGATTGAACCCGTAGGCTGGAAATTACAGAAAACTGGGCAAGAACTGCTTGACCGATCGATCGACCAAGAGCATCGATCGATCGATCCCTCTTGGAAAACTGCATATTTTTCTCCTTTTTGTTTCATCCGGTTAAGATACGTAGGAACCCTTGATTATTATTTATGGAGTATAATGGGTTATGAAGAGGACCAATAGGGTCTAAAGACTTCGTTGAGTGAAATTAATATGAGATTAAATTATGGGTTAACGGGGTGTTAAAGTTAGTTCTTAGGATCATCGCGTTAGAAGAAGATTTAGAAGAAGTGAGAGAGAGAGAGAGAGAGTTTGCTTGTGTTAAGAAAGAGAGTTTGTTTAGAGAGAGAGAGAGTTATTTTGAGAAAGAGAAAGGGGACTTAACTAAATAAGTGGCTAGTCTTACGAGTGAGCTCCATTCCTCCCTGGAGACTCAGAAGAAACTTGAAGCCTTTGTTGTTGACCTTACTCATGACCTTGAGAGAGCACGGGAAGTCAAGGTACAAATCGAGGAAAGATCTGGAAAGATGGGAAAGATGCTCCTCGGTCCCGCTTTAGGTTTTGGTGATAGGCAGGAAATAGGAGTGGCAATTTTTGACACGACATGATAACCCGACACGAACTCGACACGAAGTTAGTGGGTTAGGGTTGACGATTTCTTGACAAGAACCCGAATATGACACGACCCACCAACACGAATAATAAACGGGTTGGGTTAGTGTCAAACACGTATAACTCAAAAATGACACGAATAGACCCGTTTAACTCGTATTTTATGGAGAATATATTAGATAATTTATATATCTTGATAGGCATTCTATAAAATTCATGGAGAATCGGATGATAAATTATATACGTGTTGCAAGAAGTTGAAATTAATTAGATTTGAGTTATTGTAGGCTTATGATTGGTATGATTGGTTAAGAGAGGAAAAAATTTATTTTATATTTTACTTAATGGGTTATGCGGGTCAACCCGAACACGACACGATAATAAATAGGTCGGGTTAGTGTTTGCTCATCTAACACGATTAGTTAAATGAGTCGGGTTAGGGTTGACTAATACTTAACACGAACCCGACATGACACGATCCGAACACGACACGACGCACACGAATTTCCACCCCTAGCAGGGAATAGGTTTTGATGGTGCCTCCACGTCCCAAATTTCACCTGGACCAATTCCTGAGTTTAGTACGACTCCATATGGCCATCATCAAAAACCAAGAAGGAGACTTCGACCAAGAAAAGAAAACCAAGGTCCGTCTAAAACTGCGTTCTTTTATACATATTGAAAAAAAATGGTCACCTCAGGGAGTTTTGCTATAGTTTGGGTCGGACACGACGTACTACTACTCCACCACATCATACTGATGATCTTGCCAGTCTGAGAGAGCGTATTGAGTTTTTAGCCGCCATATCACAGAGTTTGATGGAAGAATTCCGACGGATGTCTTTATCGTCAGTGAATGCTTCTCGCATCCCGGCTAAAACCAACATCAACAAGGGTAAACAAAAGGTTACCTCTTCTTGGGTACCTAAGAAAGATAAAAAGTCCCTTGTTGTTCACGTCGCTCTCAAAGCTCATAATACCTCATACTGGTATTTTGATAGTGGATTCTCCAGACACATGACAGGTGATGTCTCATTTTTTACCCACCTTGAGGATTATAAGGATGGTAGAGTCACCTTTGGAGATGGGAGGTACAGTAGAGTTACCAGGATTTCCTAAGCTAGAGAATGGTTTGTACGTCAAAGGTTTGAAAGCAAACCTTTTCAGCATTAGCCAGCTGTGAGACAATGACTTTGCTGTAAAGTTTGACTAGAACGCATGTAAGGTCTATAATCAAGCTGGTAAACTTTTAGTGCAAGGGGTAAGGACAGAAAAATAATTTCTATGGGACTGAGACCACATCCTCACTTGTCTGCAACAGTATCACGATCACTCCAATGGATCTGTGGCACCAACATCTAGGTCACGTGAACGTTAGAGATTTGATTCGTTTAGCTAAAAAGGACCTAGTACATGGCTTACCATCACTTGGAAAGCCAACTTCCACTGTTTGTGGACCCTTTCAGTTGGGAAAGCATATTCTTATCCCTCATAGGAAGTTGCATTCCATTACCACCTCCCGTGTTCTTGAGCTGATTCACATGGATCTTATGGGTCTGACTCGCTCTAAGAGTCTGGGTGGTAAGAGGTATATTCTCGTGATGGTGAATGATTTCTCCAGATATTCGATTATAGGTTTTCTGAGAGAGAAATCAGATGTTGTAGAGTTTTTAACGACTAAGTTTCGTGTCCTGCAAAACCAATACGGAGTCACTATTAACAGGATGCGTAGTGACAACGGCATTGAATTCACAAAAGAAAGGTAGATCTTTACTATGATAGCCTTGGGATCAAACATGAGTTTTCTGCTGTGAGGACTCCTCAGCAAAATGGGATTGTTGAGAGAAAGAATAGAATGATCCAGGAAATGGCTAGATCTATGCTTCTAGGTTGTAAGGTTTCTAGGAGATTTTGGGCAGAGGCAGTGTCTACTGCATGTCACACGGTGAATATGGTTTACCCGCATCCATACACACTTAAGATGCCTTATGAATCGTGGGCTGGCAAGGAACCTAACCTTACATATTTTCATGTTTTCGGGAGTAAATGCTACATCCTACGGGATAGAGAGAAATTAGGATAATTGACTCCCGGAGCGACGAGGGAATATTGCTAGGATATTCATCGAATAGTAAAGCGTACCGGGTTTTTAACTTGAAAAGCTCTAAGGTTATGGAATCAATAAATGTCATTGTGTAAGATGACGAACCTTCGACGGCTAATGATCCTAACCTTCAGTGTGAGGATGAGAACTTCTTTGACAGTGACTTACTTGTCTTTCACCCAAACTCTGTGGACCCTATTCCTATTCTAGGGGACACACTTGTTTGGGTTCGCAAGAGTCATGATCCTTCAGCCATTGTTGACGATCCCACTCTAGGTGTCAAGACTCGTGCTCCGCTAGAGAACATTATTAGCCATATTTGCTACACATCAAAAGTCGAGTCTAAGAATCACAAAGAAGCACTCAAGGATGAACACTGGATATCTGCCATGTAGGATGAGTTACTTCAGTTTAAAAAAAACAATGTCTGGGAACTTGTCCCCCGACCTAGTGAGACTAATGTGATAGGTACCAGGTGGATTTTCAAAAATAAAATGGTACCATAATAAAAAACAAGGCTAGGTTGGTCCCTCAAGGCTACACACAGATAGAGGGTGTAGACTTTGGAGAGACATTTGCTCTTGTTGCAAGGCTTGAGTTCGTACGCTTACTACTCGCCATCGCATGTCATCTGCACTTCAAGTTATATCAGATGGATGTCAAGAGTGCCTTTCTGAATGGCATTCTACAGGAGGAGGTTTACGTGAAACAACCGAAAGGGTTTGAGGATCCTAAGCACCCGGAGCACGTCTACTATTTGAGAAAAGCCTTGTATAGTTTGAATCAAGCACCCCGTGCTTGGTACGAGAGGCTTACTTCCTATCTCTTAGCCCGTGGCTTAAAGAGAGGGGGAGTTGATATGGCACTGTTCGTCCGGAGAGATGACGGTGCTATTTTGGTTGCTCAGGTCTATGTGGACGACATAGTCTTTGGATCCACGTGCTCCCAACATGCTCATCACTTTAAGGAGGAGATGAAAAGTGAGTTTGAGATGAGCATGGTTGGTGAGCTTACTTTCTTCCTTGGTCTCCAAGTTCGTCAACTAGAGGATGGGATGTTCATCTCCCAATCCAGGTATGCTAGAGACCTAGTGAAGAAATTTGGTTTAGACTCTGCTAAGCATGCAAGTACAGCTATGAGTACCACTACCAAGCTTAGTAAGGACACTTCAGGCAAGGACGTAGATCAAACCTTGTATCGGAGTATGATAGGTAGTCTTCTCTACTTAACTGTCAGTCGTCCCGACATAGCCTTTAGTGTTGGAGTCTGTGCGTGATATCAGGCATCCTCGAAAGAGTCACACTTACTTGCTCTAAAATGTATTATCAAATACGTGATTGGGACTCTCTCATACGGTATTTGGTATTCCTTTGATACCGATGACCGTTTGTCCGCGTATTCGGATGCCGATTGGGCCGGGGATGCAAATGGTTATAGGAGCACTTCTGGTGGGTGTTTCTATTTTGGTTCTGCTCTTGTCTCTTAGTTGAGAAAGAAGTAAAACTCCATCTCTTTGTCCACTGCGGAGGATGAGTACATCGCCACCGGGAGTTGTTGCACTGAACTCTTATGGATGAAGCAAATATTGGAGGATTATGGGATTTCATAGGACACCATGATCATTTCCTGTGATAACAGGAGTGCGATACACATATCTCGCAATCATGTCCAATATTTGTGCACAAAGCACAATAGGTTACGAGCGCACTTCATACGTCAGTTAGTTGAGGAAAAGGTCGTATCCCTGAGTTTCGTTCCCACCGACCGTCAGTTAGCCGATATTTTCACAAAACCTTTAGATGCCCTTAGATTTGAGATTCTTAGGAAGTCTTTGGGGATCTGCACAATTGACTGAGGGGTTGGTCCGTGTCTAGCATAGGATGCATTATCATTATCATATCATCTGATTCCTATTGCTAGCTTGTATCTTTAAGTACTTTTATTCTTTTTGCTTTTACATTTCTTTTAAAAATCCAAAAAGATTTTCTTTTAGAAATATTTTAGAAAAGCACAAAAAGATTTTATTTTGATAAAATTTTTTGAAAACTCGAAAAAGATTTTTTATTTGCACCTTTTATGAATGATCATTTAAGATAGCCAAGTCACAACTTCATTCCATATATCCATGTGACTGTTTGATAGAGATTTGAGACACTACATCATTTCATCCATGTGCTTTACATTGTTTGGAGTCTTTGAGATGTGATTAGTGATATCTTTCTACATGTTTGACTCCTATCTCCTTTATTGCACACATGCACGACTTTACTTGATTATTTTACTTGTCTATCACATATTGGCTTGAGTGTTTCCATATCAATTCTATCTATACAACGTACAATATGCAATAAAACATGACAATATTGGAATGCATGTGAAAATCATTTGGTGAGACTGTGTGCTTATTTAAACAACGGGGAAGGACTGCGAAAGGTTCATTTAGACTTTGCGAATTCTAAGGTACCATTAAAAAGGACCTAAAAAATTGAGGAATTTTATTATCCGAGGTCCAAAGAGGTTAAAAGAGCCCGACAAAATTTATAGGCAATAAAAAGCAATTCATGCCAAATATGGGACATTAGGTTTCACCATCAATTCTCCAAAGTTTGAGATTTTTGAAAACCTCTATTCAAAATATAAATCTGAGGGAGTTTGGTTGGAGAATTTAACCGGCTTTGCATTTCCTTGAAAGTTCTGAAAAAGAATGAAATCGTTTTAGACGTTATTGGTGTGGAAATCTCTTTGAGCTTTGATTTGTTGATTTGATTAAGTCAATGTCTCGTACCATTAATTTTTTACACCAAAGGAAGCATTTGAGTTCATTCGTTAGGAGTATCCAATATTCATCGTGCACATATGTCATTTTTGTATGCATTGATTTTCCTATCGAATTTGATCACACCCCTACATTTACGCTATCATCGACTTAGTTGTTTTGTGTTCATTCATGGTGTGATTTTTTTTTTTGTTATATATTTTGTGTGAAAATTTTTTAAAAATTCAAAAATAGATGTTTATTCCTTGTGTCACCCCGGCTTTTCTTTTTTGATTTATTCTTCTCATTTGTCTATTTGGGAACATCATAAAAAGGGGGAGAAAGAATTATCATATTATGGGGGAGTTTTGAAGTTATGAGTTTTTTCTCATGAATTGATAATTATGTTTATCTCATTTCAAACTCGATACGTCACTTGGTATTTTGCTTTATCTCATATGTGTAGGTACAAAGATTGATGATCATATATTGCACACCCTGATGAGAAAAGCTTTGAGAAGTTTTGAATATTTAAAGAGCAAACGATGAAGACTTTTCATTTGTATCTTTCCAGTTTTTGGGTTCATGGAAGGGTAGATTTGTATAGGCAATTTGATATTTGATAATTCGGATATTTTTATGTTTGTACCGGCATAGCCATAGGGGGAGATTTGTAAGGTCATTTTTTACCATTGTCAATATGTATGTCGTACGCCGTTACACCTTTAAAGAAATTAAAGATTGCATCTACATCAACGGATCCGAATATCAAAGCGTCTTCAACATCATAACTTGGTAAAGTTTTTCTGGTAAACCGGACTGATCCGGTCATTTTGAAAATAAAATGATCCGGCATAAAAAATAGATCGATCCGATTTGCATCAAAACCAGTATACCCCGGATCGAAGCCGAACCGATGAAGTGATTTTAAAAAATGAATCGATCCGATAACCGGACCGATCCGGCATCAAAATTGGACAGATCCAGATTTGATAATCACTAACAGATCCGCATAGATTTTTCCACCGACTCAAGTTTCCTATATATACCTATTTCGGAGGTGTATTTTAAGAGAGACTTCAGAGACGAATTTAAGAGTCCTAATTACTCGAGTTTTCATCTTTTTGAGTCCCAAGACTCATGTTTTGATTCACACAACTTTGCCAAATCTTTGTGAATCCTTTACAACCCAAGAACACAACCTTGTGTTTGTTCAACCTTTGTGGCGAAGATGTATTTCTTCTTCATTGTTGCACACCCCTAAGGGAGATTTCAGCCGACGACACCGGAACCGACGCTTGCGGGTATTTCTGTATCACTCTTGTTTTTCATTGTAATCCATGTAACTGTATATTACAAATTATAGTGAAAAATAAAAGGTTTTGCCCCTTTGGGGGATTTTTCCTCACATGTGTGTGTTTGAATGTTCTTGCATGTTTTACATCTTCTTCAATCACACCTAGATGCATGTTTAGGATTTGATTGGACAAAACTGAGTTTAATTATATAATTTCTTAATTTGAACGTAAGCACACCTCTTCATAGTTAAAGAGGCATTTATATTTATGTAACACCCCGCCTAATTGAATACCGGGTGGACAGTCCCATACCAAATTAAAATCGAATATATAGTTGGTTCATTCTTAGCATCACTGTCGAAAATATTTACAACTCACCCAATACCCAATTAAGCCGGTGTTAAAAACTTTCCAAATTTTAATTCAATAAAATCCATTTCCAGTTTAAGAATAACACAACACATTTTATTCTACAACACTGATAACCAAATAGATAACACAAAAGAATGTAAATGCAATTGGAATAAACATTCCCAAATAATATAAATCCATTACAGAGATCCCAATAATATTAAATGTATTAAAAAGACCCGAATACAATAGTATTTGACCCCGATAGAAAAAGATAACTAAATCCTTTGGGCGACATGCCCTAACTAAGAATATTGTGAATCAAAAAGATGATAGGTGTCTAAGCAAAACTCCATAGCTCCATAGCCTATCATAATCCGCTAAGGTTGGCGTCCCTGCTGCTGGACACCTGATATAGAAGATACAATAAAAAAAATATGCAAGGAAACGGGTCAGAGCCCGATTGTGAAAAATAATTTTTAAAACAACAAGTATTTAACAAGTGCAATAAATAATTTATTATGTACATGTTAGCATCCCACTCTCACTTGCTATTCTCACCTCTCAACTAGAGTGCACACTTAACGTTTCCTATTAACCTCCTAGTTAATGGTTTCTTTTCTAGTCTCCATATTAAAATTCCATTCCCATATCATAATCCCGGTATGTCCCATACCATACGTCACATTATCATTCAGTTACGTTATTCATTTAATTGAATCGTTTCTCATTAATATGAATTCAGCTTTTCAATTCCATAAGAATAAACATTCATTAACTTAATTTCATTCTTTCTCAATTTACCGTTATCTACAATTATCACGCAATAGATAACTTAACCATAATATAACAATTTATTCCTTTAATTCATTATATATATATATATATATATATATATATATATATATATATATTCATATATAATACGGCACCCCGAGTCACAACTGCGGTGCAATGCATTACTCTGCTATCAAGTCCCATCATCGCTGGTCGCCGAATAGGGGATTAAAGGTTCATTAAGATTCCTCGAACCACAAACAACAACAAAAAAATTGGAGGCGAACATAGTTCTCATATCCATGGGTCATGCACATACCTACGTACCCACAGTCAGCGGACTTATCAACTCCCTAATAAGTCTTTCATAGACCTATGCTCTCGAGCGAAAAATCAAAGATCCCATGGATTCATCAGGATTTGACTGCCCTCATGCGCAAACCTCCCGTCGATAGCAAGTAATCTAGGTATGTCATACACATAATCATTAATCAATCAAATAGGCATTATCATACCTATAATATAATATCAACAAGGTACTCACATTCCCCTTAGATTATTCCCATACGTAACATTTTATCTCTTTAAATTCCACGTATTAAAATATCATAACTTTACTTCTTAATTTAATTATTCCCAAGCCTCACTCAATACTCAAGGTTCAAATAGGTTTTTTCTCAACGTATATTCAGTAAGAAGTCACTAATATCCTACTGGTCCATAACATCATTTCTCCCGAATTACTACGAGTTTAGCTCTCCTTTTAATTAAGGTTAAAACCGATAGTTTCAAATCTCTTATAAACACCTCTTCTTTCACTTAGGATTAAACCCTCTTGTAAACTTAAGGATACCCACGTATTATATTCAATCACCCCTATTGGTCCTATATTTAATCCTCATGCATACCAATTAGAATCCAACAATTGAATCTAGCAACCGAAATTCCTTTAAATTAATTATCATTATTCTAATCAATTAAATCCCAATCAAATTAATTCCAATCTTAACTTGGGCTAGCTGATGTTTTCTAAGTCCCATAATATCCAATTTATAATCACCAAAGATCTAAAAAAGGTTTGGGATAAGAATCAACATTTAAAAAGAAACAACTTTTGGAATTCATGGGAGGTCGATCTATCGAAGGCAGGGGGTCGATCGATCGGTCCCTCAGGTCACAGCCTGGTTTTTCTGCATTTCTGCAACTACGGGTTTAGCCATTTTTTATCATTGAAACCTTCTTTTTAACATCCCAAATGACTTATAATTATTACTACATGATATATCAACATATATGAACGATTTCCAATTCTCAAAACATCCTAGAATCATCAAAGGATTGGATTAAAAAGCATGGTATCTCCTCTTTTCCAGAAAATTATAAAACTAATATCCTCAAGAACACAACAATGGTTTTCAGAGTTTCCTCCATAGATATATGATTATTTCGTGGATTATTATCATCCTACAACATGAGTTTACTTCCTATATCATTTCAGTTTCTAGAAATCCATATAACAACTCCATTATGTCTTCCAAACATGAAAAATTATCTCTTTTCATAATTATTCTAACATGGACAATATACGAACTTAAGTTTCAAATATCAAACACTTGCCTTTACTTAAGGTCTGATCCTTTGGTGTAGTATATCTCAGGTGGTGCTCCCTTTTCCGTTGAGCTTCCGGTGGTGGTGACTCTTGGTTCTTAGTTCTTCTCCTTCCCAAGTAAGATTTTTCCTTTCTAAAGCAACCTTTCACGCTCTCTAGGAAGATTACTTCTCTATTTTGTATAGAGGAGATGAATAACCCATGTACACTTAATCTACTAATACTTATAATAGGACAAAATCCAAAATCACTGTTGATGTAAAAAATTAGACTGCTCTAATTATTCAATCACAGATAAATAAATGAGACAAAGATTTTTAAAGTGGTTCAGCCTTGTAAGAATGGCCTACATCCACTGTTATGTTACTGCTGAGTGTCTAGGAATTCTCGATTACAAATGATCTATCAAGAAATTCCGGTCCCCTTTGAATGAGGGTGATACAAGATATTTATATCCCTTTAGGCTGTATATGAAAGGGTGTTACATTAAATGATACACATATGAAAGGGTAATTCATTTAATGTTCTTCAAACGTGCGCGTCAAGATGATAAGCATTCAATGAATAGTTGAACTGTTGATTATCTGGCAATTAATGTTGTGGTCGAGGTGCAGCTCGAACCGCCTTAGTTGCTCGTCGTCCAAGAGTTCCTCGGAGCATTGGAGTTCCTCGGAAGGTAAGAGTACCTTAGAGGGTTGGTGTTCCTCGGAGTATACTTGTTGTTCGGAGTGAGTATGTTGGTCGTGGAAACAATCTTCCTCGCTGCTATTGTTCCACGTAGATTGACACGTGTCTTCTTATTATTCGTTCACATCAGCATACTAATTTTGGTATCAACAGAAGCCCCCAATGTTTCATTTTTCGAACTTTGAGGAGTATGGAACATTCTTTCTCGGTATATGGCAATATTAAATGGCCTTCCTAGGTTTTATGAGTCTTTTCTTCATATTTGAATTTCCTTTCGAATTCGCAGAATCCGCCTTTTTGCCTTTGCATAAGCGCTTCGATCTTCGTGCATTTTTTGTCCTTTTAGCCGCCAGTAGCGCAATAATTTCTTTTATGTAATCATTTCTTTCGCTGGTTCCCAAGGCAAAGTATTTAAACTTCAGAGGCAATCCCATCGTCTTCTACCTTTTCAATTTCTGCTTTCGAGTTTTCTAAAGCTTTTCTCTCTCTTGTGCGTTCATTTCCTCCTTCGTTTGTCAACAAATCTCCTTTTTCCCTGTAAGCTCTTCTTCCTTCTTCTTTTATTCATCATGGTTTACATTATCGAATCTCTTGAGAAGTTCCGCTCTGACTTCTCTATTCCTTCTTGGGTAACTTTGGGGGTTCTTTCTGAGCCTTCAAGTTATTTTGATTTGGCTGAGGGACACTGGTTCCCTAGCCTATTTATTGCTGAATGTGGATTTTCTTTTCCACCAAATCCGTTATGTTTAGAGTTCTGTCAGTACTTCGACGTTGTCCATGCAAAAATAGCCCCCAACACATGGAGAATAGTTAATGGGGTACATAGGTTAAATCAAACTCATGGAACTCGTATAAGAATTCCTGAGATTATGTACTGCTACAGATGGGCTGTTTTAGACAACGTTTTTTATTTAAAAACTAGGTTTTTGAATAGGGCCTTAGTAGTTAACCTCCCTGATGCCAACAGGGATTATTTTGAACACGGGGTAGTTATAAAAAATTGGCAACATGCCCCTTTCGTTGGAGATGCAGTATATGAGGGTCCCAGATGCCCCCCATATGGCAATGGGATAGGTCGTTTTCATCTTATTTTGTTTTTGAAATTATGATTTCATGGTATTTGATAAAATGTATGACTGATATTTCAATATGTTTTTGTTTACAGTTGACAGCAAGAGAAAAACTCCCAAAGAATCAGAAGTTAATATAAGGCAATTGAAACATATCTGGAGTTTGCATCAGAGAATTGCAGACGAGCACATCAGGTCTGCTTCATACTTTTTGCAGCATAGGAGCTATACGTCGTCCTTTACTGCTCGTCCTGTGGTCAGCATCAGTGATCCAGTGCAAATTCCTGAAGATTCTTATCCGGAATCTCATATTCCTTTAAGCCAAAAAAATGGGCAAGAGAAGAGTTCCCGCTCTCTTCGAGGAAACTTCCTCTGCTGGGAAGAAAAATAAGGTTGATGTCCAAAAAGGGATAAAGAATAAAGATGTCACCTCTCCTGTTGCTTCTCAGAAGGCTGTCGAGAAGCCCCCATTGGCTCCTGTGCAAAAGGATGCACCTGTTGAAGTAACCACTATCTCACTAACCAAAAATTCTTCTTTGGTTGAGGTTGTTGAAAAGACACCGAGGAGACTGAGGAAATCCTCCTCGGTCAGTATTTCTGGAGCCATTCCCCAGCTCCCAGCTAGTGGAGATGGTGTTCCAATCAGTGTTCCTCCGAGCTCTACGATGAGCTTGGCAAAATTTTCACCCATTCCCGATGTGCAAGGTACTGAAGAAGACCTTACTCGGGATATGGTTACTTCTCTGGCTGCTCGTCATCTTGCTTCAGTAAGTATCTCTATTCTGAGTTTTTCATATTTTCCTTTGTTATTTCCCATATTTTTTCTTGATATCATTTCCCTTTTCTGATTACAGTTGACGAGCTGTTTCAATATAATCCTTAAAAAGGATGAAGCGATCAAAGCTTCTTGCTCCTCGTCCACTGTGGAAGGAGCACTGGAGAAAGCTATTAAATCTGTGAGTGAATCTCGTCAGAAGTATGACGAGGATAAAATTAAATGGGAGAAGAAGTTGGTTGCATCTGATGCAGAGAAAGTACAACTGGGTAATAAGGTGAAGGACTTGGAGAGAGAGAATAAAGACTATGCCGAGAAACTTTCAGGATTTGGGGAGCTGGAGAATAAACTGAAGTCAGCTGAGGAAGAGTTGACACTTCTGCCCGAAACAAATCGTCAGAAGGAGGAGTTGGAGGCCAAGCTGAAAGCCTCCGAGGACCTTCTATCCGAGAAGCTCTCCTCGGAGAAGATGAAGAGAAAAACGGCTGTGAAGAAATCCTTTCGGACTGGTTGGGGATAAATGATGGGATAGGGGGTAGCTGGAATGATGACCCAGGTGAATTATGGAAGTTTGAAATTCTTCCATGATGGCTGGGTTGCTGCCTTGCAAGAATTGAAGGTGAGCAGGACTCTGAGCTATTTCAACAACATCTCCGTGGTGCTCCTTCAGTTATTGAAGACGAAGATGAAGACGAGGCTGCATCTGAAGAATCTTCAATGACAGGGGGTGATCAAGTCCTTGTTCCAACACCCAACCAGACAGCCACCGAGGAGATTTTTTCGTTGCCTACTCCTCCAGAACAAGTCCCAGCTTCTACCAATCAGATCAATGTTCCCACCCAGCAACCAAGCTCCTCGTCCCAGCCTCCCGAGAAAGTCTTGGGAGACAAGGAAAAGGTGTGAAGTTGTTGGGTACTATCTTTCTGTTTTTCTCTTTACTTGTACTTTGTATCTCAGATCTTTGTAACTTTTGCCTTATGATCTAATAAAATTTGAGTTCTTTCTTTCCATATGATTGTCTCTTCTTTATCTGCACTCTGTCTTGATCTTCTTTTTCTTTCTCTGTTAGTTTATGGCCAGGATGGATCTTTTGTCTGCTAATGACACAAAGTTGATGCAGCAATGCCATGAGTATTATAAAGCTAGTCATACAGACCTTAGTATATCAGAAGTTGCTGACATCCTTGGCCATGATGCTTCAGAGCAAGCAATTGAGGCTTATCGATACCTAAAGGATTTACTTGATCGAGCTGTGGCCAATAATGTGGCATACTACGAATTGATCGAGGAGCTTCATTATTCCCTAGAAGATCTTCAAAATCAGCACAATGAATCAACTCCCTTGTTGCACAAGGAGTATGAGAATAGGTATCAACAGCTTTCTTCCAAGACAGGCCACAAAAAGATCATTGCTGGATACGATGTCAGGGAGAGAACCCTAAAAGGTGAAATTGAGGCCTGCAGACAGATCGCCGAGCTGCTGGAACAAGAGAACAATAATTTGCAGAAAAAGTTGGCACAATATGAATCTGCAGCTTCATCCTCTACTGCCTTGGTACCGGTCATCGATGAAGGATTCTCATTCTTAGAGGTTGAAAACGCCAAATTAAGGCAAGAATTGGATACTTTAAGAAAGTCTGGTGTTTCTGCTACTGCTCGGGGACGAGGAAGAGGTTCTCGTGGGCGAGGAAGAGATGCCCAGGATGTTAACGAGGAACGAATCACTTCAGCTGCTCGGGAACGATCAAGAACTCCTCGTAATATTGAAGAAGCTCGTACTCTGTCAACATTGGAAACTCAAGCGTACCAGTTGAACGCAAAAGATCAGGCTTTGTCTGAGATGTCCAAGAAAATCCTGACTTTGGAAGATCAACTTACTGCAACGAAGTCAGCTTTACATACCAAGGACCTTTTCACCAAAAACCTTCATGAATAATTGGATAGATTAACCTTCCAATTCCATAAACAGCCCAGGGAATTTTGGAATGCAGGCTATAATGAGGCCCTTTATCACTTGGATTCTTGTATTGAAAATGCCAATAATGAAGGTTATAAACAAGGCTGGCTAAATGCCATATGTGTATTAAAGCTCGAGCAAGGACATTTTTTGTGGTACTACTATGAGCCTGGAGTGCTTGACTTGCCTGTGCCACCTTTCAAGTTGGACATGGAATGGATACCTGCTCGCGCCATTCCTCGGAGCTTGATTGCGAATTATCTTGGTGACTATAACCTTCATTCTCAAATTGACGTATCTCGTCCTAAGCATCTCTTGGATACTCCTTCAGTAATGAATGTCAGAATGTTGAAGGACTTGAATTTTATCAATTCTCCTCAGACATTAAAATGACCCTCCTGCTGGTGAGGAACCTGTATCAAAGGCTGAAGGGAAAAACCAATAGAATAGGATTTTCAATGTAATAGTTAGCACACATTTGTAATTTATTTTTAATTTTAATGAAAGACTTTCATTTTCTGTTTGCAAATCTGTATTGCTTATTCTCTTGTGCCTGTTAAACACTTTATATTTGTGCATATGTATCTGTTAAAAAGATAACAATATTGTGTTGTTCATCAACCAACTTAGTAATAAAAATTGCAAGTATCAATGTTGCTCAATCACTTAGTAATAAAGTAATGAGTATAAAATGTTTAAAATGTTTCCAACCAACCAAGGTTGTTTAATTGTGTTTGTCGACTAACTACAGTTGATGGGTTTTTATCCCAGACCAACCATACTTGGTAAATTTTTTTCATAAAATGTGTCCGACCAACCAAGGTCGATAATTTATCCTCGTCGACCAACTACAGTTAGTGGGTTTTGATCACCGACCAACTATACTTGGTTCAGTTTGGAATTTTCTGTATTTTCTGGAATGGTTTTTCCTTCCGACCAACATAAGTTGGCCTATTTTGTTTCTTAATCAACCAAAATTGGCAATTTAAGAATGTTGTTTTTGCCCTTTTACCAATCAAAGTTGGTCGTGGGTTTGAACTATTGCCTCCTAACCAAAGGAGTATATTTTGTTCTCGCCCTATTACCAACTGAAGTTGGTCGTGGGTCCAAACTGTTAGGTTCTTTCGAACTATCTTGTCCACAATCTCTTTTACCAACCGAAGTTGATCACGCAAGTGTACGCCTCCTAACCAAAGGAGTATAATTTGTTCTCGCTATTTTACCAACCGAAGTTGATCACGCTCGAACTATCAGGTTCTTTCGAACTATCTTGTCCACAAGCTCTTTTACCAACCGAAGTTGATCACGCAAGTGTACGCCTCCTGACCAAAGGAATATAATTTGTTCTCTCTATTTTACCAACCGAAGTTGATCACGCTCGAACTATCAAGTTCTTTCGAACTATCTTGTCCACAAGCTCTTTTACCAACCGAAGTTGATCACGCAAGTGCATGCCTCCTAACCAAAGGAGTATAATTTGTTCTCGCTATTTTACCAACCGAAGTTGATCACGCTCGAACTATCAGGTTCCTTTGAACTATCTTGTCCACAAGATCTTTTACCAACCGAAGTTGATCACGCAAGTGTACGCCTCCTAACCAAAGGAGTATAATTTGTTCTCGCTATTTTACCAACCGAAGTTGATCACGCTCTAACTATATCAGTGTAGTGTAGTGTATCACACTAGTATTCCCCGAAAAACTTTCAAACAAAGGAGAGAAAAAATTGTGAAACATCATCGTTTTATTCATGTTGATGGAACTGCTGTACATTTTACATTACTGATAATACTTGCGAAGGTGTTCAGCATTCCAAGCATTCTTGAATTCCTTTCCTTCTAGAGTTGCTATTCGGTAAGTTCCTGATCGAACAACTTCTGTAACTCGGTAAGGTCCATGCCAGTTTGCTTCCAATTTATTGTGCTTCTGAATGACCTTCTTTAGCACATAATCTCCTTCTTTTAAATCGCATTTATTCACCCTTTTGTTGTAGAACAGAGTTGTTCGTTGTTGATAATCAGCATTCCTAATGGCTGCCTCTTCTCTAACCTCCTCGAGCATATCAAAATCCAGTCTTCTCATTAAGTCACTAACTGGGGAATTGAAATTCAGCACTCTGTGTGTTGGTAGACCTAACTCGGCAGGTATTACAGCCTCACTTCCAAATGCCAGCATATATGGTGATTCTCCAGTCGCTGCTCGGGGAGTTGTTCGGTAAGCCCACAATACTGACTGTAGCTCATTAATCCAATTTACTTTAGCCTCATTTAACCTCTTCTTCAAACCATTTAATAATGTTCTATTCGTCACTTCAGTATGTCCATTGCTTGAAAGATGGCCAGGTGCTGAATGAACCTTCAAAATGTTTGACTGATGACAATAGGCGGCAAACTCCTCGTTATCAAATTGTGTTCCATGGTCTGTGATGAAGGCATGAGGGAGGCCATATCGGCAGATGATATTCTTCCAAACGAATTGGTATACCTTCTCGTACGTCATATCAATAAGTGGCTCAGCTTCTACCCACTTAGTAAAATAATCCACTGCCACGACGAGGTACTTGAATCTTCCTCGGGTCGTTGGCAGGGGTCCAACCAAATCCATTCCCCACATGTCAAAAGGACAAGGGGAAGTTATGGGTGTCAACAATGCTTGTGGAGTTCGTCGAATTGAGGAAAAACGTTGGCACTTGTCACACTTCTTGGCATATGCTATACAATCAGCCCTCATCGTCGGCCAGTAATATCCTTGCGTCATTACTCTTTGCAAAAGTGTCTGACCTGCTACATGAGCTCCAAAGGACCCTTCATGGATCTCTTCAATCAATTCTTTCACCTCGGAGGGATGTACACATCTTTGCAAACCTGCCATAATTCCTCGTCTATACAAAACACCATTAGTTAGTACATACCGAGCAGCTTTAAACTTTAATTTCTTGGCAGCGATCTTATCCTCCGGTAATTCTCCTTCCTCGACATATGCCCTGATGGGATCCATCCAAGATGGTCCTAAATCAAGGGAAATAACATTCATCGTCAGGTTTTCATCTATGCTCCGACTTTCTAGTACTTCAATTGGTATTGTTCTTCGCAGCTCGGTACGAGTAGCTGATGCTAGTCGGGCCAGTGCGTCTGCTCGTGCATTCTCTATTCTTGGTATTCTGATTAACTGAATCGCATCAAATTCTGCCAATTACTCCATCACCTTGGCATGATACTTGACCATTAATTCTCCTTTAACTGCATATGCTCCCATCATTTGATTCACAATCAATTGAGAATCACTGAATACCATCACTTGTTGCACTTCCATAATCTTTGCTAAATTAAGACCTGCTATCATGGCCTCATACTCAGCCTCATTATTGGAGGCTTTGAATTGGAATCGTAAGGCATATTCCATGTCAATCTCGTCTGGGGTGTTCAAAACAATTCCTGCCCCACAACCTGTTGTGCAAGATGAGCCATCTACATATAATCTCCATATGGGTATCCCGTCTTCAAATTCCTTATCTAATAGAGTTCATCGGTGAAATATTTGTTGCTTCCTTTCATCCTCCCTGGCACTTTTCGTTCCTCGTAGACCATCTCTTCTCGACTATTCATCCCCCCTAGAAAATGACCAAAATGCCCTTTTGGATTGTCTATTCATTTCGAAATGACCCGAGACTCAAAATTAACATTGAAATAGACTTTTCTGACTATTTCGAACCTTCCAGACGCAACGACGCAGTCGAAATAACTATAAGGTCGATAGAAAATAAATTTCCTTTTTAATTTAATAAATTAGTCCCGACACGTCTCATATCGCGTCTGACTAAAAATTCAAATTACCAAATTTATATCACACCGTCATATCAATGACATCACATTCATATATTACCTAAATATCTTTAAGTAATATTCAGAATCATCCATTTTAGTATCCACAATCAGGATAAACCCCAAATAAATTAATTAATAATAAAATTCAATTAATCCATTAGTTTAAAATATAACCCATTTTAAAAGTCATAAAAATTACGGGGTATTACAATTTATACCCTTAGTTATACTCATTTAAAACTCATTTTAGAAATAAACACATAACTCCACCTCCACCCCACCTACCCCACCCACCGGAATCCCCGTCGGAAGGCTAAAATCCTCGTCGGATTGTTCTCTCTCCTCGTTTCTCTCTCTTCGTGTATTTCATTCATTTTTTTGGTCCGCGTCAGCGACACCATCGGCAAACGTGGGAGAAGAAGGCTTTTAGTTGGAAAAAATATCGTGTTCGCTGAGAAAAATGGAATTTTCGCGAGAAAAAATGTGGATTTTAGTGAAATACTAAATTTATCGATTTCGATTTTTTGTCAAAAAATACTAAATATAGATATTGTTGAATAGATCTGGACGAGTAGATTTCAAATATATAAATTTTGTGAATTTTGGATTTATAGTTTTGAAGTTATGGACTTTTACAAATTTGATTTTTTTTTTTTTGTATGAGTTGTTTAATTGGTATTTTGGTTATTTTTAATGGTATTTTTAATATAAAAACTAAATTTATAAAATTATGTAAAGTATTTTATGTTTATATAGTTTAAGTTAGATAGGGCTTTTTTCCCAAATGACTTTTTGTTTTTAAGGACAAAGAGAGGAGGTGATAAATGCACATACAAAATGAGTAAGAGAGCATGCATGTAATTAACGAGTGTACAATAGAGACAATTGACCTTAAGAAGCAATATATATATGCTTTTAACAATAAGGGTTCCTCCGATCCGAATCATCGACATCGCGGCGCGCGAAATCGGATTGCCGGGCGTTCTCAGGCTTCCAACCGCCTCAGGCCCTTAAGCCCCAACCTCAACTTCGCAAGGTAATAACATCCTCTTCTCTCCCTTTGTTTCTTCCTTTCTAAGCCTTAGTAATGTATTTGTGTAATTAATGTATTGTAATTGCGTGTTATTTATAGATGGCTTCAAAGGATGATCCCAATCCCAAGTCCACTGAAGCACTAGTGCTGGGTGATGAAAATGCATCTCTCCCAAAGGTAAATGCCTAAACCGTTTCTTTGTCCCCATTGGTATTATTAGTATTTGTGTTTATGTCTCCGTATATTGTTTATTGGTCACAGTCATGGTTTTTGATTGCCTGTTATTTACAGATGGCTTCAAACGATGATCCCGAGTCTAGCGAAGCAACAGTAAAGGGTAAAAATACATTTCTCGCAAAGGTAAATGATCCTAATTAGTATATAACTTTTTTTGCTTTGTTCACGTTGATTGGTAAGGATGTTACGTTTCTTTGTGTATTTGCTAAGGAGATATCCCTTGTTCTGCAGGCTCGTGTTAAGAAGCGTCCCCGTTGTGAGTTTTTTCCCATCCCTGATGAGAAGGTCTCTCTCATCTTGGGCCCAAATAACGAAGCCATCATAGCTGTCTCCTGCAAGGCAAAAGCAATCATTGTATGCCTTTTTTTTTCTCTTTCACTGGGTTGAAGAAGAAAAACAAGTATACTTGCTAATTGATTTAATATCCGAGATTTTTACACACAAATTCGATACAGGGAATTTCGCAACACTGTGTGAAGGGACAGGGATATAGGATGGTGAACCTAATGGGTGGTAAGGATGAGGTCAGTATAGCTAGAGAGATGATCAAGGAACTCCTTAAACAGGTTTGTTTTCACCTTTCACTTTTTCTTTTAATCGAGTTTCACATCAAAGTCATATAGTATTAATTTTCTATTTTAACTTAAAATTCAACTATTTTGTCTTTTAATCCCTACTGATACTCAATTTGCAACACAACAGTTCATGATTCGCTACATGAACTGTATTGATTGAGTAATGAATTGCAAAATGTACCGTGAACCGAATATTAATAGTGAATGATAAGATTTTGACAACTACGGTAATGTGTGTAAAACCCTTTGCGTTCTTAGAGCTGTTGGCCCAAGGGCTTATCCTTTTTCTTTTATTCTCCTTTTCTAACTATGTCCATTGTTTCTTTCATGAATAAATTGGGACTAATATTTTTCAGTTGTGTTTGATTTTTCTTTAATTAGCCTCCAAAGTTAGCAACACCTCCACCTCCACCTCCACATCCACGCGAGCCAGCTGTTACCGTCTCCTCCATGTTGGATACTTTTCATCCACCTCTACCAGGCTCCTACCGTGGCCCTCCACTTCAAGCTCAGCGCTCGGATAATGCACCACCTCCTCTGCATTCTATTGTCGATCCACCCTGCCAGAATTATGGTCCAGGATTGTACTATTCTCCATCCCCACCCCCACCCCGACCCCGACCCCAACTTATGTTGGATGCTTTTCGTCCACCTCTACCAGGCCCCTGCCGTGGCCCTCCTCTTCATGCTCAGGGCTCGGATAATGCACCACCTCCTCTGCATGCAACTATGTGTGACACCCCGACTAATTAAATACCGGGTAGCTACTCCTTTATAAAATTAATTCAAAATGCCAAGTTGGCTCAGTTAATAGCATCACTGTCGAAAACATTTTAATATTACTAACCACCTAGTATTTAAAAAGCAAGTTGCCAAATTTTAATTAAGTCTGATTAACATGCAACAAAAGTAATGAAGAAGTAAATAACACCATTCACCATACTGAAGTAAAATAAATAACCATCACAATAGAGTAAATAAAGTCTAGAGGAAAAACTCCTCACCACAATCCCACAACTGAAATAAATAAACTGAAAGAATACATGCTAAAGTCTGAAAACTGAAATGTAAAAGATGTCTCTAAATAAATGGGCAACATGCCCTACAACTGATAGATAGTGACTCTGGAATCCAAAGAGATAGAAGCGTCTACATGAAAATCCCTGTAGCTTCCACAAGCAGCTACAGCTCGTCACCTGAATGAGTACCTATGCTTGGTGTCCTTGTGGCTGGGCACCTAAAAAGGTTTTACAAGAAAAAGATTTGAAAAGCAAACGGGTCAGAGCCCGAATGTGGAGTTATATTTTAAAAACCTGCAAGTGCTTTAAAAACATTTAAAACATTAAATGCAAAGTACATGTTAGGACGTGCACTCACATTATATTCTCACCACTCCTCTAACTGTGCACTCCTAACGCAAGTACCCATCTATAACTACCCATACTACTAGCTAAGTGACAACATAACTAGCTAGACTGCCAAAGGTCCTGCCCATAATACTTGGTTACATCTACATAATAATGCTCGTAATTAAATAGGGGTTTAACGTAAACTCAGATACTCAATATGCGAGATATATAACTATCAGTTAACTCGTTATATTTCTCGAAAACAATACCGTAATATATTTATACAACATTAACATGAAGGTTTCCCGTTAAATAAAATGTATATTATTCACATCATAAATATACGATACAAGCACCCCGCAATCTAAACTATGGTGCACACATACTCTGCTATCCATCCCGGTACATCACGTACATAAGGATCACATATTCCGAATCTCTCAGGAATAGTTCAGATAACACAAATCACAAATAGTGGAGGCGAACACTGTCACCATCACATGGGTCACGCACATACCTACGCTCACATGATCATGCCGACTTATTAATATAACAATAAGTCCTTCTATGACCTATGTTCATCAAGGTACCAGTCTATATCCCCCCCGTAGGCACACAAGGATTAGAGGGTCCTAAGCGAACGTAACCTCCCGTGATAGCAAGTATGGTAGGTATGTCATACAAACAATCCATATACCAAAACTAAGTAAACACACATCTTAGTAATACCGTATTTTAATCGTAGTACATATCGCATGCTCGTACTAGTTTATACTTATCATGATTCATACTATTCCGGTTTGTAATTATACGCGTCATAATTATCTCACGTCATAGTAGACACTCACGTCTCAACCCAAACCGTCCATGTAACACACTCTCGTATGTAAGTTCCTTCTCATAAATACCCAAATGTACCAAACCTATCACTACATCATCATTGGAAGGTTAACTATATCCTCGAACAAGTTTACGGAACTCCAAAAGTCAAAACAGTCCAAAAAGTACCAAACTGCCAGCTCGTTAGAAGTCTCGTTCGAACGAGGCTTCGAACGAGTTTGGACTGTCAGGTCGTTAGAAGTCTCGTTCGAACGAGGCTGTTCGAACGAGATCCCAGTTCGTTCGAACGAACTGTCCCTTCTAACGATATCTCGTTCGAACGAGATATCGAACGAAATCCCTACTCGTTAGAAACGACTGGTCTACTCGTTAGAAGCTCGTTCGAACGAGTTCGTTCGAACGACCTGGGGGCTGCTTCTAACGAGCTACCAATTTCGGCCCAGAAATTTTCCTAAATCGTTTTTCACCATTTTTACTCCTCAAACCTCTTCTAAAATTCGTTCCTACAATATATTGAGTTCTCTAATCATCCTCAAACATGCCAAGGTGTTATACTAACATCATTAAAGGGTTTAATACCTTCTAAACATCATTAAATCACGAATTTCTACATAAGTTCCCAATTTTCTTCAAGAACATAAACCCTAGGTTCTTCTCATCAAAATTTCCCAGATTTTAATCCGTTTATACATCACATAGATATGAAATCTCTGAATTAAATCTTCCAAACAAATTCTACATGCAAACCTATCCCAGAATTAAACAACAATCTTCCAATTTCATGGGTTTTCTTTTAACTCTTATATAAGATTGATTAACCATGTTTCTAACATGGAAAAAGCATTCACTGCATAAGGAATGTAATTTAAATCACTTGCCTTGGTTTGATTCCGGATTTGGTGTTGATTTGATGAAGAATTTCTGCAGAATTTCTTCTCTCCAAGCTTCCTCTCTAATGGTGGCTAGGGTTTGATTTGGGGAAACTTAGAAAACCTAAATGATAACCTACGTAGCTTTCTAGGTTAATATTGGTTGGTTATGGGCTTAGTGGGCCAAATTCCACATCAGATTTACATCTCCAATTTTCGTCACTTTTAATTCCTCAAAATATAAAATTACCAAAATACCCTTTAAGTTGCCGGTATGGCCTAAAAATACCCCGGGACCCAAACTATACCCCCGGCTAGTGTTTTCTGACTATCTCGACCCTTCCGGACGCGTTGGCACACTCAAAATGACCATACGGATTATAGATTTTAAAATTCACTTTTATTATCCAATTATTATACCGTGACGCGGCGGTCCCACGCGTCTCAACAAAATTTCTAAAATGCCGTATATAAATCTCACGACAAATTTTATAATACCAAATACATATATCATCATATATACACATAATCAAATACCAATTCACATCACATTAGTATTTATAACCCGGATTAATTATCAATTAATACGCATTTTAATTAATTAATCCCAAAAATAAATATAGCCAAAAGTACGGGGTATTACATACTTCCCCCCTAATAACTGAATTTCGTCCCGAAATTCGAAACTAGAAAGTACCTGCTAAAAACAGCTCTGGATAACGTTCGCGCATCTCATCCTCGCGCTCCCATGTGGACTCCTCGACATTGTGATGTCGCCACTGAACACGCACTAACGGGACTATCTTTGACCGCAGTTTCCTCTCGCTTCGGTCCAAAATAGCTATTGGCCCCTCCTCGTAGGAGCTATCCGGCTGGAGATCGATGTCCTCCACAGCAATGTGAGAATGAGCCAAATTATCTCTAAGGTATTTCCTCAGCGAGGAAATATGAAACACGTCGTGAATTCGATGCAAGTGCTCCGGTAGTCCAAGTCTATACGCAACCGGTCCGATCCGCTCGATAATGGGAAACGGCCCCACATACCTCGGTGCCAACTTCCCCTTCTTCCCGAAACGCATAATCCCCTTCATCGGAGATACCCTGAGCAAAACCTGGTCTCCCACTTGGAACTCCCTGAAAAACCTCTTCGCATCAGCATAACTCTTCTGCCTGTCTTGAGATACCCGAATTCGACTCCGAATCAACTCAACCCTTGCCGAAGTATCCTGAATCACTTCCGGCCCAAGTAGTTTGTTGTCCCCCACCTCCAACCAACATGCTGGGGAACGACAAGGCCTTCCGTACAACGCCTCAAACGGAGCAATGCCAATCGTGAACTGATAGGAGTTGTTGTAAGCAAACTCCACTAGTGGAAGGTACTTCTCCCATCCACCCCCGAAGTCAATAATGCACATGCGTAGCATGTCCTCCAACATCTGATTGGTGCGCTCTGTCTGCCCATCAGTCTGCGGATAATAAGCCGTACTCAACCGCAATTCCGTGCCCATGGCCTCCTGGAAACTCTCCCAAAACCTCAAAACAAATATCTTGTCTCTGTCAGACACGATATTTAGGGGCACACCGTGAAGTCTCACAATCTCTGAAATAAAGAGCTGGGCGTACTGTCCCGCAGTGTAATCAGTCCTTACGGGTAAAAAGTGAGCGACCTTGGACAATCTGTCCACAATTACCCAAACGAAGTCGTGACCCCTTTGCGACGTGGGCAACCCCGTGATAAAGTCCATGGATATGCTCCCCCACATCCACACCGGGACCTCCAACGGCTGTAGCAATCCTTCCGGTCTCTGATGATCCACTTTTACGAGCTGACAAGTGGCGCATTTCGAGACAAACTCAGCGATATCTCTCTTCATACCGCTCCACCAATACTGCCGTCTCATGTCTTGGTACATTTTGTCCCCTCCGGGATGTACCGCGAACCGTGAGCCGTGCGACTCTGCCATCACATCGTGCCGCAATTCTTCCCCTTCCGGAACTACCAATCTCCCATTGAAGCGTAATCCCCCGTCTGAGCTAACGGTATAGGACTCGGCTCCCTCTGCAAGTAATCGAACTATCTGCTCCTAACAGAACGAATCATTAGCCTGTGCCCGTACTACCTTTGTGACAATCTGCGGTGTAACGGTCATCACAGACATGAAAGATCGGGCCACTGCATCCTGGTGTCCCAATTCCTTCCACTTAGCTTTCCACACCTCTGCCACCTCATCTGCTGGCCTGCGGCTCAACGCGTCTGCTACCACGTTAGCCTTACCCGGGTGGTACTGGATGTCGAACTGGTAGTCTTTCACAAATTCAAGCCACCTACGCTGCCGCATATTCAGTTCCTTCTGCGCGAACAGATACTGTAGTGACTTGTGGTCTGTGAACAGCTGAAACTTCTCTCCCAACAGATAGTGCCTCCAAATCCGTAAGGCAAATACCACTGCCGCCAACTCCAAATCATGCGTAGGGTAATTCTTCTCATGAGGCTTAAGCTTACGGGAAGCATAAGCTATGGCCTGTCTCTCCTGCTGCAATACACCTCCCAGTCCTTGCAAAGACGCATCAGTGTATACCAAATACTCAACTCCCGGTCTCGGCAATGCTAACACAGGTGCTGAGGTCAACTTGCCCTTCAATTCATCGAATGCCAACTGACAGGCATCACTCCAAATGTACGGCACACCCTTACGAGTAAGATGTGTCAAAGGACCTGCTATCTCCGAGAAACCCCGAATAAACCTCCTGTAGTATCCTGCCAAACCCAAGAAACTACGAATCTCCGTTGGTGTCGTGGGCTGTCCCCACTCCCTCACCGCTGATACCTTCCCCGGATCAACAGATATTCCCTGGTCGAAAATAATGTGACCCAAGAACTGGACTTCCTTCAGCCAAAACCCGCACTTCTCATATTTTGCATACAACTCGTTCTGACGAAGTGTCTGCAAAACCTGCCTCAAATGCTCGGCGTGCTCCTCCTCCGTCTGAGAGTAAACCAGAATGTCATCAATGAAGACAATGACAAACTGATCTAGGAAATCCCTGAACACCCTGTTCATCAAGTCCATAAACACTGCTGGAGCGTTGGTCAAGCCGAAAGGCATAACCCGAAACTCATAAGAACCATATCTCGACAAGAACGCGGTCTTCGAGACATCCTCCTCCCTGATACGCAACTGATGGTATCCCGATCTCAAGTCAATCTTCGAGAAGAAAGAAGCTCCTCTCAACTGGTCGAATAAGTCATCGATGCGAGGAAACGGATACTTATTCCGTATCGTGACCTTATTCAACTCTCAGTAGTCCACACACAACCTCAGTGAACCGTCCCTCTTCTTCACAAACAAAACCGGAGCGCCCCAAGGTGAGGTACTCCTGCGAATAAAGCCCTGCCCTAACAGCTGCTCTATCTGATCCCGTAACTCTCGCATCTCAGCTGGAGCCATACGGTACGGTGCACGTGCTATAGGTCTCGTACCTGGTAGCAAATCTATAACGAAATCTATCTCTCGACTGGGTGGTAGGCCTGGTATCTCCTGAAACACATCCGAATACTCCCTGACAACCGGGATCGAATCTAAAGGAATAACAACCTCCTTAGAGGTATCCTCCTCTATGTAATACAGATGAGCGTTCGATCCTCCCTCTGGGCGAGGCATCGCCACTATAAACATCTCTTGCCCCGGAATGGCAAAAACAATGCTCCCGCTGAAGCAATCAATCATGGCCCTATATGCTACGAGCCAATCCATACCGATGATCACATCGTGAACATGCATGTCTAACACTAACATGTCTGCAGGTAATACCAAACCACCAACCTCTACTCCCACTCCCCGGCATATAAAGAAAATAAGAGACCCACTCCCCAATGGTGAGTCGACACACGTCACTGTGCTCTCCGCCGTAGCTAACAATCCTAAAGCTTTCGCGAAGTGTGTAGCTATAAAACAATGTGTAGCACCCGTATCAAATAACACCCGACCCATAGTGCCATGGATAGGAAACGTACCCTCGATCGCGGGCGGTGCCTGTGGAACTGCAGCCTGGTGAACGTTGTAGACACGTCCATACTGTAGCTGCCCCTGCTGAGCTGGGACTGCTGGAATGGGTGGCAATGCTGCCATCTGTGGTGGTGCGGGAAGAGCGGCGGGAAACATAGGTCTCTGTGGCTCCTGGCGAGCACCCTGCTGCTGCTGCTGTGGGGCCCTGCCCCTATCAGGACAATCCTGCTTCTTATGGCCAGTCTTGCCACAAGTAAAGCACTTCCCTGGGAAGTTCCCTCCCCTCTGCCCCTGCTGTCCCCGGCCCTGGTGGCCGTTACCATTCCTCCCTTGGCCCTGCTGGCCCTGGTGAAACTGCTGCCCATTCTGTCCCTGCTGGCCCTGATGGCCGTTTGGACCCTGATGGCCGTTTGGACCCTGATGGCCCTGACGGAATCCTCCCTGTCCTTGCCTGTAGTTCCCTGATCGGAACCTCTTATTATCCCCCTGCTGGGTACCCTGCTCATTCTGTCTCTACCCCTAACCAGATTATGCCCCGCTGGCACCATGTCCTCCAGTCCTGCCCTGATGGCTAGACTCTCCCGACCGTTTGCCCTCGGCCAGATGAAAATGGTGGTCCTGGCAGTGTAACAATGCTGCGTTAACCACATCAGAATAAGTGGCCAACGATAGGTTCCCTAGCAGATGTTGACGGATCCTCCAATTCAACCCATCAGTGAACTTCTCGATTTTCTTCTTCTCCGTTGGAATCTCGTCTGGAACGATATTCAACAGGTTAGTGAACTCGGCCTCATACTCGGCCACTGTCTTGCCCTCATGCTTCAAACTCATCATCTTCCTCCTCATCTCTGCATGGACTGCGGATGGAAAGTACTTGCGGTCAAACCGCACCCAGAACTCCTGAATCATGAGGGTATCCCTCTCCTCTGTGGTGGTAATGGACTCCCACCACTGTAGCACAGATCCAACTAGTTTGAAAGTAGCTAGCACCTGCTTCTGAACATCTGTGCACTCATGCATCCTCAAATGCCTCTGTATGTCCTTCCTCCATTGGCTCGAGACTACCACATCTGAGCTACCAGCAAATTCTGGCGGATGCGCTTTCTGAAAAGCGTCACGTACACGCTCCCAAGCAGACGGAAATGCATTAACCTGTACTGGCGCGGCAACCGGCGCCTTTGGTGGTGCCTGTTGAATAACGGAAATCACGGCATTTACCGCTTGAGCTACTATAGCTGCAACCTCAGCGGCGTTCAACATGCCCTGAACTGGAGCGGGCTGGGGTTCGGGCGTTGCATTCCTGGGAACTCGTCGTGCACGTCGTGGAGGCATCTGAAATAAGAACAAATTTTATAAGTTCACGGTTTATAAACTTAATATAGTTGAAGAACGAAGCATACACAAAAATAGTACAACAGTCCTTAAATATAGGGCTCTATATCAAAGAAACGTAGCGGAAACATAATAGCCGTACAGATCCTAAAGGACACTAGAACCTGATGCTCTGATACCACCTGTGACACCCCGACTAATTAAATACCGGGTAGCTACTCCTTTATAAAATTAATTCAAAATGCCAAGTTGGCTCAGTTAATAGCATCACTGTCGAAAGCATTTTAATATTACTAACCACCTAGTATTTAAAAAGCAAGTTGCCAAATTTTAATTAAGTCTGATTAACATGCAACAAAAGTAATGAAGAAGTAAGTAACACCATTCACCATACTGAAGTAAAATAAATAACCATCACAATAGAGTAAATAAATTCTGGAGGAAAAGCTCCTCACCACAATCCCACAACTGAAATAAATAAACTGAAAGAATACATGCTAAAGTCTGAAAACTGAAATGTAAAAGATGTCTCTAAAGAAATGGGCAACATGCCCTACAACTGATAGATAGTGACTCTGGAATCCAAAGAGATAGAAGCGTCTACATGCAAATCCCTATAGCTTCCACAAGCAGCTACAGCTCGTCACCTGAATGAGTACCTATGCTTGGTGTCCTTGTGGCTGGGCACCTAAAAAGATTTTACAAGAAAAAGATTTGAAAAGCAAACGGGTCAGAGCCCGAATGTGGAGTTATATTTTAAAAACCTGCAAGTGCTTTAAAAACATTTAAAACATTAAATGCAAAGTACATGTTAGGACGTGCACTCACATTATATTCTCACCTCTCGTCTAACTGTGCACTCCTAACGCAAGTACCCATCTATAACTACCCATACTACTAGCTAAGTGACAACATAACTAGCTAGACTGCCAAAGGTCCTGCAATTAATACTTGGTTCCATCTACATAATAATGCTCGTAATTAAATAGGGGTTTAACGTAAACTCAGATACTCAATATGCGAGATATATAACTATCAGTTAACTCGTTATATTTCTCGAAAACAATACCGTAATATATTTATACAACATTAACATGAAGGTTTCCTGTTAAATAAAATGTATATTATTCACATCATAAATATACGATACAAGCACCCCGCAATCTAAGCTATGGTGCACACATACTCTGCTATCCATCCCGGTACATCACGTACATAAGGATCACATATTCCGAATCTCTCAGGAATAGTTCAGATAACACAAATCACAAATAGTGGAGGCGAACACTGTCACCATCACATGGGTCACGCACATACCTACGCTCACATGATCATGCCGACTTATTAATATCACAATAAGTCCTTCTATGACCTATGTTCATCAAGGTACCAGTCTATATCCCCCCCGTAGGCACACAAGGATTAGAGGGTCCTAAGCGAACGTAACCTCCCGTGATAGCAAGTATGGTAGGTATGTCATACAAACAATCCATATACCAAAACTAAGTAAACACACATCTTAGTAATACCGTATTTTAATCGTAGTACATATCGCATGCTCGTACTAGTTTATACTTATCATGATTCATACTATTCCGGTTTGTAATTATACGCGTCATAATTATCTCACGTCATAGTAGACACTCACGTCTCAACCCAAACCGTCCATGTAACACACTCTCGTATGTAAGTTCCTTCTCATAAATACCCAAATGTACCAAACCTATCACTACATCATCATTGGAAGGTTAACTATATCCTCGAACAAGTTTACGGAACTCCAAAAGTCAAAACAGTCCTAAAAGTACCAAACTGCCAGCTCGTTAGAAGTCTCGTTCGAACGAGGCTTCGAACGAGTTTGGACTGTCAGGTCGTTAGAAGTCTCGTTCGAACGAGGCTGTTCGAACGAGATCCCAGTTCGTTCGAACGAATTGTCCCTTCTAACGATATCTCGTTCGAACGAGATATCGAACGAAATCCCTACTCGTTAGAAACGACTGGTCTACTCGTTAGAAGCTCGTTCGAACGAGTTCGTTCGAATGACCTGGGGGCTGCTTCTAACGAGCTACCAGTTTCGGCCCAGAAATTTTCCTAAATCGTTTTTCACCATTTTTACTCCTCAAACCTCTTCTAAAATTCGTTCCTACAATATATTGAGTTCTCTAATCATCCTCAAACATGCCAAGGTGTTATACTAACATCATTAAAGGGTTTAATACCTTCTAAACATCATTAAATCACGAATTTCTACATAAGTTCCCAATTTTCTTCAAGAACATAAACCCTAGGTTCTTCTCATCAAAATTTCCCAGATTTTAATCCGTTTATACATCACATAGATATGAAATCTCTGAATTAAATCTTCCAAACAAATTCTACATGCAAACCTATCCCAGAATTAAACAACAATCTTCCAATTTCATGGGTTTTCTTTTAACTCTTATATAAGATTGATTAACAATGTTTCTAACATAGAAAAAGCATTCACTACATAAGGAATGTAATTTAAATCACTTGCCTTGGTTTGATTCCGGATTTGGTGTTGATTTGATGAAGAATTTCTGCAGAATTTCTTCTCTCCAAGCTTCCTCTCTAATGGTGGCTAGGGTTTGATTTGGGGAAACTTAGAAAACCTAAATGATAACCTACGTAGCTTTCTAGGTTAATATTGGTTGGTTATGGGCTTAGTGGGAAAAATTCCACATCAGATTTACATCTCCAATTTTCGTCACTTTTAATTCCTCAAAATATAAAATTACCAAAATACCCTTTAAGTTGCCGGTATGGCCTAAAAATACCCCGGGACCCAAACTATACCCTCGGCTAGTGTTTTCTAACTATCTCGACCCTTCCGGACGCGTTGACGCACTCAAAACGACCATACGGATTATAGATTTTAAAATTCACTTTTATTATCAAATTATTATACCGTGACGCGGCGGTCCCACGCGTCTCAACAAAATTTCTAAAATGCCGTATATAAATCTCACGACAAATTTTATAATACCAAATACATATATCATCATATATGCACATAATCAAATACCAATTTGCATCACATTAGTATTTATAACCCGGATTAATTATCAATTAATACGCATTTTAATTAATTAATCCTAAAAATAAATATAGCCAAAAGTACGGGGTATTACACTATGGGTCCACCCTGCCAGAATTATGCTCCAAGCTTGTACTATCCTCCACCTCCACACATGCTGGAAGCTTTTCGTCCACCTCTAACAGGCACCTGCCGTGGCCCTCCACTTCAAGCTCAGCGCTCAGATAATATACCACCTCCTCTGCATTCTACTGTGGGTCCACCCTGCCAGAATTATAGTCCAGGATTGTACTATTCTCCACTCCCATGCCCACCCCCACCCGGACCCATGGTGGACGATTTTTGTCCGCCCCTACCAGGCCCCAGCCATGGACCTCCTCTTCAAGCTCAGGGCTCGGATAATGCACCACCTCCTCTGCGTGCAATTATGGGTCCACCCTGCCAGAATTATTCTCCAGGCTTGTACTATCCTCCACCTCCACACATGCTGGAAGCTTTTCGTCCACCCCTAACAGGCACCTGCCGTGGCCCTCCACTTCAAGCTCCGTGCTCGGATAATGCACCACCTCCTCCGCATGCTACTATGGGTCCACCCTGCCAAATTTCTGATCCAGGATTGTATTATCCTCCACTTCCACCCATGCAGGAGGCTTTTCGTCCACCCCTGCCAGGTTTCTGTGGTCCTACACTTCCAGCTCAGAACCGAGAGTACCCGCCGCCTCCACATGTTACTATGGGTCCAATCCGCCCTTATCACGATCCTGCTTTCTACTATTCGAGATAGTAAATGTTAACAAACCATTGGTTTTTTGGCCAAAAAAACAAACAAACAAACCATTTTTTTTTTAAAATTCTCTTTGGGACTTTGTTAATCTAGGAGCTATTGTAATATGTATTTTGGAAATAGGACAACAAACATTTTATTTATGATTTTAATTCCTATTTTTGAATAAGGCCGATGGCGCGGACCTATATTCATAAAACGTCAACCAATCACATCATGCCACGTGTCCCTTTAATTTGAAAATAGGAACTAAAAATAGAAACGAAATGTTTGTTATCCTATATCCATAATTAATATTATTTTAAGTCCTAAAATTACATAATCTAGTACTCTTTATAGGGGGTGATATTTTTTTGTTTTTAGGGTGTGTGGGTGGTGTGTGATTGTATGGGTGGAACATCTTCTGGGGGTAATTTGTCAGGTAAGAAAATTTTGTTCCCCCTTCTTTTGTTGACATACTAGTGCGTGCATGCACATTAAAAATAAAAGTCTAGTTCAAATTGTCATGGTAAAATATGTACTAATTCACTAGTTCAAATTGACCTTAAATCTATTATGTTTATAACTCATTAGCTGGTGATTATCAATCAACTTTGGCGTAACAAATCTTAGTGTCACTTATTGGACTCATTGGATGAAGTGATATATTTCTTTTTGAGTAAACTATCCCTTTAGTCCTCCACCTTTTCATTTATCTCAATTTCATTATTTTCCTTTTCTTTTTGTTTCAATTCCATCCTCAATCATTCATTTCGTCTCAATTTAGTTTCATTATTAACTATTTTTCATACATTTGGTTATTTTACCCCTTCATTAAAAAATAATGAAATGGGTGTTATAAAATTTTCAAAATAATATATTTTATTATTATTATTTTGAAATAAAAAATAGTTTTTTAATTCGAGAATAATATTAATAAAGACACTGTTTTCCTTTTTATTTTATCCTAGTCGTTTTTAATTTTTTAACGGAAAAAATGGTGACAATCCCAAAATGTTTTTTTCTTTCGTTTCCACTTTTCAATTAAAAAAATGTTTTTAGATATTTTAAATAGAAAATTGATAAAAAAAATTCAAAATATTGTTTATTAAAGTAGAGAAAACGGTAGATGTGCTTATTCTCGTATTTTTTTTCATTTTCTTTATTAAAAAAATCAAACGGGTATCATAAAATGGTAAATATATTTATTGTTGTATTCGAAAGTGAATATTTTTACTGTAAAATTTTTTCAAAACATTATTTTTCTGTATTTCCAGATCTTCTATAAATCAAAGAAAAAATGGTACAAATATTCATTCGATTTTTTTTAATTATTATTTCATTTTCTTTATTAAAAAAATTAAATGGGTGTTATCTCATTTGACAAAAACAATTTCTTTTTCTAAAGGGGACAAAAATTAATTTTTTTGTCAAATTTATAACACCGTTTGATTTTTTTAATAAATAAAATGAAACAAGAATTTATAAAACATACGAGAATAAATATTTATAACGTATTTTCTGTGCTTTAATAGAAAAAAATGTTTTGAAATGGTTTATCATTTTTCTATTAAAAATATCTAAAAAACAAATTTTTAATAGAAAAATGGAAATGAAAGAAAAAAATATTTTTGGACTGTTACTGTTTTTTCCGTTAAGAAACTAAAAGACAAATGGGATAAAATGAAAATAACAATAGTTTTTTACTTATTATTCTCAGGTAAAATTTGTTTTTTTCCCTCTAAATAATAATAATAAATAGTTTATTTTTCAAAATTTGTAACACTTATTTTATTATTTTTCAATATAGAGGGGTAAAATAGTCAAATGTATTCAAAATTGTTAACAAATAGACTAAATTGTGATCAAATGAACAGTTGAGAATGAAATTGAAAAAAAATATGGACAATATTGAGATAAATGAAAAGGTGGAAGACTAATGGAATAATTTACTCTTCCTTTTTTTTATTTACCAAAATAAATTCTATCATATTTGCATTGCACTTTTTCTTGTTTGTGTTTTACCCAAAAAATAATTCTTAACAAAAAAATAGTT
>OX422211.1:340034094-340189094 GCA_949130495.1 Sambucus nigra
AAATTACCGTCGTACTCTCAAACCGGGAGACCCGCGGCTGCGGGGTCAGTTACCACGAGTTACGTTGGTCCCGTGGGAGGTGTTGGTGCCGCCCACGGGGCCTTTCGGGGGCTGTTTCGAGTTCTCACCCTCTAACGCCATGTTTTTAAGCCTAAGTGTGGAAATTACCGTCGTACTCTCAAACCGGGAGACCCGCGGCTGCGGGGTCAGTTCCCACGAGTTACGTTGGTCCCGTGGGAGGTGTTGGTGCCACCCACGGCGCCGTTCGGGGGCTGTTTCGAGTTCTCACCCTCTAACGCCATATTTTTAAGCCTAAGTGTGGAAATAAGCAAATTACCGTCGTACTCTAAAACCGGGAGACCCGCGGCTGTGGGGTCAGTTCCCACGAGTTACGTTGGTCCCGTGGGAGGTGTTGGTGCCACCCACGGGGCCGTTCGGGGGCTGTTTCGAGTTCCCACCCTCAAACGCCTTGTTTTTAAGCCTAAGTGTGGAAATAAGTAAATTACCGTCGTACTCTCAAACCGGGAGACCCGCGGCTGCGGGGTCAGTTACCACGAGTTACGTTGGTCCCGTGGGAGGTGTTGGTTCCACCCACGGGGCCGTTCGGGGGCTGTTTCGAGTTCTCACCCTCTAACGCCATGTTTTTAAGCCTAAGTGTGGAAATAAGCAAATTACCATCGTACTCTCAAACCTGGAGACCCGCGGCTGCGGGTTAGTTCCCACGAGTTACGTTGGTACCGTGGGAGGTGTTGGTGCCTCCCACGGGGTCGTTCGGGGGCTGTTTCGAGTTCTCACCCTCTAACGCCATGTTTTTAAGCCTAAGTGTGGAAATAAGCAAATTACCGTCGTACTCTCAAACTGGGAGAACCGCGGCTGCGGGGTCAGTTCCCACGAGTTACGTTGGTCCCGTGGGAGGTGTTGGTGCCACCCACGGGGCCGTTCCGGGGCTGTTTCGAGTTCTCACCCTCTAACGCCTTGTTTTTAAGCCTAAGTGTGGAAATAACAAAATTATCGTCGTACTCTCAAACCGGGAGACCCGCGGCTGCGGGGTCAGTTCCCACGAGTTACGTTGGTCCCGTGGGAGGTGTTGGTGCCACCCACGGGGCCGTTCGGGGGCTGTTTCGAGTTCTCACCCTCTAACGCCATGTTTTTAAGCCTAAGTGTGGAAATAAGCAAATTATCGCCGTACTCTCAAACTGGGAGACCCGCGGCTGCGGGGTCAGTTCCCACGAGTAACGTTGGTCCCGTTGGAGGTGTTGGTACCACCCACGGGGCCGTTCGGGGGCTGTTTCGAGTTTTCACCCTCTAACGCCATGTTTTTAAGCCTAAGTGTGGAAATAAGCAAATTACCGTCGTAATCTCAAACCGGGAGACCCGCGGCTGCGGGGTCATTTCCCACGAGTTACGTTGGTCCCGTGGGAGGTGTTGGTGCCCCCCACGGGGCCGTTCGGGGGCTGTTTCGAGTTCTCACCCTCTAACGCCTTATTTTTAAGCCTAAGTGTGGAAATAAGAAAATTATCGTCGTACTCTCAAACCGGGAGACCCGCGGCTGCGGGGTCAGTTCCCACGAGTTACGTTGGTCCCGTGGGAGGTGTTGGTGCCACCCACGGGGCCGTTCGGGGGCTGTTTCGAGTTCTCACCCTCTAACGCCTTGTTTTTAAGCCTAAGTGTGGAAATAAGAAAATTATCGTCGTACTCTCAAACCGGGAGACCCGCGGCTGCGGGGTCAGTTCCCACGAGTTACGTTGGTCCCGTGGGAGGTGTTGGTGCCACCCACGGGGCCGTTCGGGGGCTGTTTCGAGTTCTCACCCTCTAACGCATTGTTTTTAAGCCTAAGTGTGGAAATAAGCAAATTACCGTTGTACTCTCAAACCGGGAGACCCGCGGCTGCGGGGTCAATTCCCACGCGTTACGTTGGTCCCGTGGGAGGTGTTGGTGCCACCCACGGAGCCGTTCGGGGGCTGTTTCGAGTTCTCACCCTCTAACGCCATGTTTTTAAGCCTAAGTGTGGAAATAAGCAAATTACAGTCGTACTCTCAAACCGGGAGACCCGCGGCTACGGGGTCTGTTCCCACGAGTTACGTTGGTCCCGTGGGAGGTGTTGGTGCCACCCACGGGACCGTTCGGGGGATGTTTCGAGTTCTCACCCTCTAACGCCATGTTTTTAAGCCTAAGTGTGGAAATAAGCAAATTACCGTCGTACTCTCAAACCGGGAGACCCGCGGCTGTGGGGTCAGTTACCACGAGTTACGTTGGTCCCGTGGGAGGTGTTGGTGCCGCCCACGGGGCCTTTCGGGGGCTGTTTCGACTTCTCACCCTCTAACGCCATGTTTTTAAGCCTAAGTGTGGAAATTACCGTCGTACTCTCAAACCGGGAGACCCGCGGCAGCGGGGTCAGTTCCCACGAGTTACGTTGGTCCCGTGGGAGGTGTTGGTGCCACCCACGGGGCCGTTCGGGGGCTGTTTCGAGTTCTCACCCTCTAACGCCATGTTTTTAAGCCTAAGTGTGGAAATAAGAAAATTATCGTCGTACTCTCAAACCGGGAGACCCGCGGCTGCGGGTCAGTTCCCACAAGTTACGTTGGTCCCGTGGGAGGTGTTGGTGCCACCCACGGGGCCGTTCGGGGGCTGTTTCGAGTTCTCACCCTCTAACGCCATATTTTTAAGCCTAAGTGTGGAAATAAGCAAATTACCGTCGTACTCTAAAACCGGGAGACCCGCGGCTGCGGGGTGAGTTCCCACGAGTTACGTTGGTCCCGTGGGAGGTGTTGGTGCCACCCACGGGGCCGTTCGGGGGCTGTTTCGAGTTCCCACCCTCAAACGCCTTGTTTTTAAGCCTAAGTGTGGAAATAAGTAAATTACCGTCGTACTCTCAAACCGGGAGACCCGAGGCTGCGGGGTCAGTTCCCACGAGTTACGTTGGTCCCGTGGGAGGTGTTGGTGCCGCCCACGGGGCCTTTCGGGGGCTGTTTCGAGTTCTCACACTCTAACGCCATGTCTTTAAGCCTAAGTGTGGAAATAAGCAAATTACCGTCGTACTCTCAAACCGGGAGACCCGCGGCTGCGGGGTTAGTTCCCACGAGTTACATTGGTCCCGTGGGAGGTGTTGGTGCCACCCACGGGGCCGTTCGGGGGCTGTTTCGAGTTCTCACCCTCTAACGCCTTGTTTTTAAGCCTAAATGTGGAAATAAGCAAATTACCGTCGAACTATCAAACTGGGAGACCCGCGGCTGCGGGGTCAGTTCCCACGAGTTACGTTGGTCCCGTGGGAGGTGTTGGTGCCACCCACGGGGCCGTTCCGGGGCTGTTTCGAGTTCTCACCCTCTAACGCCATGTTTTTAAGCCTAAGTATGGAAATAAGCAAATTACCGTCGTACTCTCAAACCTGGAGACCCGCGGCTGCGGGGTCAGTTCCCACGAGTTACGTTGGTACCGTGGGTGGTGTTGGTGCCACCCACGGGGTCGTTCGGGGGCAGTTTCGAGTTCTCACCCTCTAACGACATGTTTTTAAGCCTAAGTGTGGAAATAACCAAATTACCGTCGTGCTCTCAAACCGGGAGACCCGCGGTTGCGGGGTTAGTTCCCACGAGTTACGTTGGTCCCGTGGGAGGTGTTGGTGCCACCCACGGGGCCGTTCGGGGGCTGTTTCGAGTTCTCACCCTCTAACGCCATGTTTTTAAGCCTAAGTGTGGAAATAAGCAAATTACCGTCGTACTCTCAAACCGGGAGACCCGCGGCTGCGGGGTCAGTTCCCACGAGTTACGTTGGTCCCGTGGGAGGTGTTGGTGCCACCCACGGGGCCGCTTGGGGGCTGTTTCGAGTTCTCACCCTCTAACGCCTTGTTTTTAAGCCTAAGTGTGGAAATAAGAAAATTACCGTCGTACTCTCAAATCGGGAGACCCGCGGCTGCGGGGTCAGTTCCCCCGAGTTACGTTGGTCCCGTGGGAGGTGTTGGTGCCACCCACGGGGCCTTTCGGGGGCTGTTTCGAGTTCTCACCCTGTAACGCCATGTTTTTAAGCCTAAGTGTGGAAATAAGCAAATTACCGTCGTACTCTCAAACCGGGAGACCCGCGGCTGCGGGGTCAGTTCCCACGAGTTACGTTGGTCCCGTGGGAGGTGTTGGTGCCACACACGGGGCCGTTCGGGGGCAGTTTCGAGTTCTCACCCTCTAACGCCATGTTTTTAAGCCTAAGTGTTGAAATAAGCAAATTACCGTCGTACTCTCAAACTGGGAGACCCGCGGCTGCGGGGTCATTTTCCACGAGTTACGTTGGTCCCGTGGGAGGTGTTGGTGCCACCCACGGGGCCGTTCGGGGGCTATTTCGAGTTCTCACCCTCTAACGCCATATTTTTAAGCCTAAGTGGGGAAATAAGCAAATTACCGTCGTACTCTCAAACCGGGAGACCCGCGGCTGTGGGGTTAGTTCCCACGAGTTACGTTGGTCCCGTGGGAGGTGTTGGTGCCACCCACGGGGCCGTTCGGGGGCTGTTTCGAGTTCTCACCCTCTAACGCCTTGTTTTTAAGCCTAAATGTGGAAATAAGCAAATTACTGTCGAACTATCAAATTGGGAGACCCGCGGCTACGGGGTCAGTTCCCACGAGTTACGTTGGTCCCGTGGGAGGTGTTGGTGCTACCCACGGGGCCGTTCCGGGGCTGTTTCGAGTTCTCACCCTCTAACGCCATGTTTTTAAGCCTAAGTATGGAAATAAGCAAATTACCGTCGTACTCTCAAACCTGGAGACCCGCGGCTGCGGGGTCAGTTCCCACGAGTTACGTTGGTACCGTGGGAGGTGTTGGTGCCACCCACGGGGTCGTTCGGGGGCAGTTTCGAGTTCTCACCCTCTAACGACATGTTTTTAACCCTAAGTGTGGAAATAACCAAATTACAGTCGTGCTCTCAAACCGGGAGACCCGTGGTTGCGGGGTTAGTTCCCACGAGTTACGTTGGTCCGTGGGAGGTGTTGGTGCCACCCACGGGGCCGTTCGGGGGCTGTTTCGAGTTCTCACCCTCTAACGCCATGTTTTTAAGCCTAAGTGTGGAAATAAGCAAATTACCGTCGTACTCTCAAACCGGGAGACCCGCGGCTGCGGGGTCAGTTCCCACGAGTTACGTTGGTCCCGTGGGAGGTGTTGGTGCCACCCACGGGGCCGTTTGGGGGCTGTTTCGAGTTCTCACCCTCTAACGCCTTGTTTTTAAGCCTAAGTGTGGAAATAAGAAAATTATCGTCGTACTCTCAAATCGGGAGACCCGCGGCTGCGGGGTCAGTTCCCACGAGTTACGTTGGTCCCGTGGGAGGTGTTGGTGCCACCCACGGGGCCGTTCGGGGGCTGTTTCGAGTTCTCACCCTCTAACGCCTTGTTTTTAAGCCTAAATGTGGAAATAAGCAAATTACCGTCGAACTATCAAACCGGGAGACCCGCGGCTGCGGGGTCAGTTACCACGAGTTACGTTGGTCCCGTGGGAGGTGTTGGTGCCGCCCACGGGGCCTTTCGGGGGCTGTTTCGAGTTCTCACCCTCTAACGCCATGTTTTTAAGCCTAAGTGTAGAAATTACCGTCGTACTCTCAAACCGGGAGACCCGCGGCTGCGGGGTCAGTTCCCACGAGTTACGTTGGTCCCGTGGGAGGTGTTGGTGCCACCCACGGGGCCGTTCGGGGGCTGTTTCGAGTTCTCACCCTCTAACGCCATGTTTTTAAGCCTAAGTGTGGAAATAAGCAAATTACCGTCGTACTCTCAAACCGGGAGACCCGCGGCTGCGGGGTCAGTTACCACGAGTTACGTTGGTCCCGTGGGAGGTGTTGGTGCCGCCCACGGGGCCTTTCGGGGGCTGTTTCGAGTTCTCACCCTCTAACGCCATGTTTTTAAGCCTAAGTGTGGAAATTACCGTCGTACTCTCAAACCGGGAGACCCGCGGCTGCGGGGTCAGTTCCCACGAGTTACGTTGGTCCCGTGGGAGGTGTTGGTGCCACCCACGGCGCCGTTCGGGGGCTGTTTCGAGTTCTCACCCTCTAACGCCATATTTTTAAGCCTAAGTGTGGAAATAAGCAAATTACCGTCGTACTCTAAAACCGGGAGACCCGCGGCTGCGGGGTCAGTTCCCACGAGTTACGTTGGTCCCGTGGGAGGTGTTGGTGCCACCCACGGGGCCGTTCGGGGGCTGTTTCGAGTTCCCACCCTCAAACGCCTTGTTTTTAAGCCTAAGTGTGGAAATAAGTAAATTACCGTCGTACTCTCAAACCGGGAGACCCGCGGCTGCGGGGTCAGTTACCACGAGTTACGTTGGTCCCGTGGGAGGTGTTGGTTCCACCCACGGGGCCGTTCGGGGGCTGTTTCGAGTTCTCACCCTCTAACGCCATGTTTTTAAGCCTAAGTGTGGAAATAAGCAAATTACCATCGTACTCTCAAACCTGGAGACCCGCGGCTGCGGGGTTAGTTCCCACGAGTTACGTTGGTACCGTGGGAGGTGTTGGTGCCTCCCACGGGGTCGTTCGGGGGCTGTTTCGAGTTCTCACCCTCTAACGCCATGTTTTTAAGCCTAAGTGTGGAAATAAGCAAATTACCGTCGTACTCTCAAACTGGGAGAACCGCGGCTGCGGGGTCAGTTCCCACGAGTTACGTTGGTCCCGTGGGAGGTGTTGGTGCCACCCACGGGGCCGTTCGGGGGCTGTTTCGAGTTCTCACCCTCTAACGCCTTGTTTTTAAGCCTAAGTGTGGAAATAACAAAATTATCGTCGTACTCTCAAACCGGGAGACCCGCGGCTGCGGGGTCAGTTCCCACGAGTTACGTTGGTCCCGTGGGAGGTGTTGGTGCCACCCACGGGGCCGTTCGGGGGCTGTTTCGAGTTCTCACCCTCTAACGCCATGTTTTTAAGCCTAAGTGTGGAAATAAGCAAATTACCGTCGTACTCTCAAACCGGGTGACCCGTGGCTGCGGGGTCAGTTCCCACGAGTTACGTTGGTCCCGTGGGAGGTGTTGGTGCCACCCACGGGGCCGTTCGGGTGCTGTTTCGAGTTCCCACCCTCAAACGCCTTGTTTTTAAGCCTAAGTGTGGAAATAAGCAAATTACCGTCGTACTCTCAAACCGAGAGACCCGAAGCTGCGGGGTCAGTTCCCACGAGTTACGTTGGTCCCGTGGGAGGTGTTGGTGCCGCCCACGGGGCCTTTCGGGGGCTGTTTCGAGTTCTCAAACTCTAACGCCATGTTTTTAAGCCTAAGTGTGGAAATAAGAAAATTACCGTCGTACTCTCAAACCGGGAGACCCGCGGCTGCGGGGTCAGTTCCCACGAGTTACGTTGGTCCCGTGGGAGGTGTTGGTGCCACACACGGGGCCGTTCGGGGGCTGTTTCGAGTTCTCACCCTCTAACGCCATATTTTTAAGCTTAAGTGTTGAAATAAGCAAATTACCGTCGTACTCTCAAACTGGGAGACCCGCGGCTGCGGGGTCATTTTCCACGAGTTACGTTGGACCCGTGGGAGGTGTTGGTGCCACCCACGGGGCCGTTCGGGGGCTGTTTCGAGTTCTCACCCTCTAACGCCATATTTTTAAGCCTAAGTGTGGAAATAAGCAAATTACCATCGTACTCTCAAACCGGGAGAACCGCGGCTGCGGGGTCAGTTCCCACGAGTTACGTTGGTCCCGTGGGAGGTGTTGGTGCCACCCACAGCGCCGTTCGGGGGCTGTTTCGAGTTCTCACCCTCTAACGCCATGTTTTTAAGCCTAAGTGTGGAAATAAGCAAATTATCGCCGTACTCTCAAACTGGGAGACCCGCGGCTGCGGGGTCAGTTCCCACGAGTAACGTTGGTCCCGTTGGAGGTGTTGGTGCCACCCACGGGGCCGTTCGGGGGCTGTTTCGAGTTTTCACCCTCTAACGCCATGTTTTTAAGCCTAAGTGTGGAAATAAGCAAATTACCGTCGTAATCTCAAACCGGGAGACCCGCGGCTGCGGGGTCATTTCCCACGAGTTACGTTGGTCCCGTGGGAGGTGTTGGTGCCCCCCACGGGGCAGTTCGGGGGCTGTTTCGAGTTCTCACCCTCTAACGCCTTATTTTTAAGCCTAAGTGTGGAAATAAGAAAATTATCGTCGTACTCTCAAACCGGGAGACCCGCGGCTGCGGGGTCAGTTCCCACGAGTTACGTTGGTCCCGTGGGAGGTGTTGGTGCCACCCACGGGGCCGTTCGGGGGCTGTTTCGAGTTCTCACCCTCTAACGCCTTGTTTTTAAGCCTAAGTGTGGAAATAAGAAAATTATCGTCGTACTCTCAAACCGGGAGACCCGCGGCTGCGGGGTCAGTTCCCACGAGTTACGTTGGTCCCGTGGGAGGTGTTGGTGCCACCCACGGGGCCGTTCGGGGGCTGTTTCGAGTTCTCACCCTCTAACGCATTGTTTTTAAGCCTAAGTGTGGAAATAAGCAAATTACCGTTGTACTCTCAAACCGGGAGACCCGCGGCTGCGGGGTCAATTCCCACGCGTTACGTTGGTCCCGTGGGAGGTGTTGGTGCCACCCACGGAGCCGTTCGGGGGCTGTTTCGAGTTCTCACCCTCTAACGCCATGTTTTTAAGCCTAAGTGTGGAAATAAGCAAATTACAGTCGTACTCTCAAACCGGGAGACCCGCGGCTACGGGGTCTGTTCCCACGAGTTACGTTGGTCCCGTGGGAGGTGTTGGTGCCACCCACGGGACCGTTCGGGGGATGTTTCGAGTTCTCACCCTCTAACGCCATGTTTTTAAGCCTAAGTGTGGAAATAAGCAAATTACCGTCGTACTCTCAAACCGGGAGACCCGCGGCTGTGGGGTCAGTTACCACGAGTTACGTTGGTCCCGTGGGAGGTGTTGGTGCCGCCCACGGGGCCTTTCGGGGGCTGTTTCGAGTTCTCACCCTCTAACGCCATGTTTTTAAGCCTAAGTGTGGAAATTACCATCGTACTCTCAAACCGGGAGACCCGCGGCAGCGGGGTCAGTTCCCACGAGTTACGTTGGTCCCGTGGGAGGTGTTGGTGCCACCCACGGGGCCGTTCGGGGGCTGTTTCGAGTTCTCACCCTCTAACGCCATGTTTTTAAGCCTAAGTGTGGAAATAAGAAAATTATCGTCGTACTCTCAAACCGGGAGACCCGCGGCTGCGGGGTCAGTTCCCACAAGTTACGTTGGTCCCGTGGGAGGTGTTGGTGCCACCCACGGGGCCGTTCGGGGGCTGTTTCGAGTTCTCACCCTCTAACGCCATATTTTTAAGCCTAAGTGTGGAAATAAGCAAATTACCGTCGTACTCTAAAACCGGGAGACCCGCGGCTGCGGGGTCAGTTCCCACGAGTTACGTTGGTCCCGTGGGAGGTGTTGGTGCCACCCACGGGGCCGTTCGGGGGCTGTTTCGAGTTCCCACCCTCAAACGCCTTGTTTTTAAGCCTAAGTGTGGAAATAAGTAAATTACCGTCGTACTCTCAAACCGGGAGACCCGAGGCTGCGGGGTCAGTTCCCACGAGTTACGTTGGTCCCGTGGGAGGTGTTGGTGCCGCCCACGGGGCCTTTCGGGGGCTGTTTCGAGTTCTCACACTCTAACGCCATGTCTTTAAGCCTAAGTGTGGAAATAAGCAAATTACCGTCGTACTCTCAAACCGGGTGACCCGCGGCTGCGGGGTTAGTTCCCACGAGTTACATTGGTCCCGTGGGAGGTGTTGGTGCCACCCACGGGGCCGTTCGGGGGCTGTTTCGAGTTCTCACCCTCTAACGCCTTGTTTTTAAGCCTAAATGTGGAAATAAGCAAATTACCGTCGAACTATCAAACTGGGAGACCCGCGGCTGCGGGGTCAGTTCCCACGAGTTACGTTGGTCCCGTGGGAGGTGTTGGTGCCACCCACGGGGCCGTTCCGGGGCTGTTTCGAGTTCTCACCCTCTAACGCCATGTTTTTAAGCCTAAGTATGGAAATAAGCAAATTACCGTCGTACTCTCAAACCTGGAGACCCGCGGCTGCGGGGTCAGTTCCCACGAGTTACGTTGGTACCGTGGGTGGTGTTGGTGCCACCCACGGGGTCGTTCGGGGGCAGTTTCGAGTTCTCACCCTCTAACGACATGTTTTTAAGCCTAAGTGTGGAAATAACCAAATTACCGTCGTGCTCTCAAACCGGGAGACCCGCGGTTGCGGGGTTAGTTCCCACGAGTTACGTTGGTCCCGTGGGAGGTGTTGGTGCCACCCACGGGGCCGTTCGGGGGCTGTTTCGAGTTCTCACCCTGTAACGCCATGTTTTTAAGCCTAAGTGTGGAAATAAGCAAATTACCGTCGTACTCTCAAACCGGGAGACCCGCGGCTGCGGGGTCAGTTCCCACGAGTTACGTTGGTCCCGTGGGAGGTGTTGGTGCCACACACGGGGCCGTTCGGGGGCAGTTTCGAGTTCTCACCCTCTAACGCCATGTTTTTAAGCCTAAGTGTTGAAATAAGCAAATTACCGTCGTACTCTCAAACTGGGAGACCCGCGGCTGCGGGGTCATTTTCCACGAGTTACGTTGGTCCCGTGGGAGGTGTTGGTGCCACCCACGGGGCCGTTCGGGGGCTATTTCGAGTTCTCACCCTCTAACGCCATATTTTTAAGCCTAAGTGGGGAAATAAGCAAATTACCGTCGTACTCTCAAACCGGGAGACCCGCGGCTGTGGGGTTAGTTCCCACGAGTTACGTTGGTCCCGTGGGAGGTGTTGGTGCCACCCACGGGGCCGTTCGGGCGCTGTTTCGAGTTCTCACCCTCTAACGCCTTGTTTTTAAGCCTAAATGTGGAAATAAGCAAATTACCGTCGAACTATCAAATTGGGAGACCCGCGGCTACGGGGTCAGTTCCCACGAGTTACGTTGGTCCCGTGGGAGGTGTTGGTGCTACCCACGGGGCCGTTCCGGGGCTGTTTCGAGTTCTCACCCTCTAACGCCATGTTTTTAAGCCTAAGTATGGAAATAAGCAAATTACCGTCGTACTCTCAAACCTGGAGACCCGCGGCTGCGGGGTCAGTTCCCACGAGTTACGTTGGTACCGTGGGAGGTGTTGGTGCCACCCACGGGGTCGTTCGGGGGCAGTTTCGAGTTCTCACCCTCTAACGACATGTTTTTAACCCTAAGTGTGGAAATAACCAAATTACAGTCGTGCTCTCAAACCGGGAGACCCGTGGTTGCGGGGTTAGTTCCCACGAGTTACGTTGGTCCGTGGGAGGTGTTGGTGCCACCCACGGGGCCGTTCGGGGGCTGTTTCGAGTTCTCACCCTCTAACGCCATGTTTTTAAGCCTAAGTGTGGAAATAAGCAAATTACCGTCGTACTCTCAAACCGGGAGACCCGCGGCTGCGGGGTCAGTTCCCACGAGTTACGTTGGTCCCGTGGGAGGTGTTGGTGCCACCCACGGGGCCGTTTGGGGGCTGTTTCGAGTTCTCACCCTCTAACGCCTTGTTTTTAAGCCTAAGTGTGGAAATAAGAAAATTATCGTCGTACTCTCAAATCGGGAGACCCGCGGCTGCGGGGTCAGTTCCCACGAGTTACGTTGGTCCCGTGGGAGGTGTTGGTGCCACCCACGGGGCCGTTCGGGGGCTGTTTCGAGTTCTCACCCTCTAACGCCTTGTTTTTAAGCCTAAATGTGGAAATAAGCAAATTACCGTCGAACTATCAAATCGGGAGACCCGCGGCTGCGGGGTCAGTTCCCACGAGTTACGTTGGTCCCGTGGGAGGTGTTGGTGCCACCCACGGGGCCGTTCGGGGGCTGTTTCGAGTTCTCACCCTCTAACGCCATGTTTTTAAGCCTAAGTGTGGAAATAAGCAAATTACCGTCGTACTCTCAAACCGGGAGACCCGCGGCTGCGGGGTCAGTTCCCACGAGTTACGTTGGTCCCGTGGGAGGTGTTGGTGCCACCCACGGGGCCGTTTGGGGGCTGTTTCGAGTTCTCACCCTCTAACGCCTTGTTTTTAAGCCTAAGTGTGGAAATAAGAAAATTACCGTCGTACTCTCAAATCGGGAGACCCGCGGCTGCGGGGTCAGTTCCCACGAGTTACGTTGGTCCCGTGGGAGGTGTTGGTGCCACCCACGGGGCCTTTCGGGGGCTGTTTCGAGTTCTCACCCTGTAACGCCATGTTTTTAAGCCTAAGTGTGGAAATAAGCAAATTACCGTCGTACTCTCAAACCGGGAGACCCGCGGCTGCGGGGTCAGTTCCCACGAGTTACGTTGGTCCCGTGGGAGGTGTTGGTGCCACACACGGGGCCGTTCGGGGGCTGTTTCGAGTTCTCACCCTCTAACGCCATGTTTTTAAGCCTAAGTGTTGAAATAAGCAAATTACCATCGTACTCTCAAACTGGGAGACCCGCGGCTGCGGGGTCATTTTCCACGAGTTACGTTGGTCCCGTGGGAGGTGTTGGTGCCACCCACGGGGCCGTTCGGGGGCTGTTTCGAGTTCTCACCCTCTAACGCCATATTTTTAAGCCTAAGTGTGGAAATAAGCAAATTACCGTCGTACTCTCAAACCGGGAGAACCGCGGCTGCGGGGTCAGTTCCCACGAGTTACGTTGGTCCCGTGGGAGGTGTTGGTGCCACCCACAGCGCCGTTCGGGGGCTGTTTCGAGTTCTCACCCTCTAACGCCATGTTTTTAAGCCTAAGTGTGGAAATAAGCAAATTACCGCCGTACTCTCAAACTGGGAGACCAGCGGCTGCGGGGTCAGTTCCCACGAGTAACGTTGGTCCCGTTGGAGGTGTTGGTGCCACCCACGGGGCCGTTCGGGGGCTGTTTCGAGTTTTCACCCTCTAACGCCATGTTTTTAAGCCTAAGTGTGGAAATAAGCAAATTACCGTCGTAATCTCAAACCGGGAGACCCGCGGCTGCGGGGTCATTTCCCACGAGTTACGTTGGTCCCGTGGGAGGTGTTGGTGCCCCCCACGGGGCCGTTCGGGGGTTGTTTCGAGTTCTCACCCTCTAACGCCTTATTTTTAAGCCTAAGTGTGGAAATAAGAAAATTATCGTCTTACTCTCAAACCGGGAGACCCGCGGCTGCGGGGTCAGTTCCCACGAGTTACGTTGGTCCCGTGGGAGGTGTTGGTGCCACCCACGGGGCCGTTCGGGGGCTGTTTCGAGTTCTCACCCTCTAACGCCTTGTTTTTAAGCCTAAGTGTGGAAATAAGAAAATTATCGTCGTACTCTCAAACCGGGAGACCCGCGGCTGCGGGGTCAATTCCCACGAGTTACGTTGGTCCCGTGGGAGGTGTTGGTGCCACCCACGGGGCCGTTCGGGGGCTGTTTCGAGTTCTCACCCTCTAACGCCTTGTTTTTAAGCCTAAGTGTGGAAATAAGCAAATTACCGTTGTACTCTCAAACCGGGAGACCCGCGGCTGCGGGGTCAATTCCCACGCGTTACGTTGGTCCCGTGGGAGGTGTTGGTGCCACCCACGGGGCCGTTCGGGGGCTGTTTCGAGTTCTCACCCTCTAACGCCATGTTTTTAAGCCTAAGTGTGGAAATAAGCAAATTACCGTCGTACTCTCAAACCGGGAGACCCGCGGCTGCGGGATCTGTTCCCACGAGTTACGTTGGTCCCGTGGGAGGTGTTGGTGCTACCCACGGGACCGTTCGGGGGATGTTTCGAGTTCTCACCCTCTAACGCCATGTTTTTAAGCCTAAGTGTGGAAATAAGCAAATTACCGTCGTACTCTCAAACCGGGAGACCCGCGGCTGCGGGGTCAGTTACCACGAGTTACGTTGGTCCCGTGGGAGGTGTTGGTGCCGCCCACGGGGCCTTTCGGGGGCTGTTTCGAGTTCTCACCCTCTAACGCCATGTTTTTAAGCCTAAGTGTGGAAATTACCGTCGTACTCTCAAACCGGGAGACCCGCGGCTGCGGGGTCAGTTCCCACGAGTTACGTTGGTCCCGTGGGAGGTGTTGGTGCCACCCACGGGGCCGTTCGGGGGCTGTTTCGAGTTCTCACCCTCTAACGCCATGTTTTTAAGCCTAAGTGTGGAAATAATAAAATTATTGTCGTACTCTCAAACCGGGAGACCCGCGGCTGCGGGGTCAGTTCCCACGAGTTACGTTGGTCCCGTGGGAGGTGTTGGTGCCACCCACGGGGCCGTTCGGGGGATGTTTCGAGTTCTCACCCTCTAACGCCATATCTTTAAGCCTAAGTGTGGAAATAAGCAAATTACCGTCGTACTCTAAAACCGGGAGACCCGCGGCTGCGGGGTCAGTTCCCACGAGTTACGTTGGTCCCGTGGGAGGTGTTGGTGCCACCCACGGGGCCGTTCGGGGGCTGTTTCGAGTTCTCACCCTCAAACGCCTTGTTTTTAAGCCTAAGTGTGGAAATAAGTAAATTACCATCGTACTCTCAAACCGGGAGACCCGAGGCTGCGGGGTCAGTTCCCACGAGTTACGTTGGTCCCGTGGGAGGTGTTGGTGCCGCCCACGGGGCCTTTCGGGGGCTGTTTCGAGTTCTCACACTCTAACGCCATGTTTTTAAGCCTAAGTGTGGAAATAAGCAAATTACCGTCGTACTCTCAAACCGGGAGACCCGCGGCTGCGGGGTTAGTTCCCACGAGTTACATTGGTCCCGTGGGAGGTGTTGGTGCCACCCACGAGGCCGTTCCGGGGCTGTTTCGAGTTCTCACCCTCTAACGCCTTGTTTTTAAGCCTAAATGTGGAAATAAGCAAATTACCATCGAACTATCAAACTGGGAGACCCGCGGCTGCGGGGTCAGTTCCCACAAGTTACGTTGGTCCCGTGGGAGGTGTTGGTGCCACCCACGGGGCCGTTCCGGGGCTGTTTCGAGTTCTCACCCTCTAACGCCATGTTTTTAAGCCTAAGTATGGAAATAAGCAAATTACCGTCGTACTCTCAAACCTGGAGACCCGCGGCTGCGGGGTCAGTTCCCACGAGTTACGTTGGTACCGTGGGTGGTGTTGGTGCCACCCACGGGGTCGTTCGGGGGCAGTTTCGAGTTCTCACCCTCTAACGACATGTTTTTAACCCTAAGTGTGGAAATAACCAAATTACCGTCGTGCTCTCAAACCGGGAGACCCGTGGTTGCGGGGTTAGTTCCCACGAGTTACGTTGGTCCCGTGGGAGGTGTTGGTGCCACCCACGGGGCCGTTCGGGGGCTGTTTCGAGTTCTCACCCTCTAACGCCATGTTTTTAAGCCTAAGTGTGGAAATAAGCAAATTACCATCGTACTCTCAAACCGGGAGACCCGCGGCTGCGGGGTCAGTTCCCACGAGTTACGTTGGTCCCGTGGGAGGTGTTGGTGCCACCCACGGGGCCGTTTGGGGGCTGTTTCGAGTTCTCACCCTCTAACGCCTTGTTTTTAAGCCTAAGTGTGGAAATAAGAAAATTACTGTCGTACTCTCAAATCGGGAGACCCGCGGCTGCGGGGTCAGTTCCCACGAGTTACGTTGGTCCCGTGGGAGGTGTTGGTGCCACCCACGGGGCCTTTCGGGGGCTGTTTCGAGTTCTCACCCTGTAACGCCATGTTTTTAAGCCTAAGTGTGGAAATAAGCAAATTACCGTCGTACTCTCAAACCGGGAGACCCGCGGCTGCGGGGTCAGTTCCCACGAGTTACGTTGGTCCCGTGGGAGGTGTTGGTGCCACACACGGGGCCGTTCGGGGGCTGTTTCGAGTTCTCACCCTCTAACGCCATGTTTTTAAGCCTAAGTGTTGAAATAAGCAAATTACCGTCGTACTCTCAAACTGGGAGACCCGCGGCTGCGGGGTCATTTTCCACGAGTTACGTTGGTCCCGTGGGAGGTGTTGGTGCCACCCACGGGGCCGTTCGGGGGCTGTTTCGAGTTCTCACCCTCTAACGCCATATTTTTAAGCCTAAGTGTGGAAATAAGCAAATTACCGTCGTACTCTCAAACCGGGAGAACCGCGGCTGCGGGGTCAGTTCCCACGAGTTACGTTGGTCCCGTGGAAGGTGTTGGTGCCACCCACAGCGCCGTTCGGGGGCTGTTTCGAGTTCTCACCCTCTAACGCCATGTTTTTAAGCCTAAGTGTGGAAATAAGCAAATTACCGCCGTACTCTCAAACTGGGAGACCCGCGGCTGCGGGGTCAGTTCCCACGAGTAACGTTGGTCCCGTGGGAGGTGTTGGTGCCACCCACGGGGCCGTTCGGGGGCTGTTTCGAGTTCTCACCCTCTAACGCCATGTTTTTAAGCCTAAGTGTGGAAATAAGCAAATTACCGTCGTACTCTCAAACCGGGAGACCCGCGGCTGCGGGGTCAGTTCCCACGAGTTACGTTGGTCCCGTGGGAGGTGTTGGTGCCCCCCACGGGGCCGTTCGGGGGCTGTTTCGAGTTCTCACCCTCTAACGCCTTGTTTTTAAGCCTAAGTGTGGAAATAAGAAAATTATCGTCGTACTCTCAAACCGGGAGACCCGCGGCTGCGGGGTCAGTTCCCACGAGTTACGTTGGTCCCGTGGGAGGTGTTGGTGCCACCCACGGGGCCGTTCGGGGGCTGTTTCGAGTTCTCACCCTCTAACGCCTTGTTTTTAAGCATAAGTGTGGAAATAAGAAAATTATCGTCGTACTCTCAAACCGGGAGACCCGCGGCTGCGGGGTCAGTTCCCACGAGTTACGTTGGTCCCGTGGGAGGTGTTGGTGCCACCCACGGGGCCGTTCGGGGGCTGTTTCGAGTTCTCACCCTCTAACGCCTTGGTTTTAAGCCTAAGTGTGGAAATAAGAAAATTACCGTCGTACTCTCAAACCGGGAGACCCGCGGCTGCGGGGTCAATTCCCACGCGTTACGTTGGTCCCGTGGGAGGTGTTGGTGCCACCCATGGGGCCGTTCAGGGGCTGTTTCGAGTTCTCACCCTCTAACGCCATGTTTTTAAGCCTAAGTGTGGAAATAAGCAAATTACCATCGTACTCTCAAACCGGGAGACCCGCGGCTGCGGGGTCAGTTACCACGAGTTACGTTGGTCCCGTGGGAGGTGTTGGTGCCGCCCACGGGGCCTTTCGGGGGCTGTTTCGAGTTCTCACCCTCTAACGCCATGTTTTTAAGCCTAAGTGTGGAAATAACCAAATTACCGTCGTACTCCCAAACCGGGAGACCCGCGGCTGCGGGGTCAGTTCCCACGAGTTACGTTGGGCCCGTGGGAGGTGTTGGTGCCACCCACAGGGCCGTTCGGGGGCTGTTTCGAGTTCTGACCCTCTAACGTCATGTTTTTAAGCCTAAGTGTGGAAATAAGCAAATTACTGTCGTACTCTCAAACCGGGAGACCCGTGGCTGGGGGGTCAGTTTCCACGAGTTACGTTGGTCCCGTGGGAGGTGTTGGTGCCACCCACGAGGCCGTTCGGGGTCTGTTTCGAGTTCTCACCCTCTAACGCCATATTTTTAAGCCTAAGTGTGGAAATTACCGTCGTACTCTCAAACCAGGAGACCCGCGGCTGCGGGGTCAGTTCCCACGAGTTACGTTGGTCCCGTGGAAGGTGTTGGTGCCCCCCACGGGGCTGTTCGGGGGCTGTTTCGAGTTCTCACCCTCTAACGCCTTGTTTTTAAGCCTAAGTGTTGAAATTAGAAAATTACCGTCGTACTCTCAAACCGGGAGGCCCGCGGCTGCGGGGTCAGTTCCCACAAGTTACGTTGGTCCCGTGGGAGGTGTTGGTGCCACCCACGGGGCCGTTCGGGGGCTGTTTCGAGTTCTCACCTTCTAACGCCATGTTTTTAAGCCTAAGTGTGGAAATAAGCAAATTACCGTCGTACTCTCAAACCGGGAGACCCGCGGCTGCGGGTTCAGTTCCCACGAGTTACGTTGGTCCCGTGGGAGGTGTTGGTGCCACCCACGGGGCCGTTCGGGGGCTGTTTCGAGTTCTCACCCTCTAACGCCTTGTTTTTAAGCCTAAGTGTGGAAATTAGAAAATTACTGTCGTACTCTCAAACCGGGACACCCGCGGCTGCGGGGTCAGTTCCCACGAGTTACACTGGTCCCGTGGGAGGTGTTGGTGCCACCCACGGGGCCTTTTGGGGGCTGTTTAAAGTTCTCACCCTCTAACGCCATGTTTTTAAGCCGAAGTGTGGAAATAAGCAAATTACCATCGTACTCTCAAACCGGGAGACCCGCGGCTGCGGGGTCAGTTCCCACGAGTTACGTTGGTCCCGTGGGAGGTGTTGGTGCCACCCACGGGGCCGTTCGGGGGCTGTTTCGAGTTCTCACCCTCTAACGCCAAGTTTTTAAGCCTAAGTGTGGAAATAAACAAATTACCGTCATACTCTCAAACCGGGAGACCCGCGGCTGCGGGGTCAGTCCCCAGGAGTTACGTTGGTCCCGTGGGAGGTGTTGGTGCTACCCACGGGGCCGTTCGGGGGCTGTTTCGAGTTCTCACCCTCTAACGCCATGTTTTTAAGCCTAAGTGTGGAAATAAGCAAATTACCGTCGTACTCTCAAACCGGGAGACCCGCGGCTGCGGGGTCAGTTCCCACGAGTTACGTTGGTCCCGTGGGAGGTGTTGGTGCCGACCACGGGGCCTTTCGGGGGCTGTTTCGAGTTCTCACCCTCTAACGCCATGTTTTTAAGCCTAAGTGTGGAAATAAGCAAATTACCGTCGTACTCTCAAACCGGGAGACCCGCGGCTGCGGGGTCAGTTCCCACGAGTAACGTTGGTCCCGTGGGAGGTGTTGGTGCCACCCACGGGGCCGTTCGAGGGCTGTTTCGAGTTCTCACCCTCTAACGCCTTGTTTTTAAGCCTAAGTGTGGAAATAAGAAAATTACCGTCGTACTCTCAAACCGGGAGACCCGCGGCTGCGGGGTCAGTTCCCACGAGTTACGTTGGTCCCGTGGGAGGTGTTGGTGCCACCCACGGGGCCGTTCGGGGGCTGTTTCGAGTTCTCACTCTCTAACGCCATATTTTTAAGCCTAAGTGTGGAAATAAGCAAATTACCGTCGTATTCTCAAATCGGGAGACCCGTGGCTGCGGGGTCAGTTCCCACGAGTTACGTTGGTCCCGTGGGAGGTGTTGGTGCCCCCCACGGGGCCGTTCGGGGGCTGTTTCAAGTTCTCACCCTCTAACGCCATGTTTTTAAGCCTAAGTGTGGAAATAAGCAAATTACCGTCGTACTCTCAAACCGGGAGTCCCGCGGCTGTGGGGTCAGTTCCCACGAGTTACGTTGGTCCCGTGGGACTTGTTGGTGCCACCCACGGGGCCGTTCGAGGGCTGTTTCGAGTTCCCACCCTCTAACGCCTTGTTTTTAAGCCTAAGTGTGGAAATAAGCAAATTACCATCGTACTCTCAAATCGGGAGACCCGCGGCTGCGGGGTCAGTTCCCACGAGTTACGTTAGTCCAGTGGGAGGTGTTGGTGCCACCCACGGGGCCTTTCGGGGGCTGTTTCGAGTTCTCACACTCTAACGCCATGCTTTTAAGCCTAAGTGTGGAAATAAGCAAATTACCGTCGTACTCTAAAACCGGGAGACCCGCGGCTGCGGGGTCAGTTCCCACGAGTTACGTTGGTCCAGTGGGAGGTGTTGGTGCCACCCACGGGGCCGTTCGGGGGCTGTTTCGAGTTCTCACCCCCTAACGCCTTGTTTTTAAGCTTAAGTGTGGAAATAAGCAAATAACAGTTGAACTCTCAAACCGGGAGACCCGCGGCTGCGGGGTCAGTTCCCACGAGTTACGTTGGTCCCGTGGGAGGTGTTGGTGCCACCCACGGGGCCTTTCGGGGGCTGTTTCGAGTTCTCACCCTCTAACGCCATGTTTTTAAGCCTAAGTGTGGAAATAAGCAAATTACCGTCGTACTCTCAAACCGGGAGACCCGCGGCTGCGGGGTCCGTTACCACGAGTTACGTTGGTCCCGTGGGAGGTGTTGGTGCCGCCCACGGGGCCTTTCGGGGGCTGTTTCGAGTTCTCACCCTCTAACGCCATGTTTTTAAGCCTAAGTGTGGAAATAAGCAAATTACCGTCGTACTCTCAAACCGGGAGACCCGCGGCTGCGGGGTCAGTTCCCACGAGTTACGTTGGTCCCGTGGGAGGTGTTGGTGCCACCCACGGGGCCGTTCGGGGGCTGTTTCGAGTTCTCACCCTCTAACGCCTTGTGTTTTAAGCCTAAGTGTGGAAATTAGAAAATTACTGTCGTACTCTCAAACCGGGACACCCGTGGCTGCGGGGTCAGTTCCCACGAGTTACATTGGTCCCATGGGAGGTGTTGGTGCCACCCACGGGGCCTTTCGGGGGCTGTTTCGAGTTCTCACCCTCTAACGCCATGTTTTTAAGCCTAAGTGTGGAAATAAGCAAATTACCATCGTACTCTCAAACCGGGAGACCCGCGGCTGCGGGGTCAGTTCCCACGAGTTACGTTGGTCCCGTGGGAGGTGTTGGTGCCACCCACGGGGCCGTTCGGGGGCTGTTTCGAGTTCTCACCCTCTAACGCCAAGTTTTTAAGCCTAAGTGTGGAAATAAACAAATTACCGTCATACTCTAAAACCGGGAGACCCGCGGCTGCGGGGTCAGTCCCCAGGAGTTACGTTGGTCCCGTGGGAGGTGTTGGTGCTACCCACGGGGCCGTTTGGGGGATGTTTCGAGTTCCCAGCCTCTAACGCCTTGTTTTAAAGCCTAAGTGTGGAAATAACCATATTACCATCGTAATCTCAAACCGGGAGACGCGCGGCTGCGGGGTCAGTTCCCACGAGTTACGTTGGTCCCGTGGGAGGTGTTGGTGCCACCCACGGGGCCGTTCGGGGGTTGTTTCGAGTTCTCACCCTCTAACGCCTTGTTTTTAAGCCTAAGTGTGGAAATAAGAAAATTACCGTCGTACTCTCAAACCGGGAGACCCGCGGCTGCGGGGTCAGTTCCCACGAGTTACGTTGGTCCCGTGGGAGGTGTTGGTGCCACCCACGGGGCCGTTCGGGGGTTGTTTCGAGTTCTCACTCTCTAACGCCATATTTTTAAGCCTAAGTGTGGAAATAAGCAAATTACCATCGTACTCTCAAACCGGGAGACCCGCGGCTGCGGGGTCAGTTCCCACGAGTTACGTTGGTCTCGTGGGAGGTGTTGATGCCCCCCACGGGTCCGTTCGGGGGCTGTTTCAAGTTCTCACCCTCTAACGCCATTTTTTTAAGCCTAAGTGTGGAAATAAGCAAATTACCATCGTACTCTCAAACCGGGAGACCCGCGGCTGCGGGGTCAGTTCCCACGAGTTACGTTGGTCCCGTGGGAGGTGTTGGTGCCACCCACGGGGCCGTTCGGGGGCTGTTTCGAGTTCTCACCCTCTAACGCCAAGTTTTTAAGCCTAAGTGTGGAAATAAACAAATTACCGTCATACTCTCAAACCGGGAGACCCGCGGCTGCGGGGTCAGTCCCCAGGAGTTACGTTGGTCCCGTGGGAGGTGTTGGTGCTACCCACGGGGCCGTTCGGGGGCTGTTTCTAGTTCTCACCCTCTAACGCCATGTTTTTAAGCCTAAGTGTGGAAATAAGCAAATTACCGTCGTACTCTCAAACCGGGAGAACCGCGGCTGCGGGGTCAGTTCCCACGAGTTACGTTGGTCCCGTGGGAGGTGTTGGTGCCACCCACAGCGCCGTTCGGGGGCTGTTTCGAGTTCTCACCCTCTAACGCCATGTTTTTAAGCCTAAGTGTGGAAATAAGCAAATTACCGCCGTACTCTCAAACTGGGAGACCCGCGGCTGCGGGGTCAGTTCCCACGAGTAACGTTGGTCCCGTTGGAGGTGTTGGTGCCACCCACGGGGCCGTTCGGGGGCTGTTTCGAGTTTTCACCCTCTAACGCCATGTTTTTAAGCCTAAGTGTGGAAATAAGCAAATTACCGTCGTCATCTCAAACCGGGAGACCCGCGGCTGCGGGGTCATTTCCCACGAGTTACGTTGGTCCCGTGGGAGGTGTTGGTGCCCCCCACGGGGCCGTTCGGGGGCTGTTTCGAGTTCTCACCCTCTAACGCCTTATTTTTAAGCCTAAGTGTGGAAATAAGAAAATTATCATCGTACTCTCAAACCGGGAGACCCGCGGCTGCGGGGTCAGTTCCCACGAGTTACGTTGGTCCCGTGGGAGGTGTTGGTGCCACCCACGGGGCCGTTCGGGGGCTGTTTCGAGTTCTCACCCTCTAACGCCTTGTTTTTAAGCCTAAGTGTGGAAATAAGAAAATTATCGTCGTACTCTCAAACCGGGAGACCCGCGGCTGCGGGGTCAGTTCCCACGAGTTACGTTGGTCCCGTGGGAGGTGTTGGTGCCACCCACGGGGCCGTTCGGGGGCTGTTTCGAGTTCTCACCCTCTAACGCCTTGTTTTTAAGCCTAAGTGTGGAAATAAGCAAATTACCGTTGTACTCTCAAACCGGGAGACCCGCGGCTGCGGGGTCAATTCCCACGCGTTACGTTGGTCCCGTGGGAGGTGTTGGTGCCACCCACGGGGCCGTTCGGGGGCTGTTTCGAGTTCTCACCCTCTAACGCCATGTTTTTAAGCCTAAGTGTGGAAATAAGCAAATTACCGTCGTACTCTCAAACCGGGAGTCCCGCGGCTGCGGGGTCTGTTCCCACGAGTTACGTTGGTCCCGTGGGAGGTGTTGGTGCCACCCACGGGACCGTTCGGGGGATGTTTCGAGTTCTCACCCTCTAACGCCATGTTTTTAAGCCTAAGTGTGGAAATAAGCAAATTACCGTCGTACTCTCAAACCGGGAGACCCGCGGCTGCGGGGTCAGTTACCACGAGTTACGTTGGTCCCGTGGGAGGTGTTGGTGCCGCCCACGGGGCCTTTCGGGGGCTGTTTCGAGTTCTCACCCTCTAACGCCATGTTTTTAAGCCTAAGTGTGGAAATTACCGTCGTACTCTCAAACCGGGAGACCCGCGGCTGCGGGGTCAGTTCCCACGAGTTACGTTGGTCCCCTGGGAGGTGTTGGTGCCACCCACGGGGCCGTTCGGGGGCTGTTTCGAGTTCTCACCCTCTAACGCCATGTTTTTAAGCCTAAGTGTGGAAATAAGAAAATTATCGTCGTACTCTCAAACCGGGAGACCCGCGGCTGCGGGGTCAGTTCCCACGAGTTACGTTGGTCCCGTGGGAGGTGTTGGTGCCACCCACGGGGCCGTTCGGGGGCTGTTTCGAGTTCTCACCCTCTAACGCCATATTTTTAAGCCTAAGTGTGGAAATAAGCAAATTACCGTCGTACTCTAAAACCGGGAGACCCGCGGCTGCGGGGTCAGTTCCCACGAGTTACGTTGGTCCCGTGGGAGGTGTTGGTGCCACCCACGGGGCCGTTCGGGGGTTGTTTCGAGTTCCCACCCTCAAACGCCTTATTTTTAAGCCTAAGTGTGGAAATAAGCAAATTACCGTCGTACTCTCAAACCGGGAGACCCGAGGCTGCGGGGTCAGTTCCCACGAGTTACGTTGGTCCCGTGGGAGGTGTTGGTGCCGCCCACGGGGCCTTTCGGGGGCTGTTTCGAGTTCTCACACTCTAACGCCATGTTTTTAAGCCTAAGTGTGGAAATAAGCAAATTACCGTCGTACTCTCAAACCGGGAGACCCGCGGCTGCGGGGTTAGTTCCCACGAGTTACATTGGTCCCGTGGGAGGTGTTTGTGCCACCCACGGGGCCGTTCGGGGGCTGTTTCGACTTCTCACCCTCTAACGCCATGTTTTTAAGCCTAAATGTGGAAATAAGCAAATTACCGTCGAACTATCAAACTGGGAGACCCGCGGCTGCGGGGTCAGTTCCCACGAGTTACGTTGGTCCCGTGGGAGGTGTTGGTGCCACCCACGGGGCCGTTCCGGGGCTGTTTCGAGTTCTCACCCTCTAACGCCATGTTTTTAAGCCTAAGTATGGAAATAAGCAAATTACCGTCGTACTCTCAAACCTGGAGACCCGCGGCTGCGGGGTCAGTTCCCACGAGTTACGTTGGTACCGTGGGTGGTGTTGGTGCCACCCACGGGGTCGTTCGGGGGCAGTTTCGAGTTCTCACCCTCTAACGACATGTTTTTAACCCTAAGTGTGGAAATAACCAAATTACCGTCGTGCTCTCAAACCGGGAGACCCGTGGTTGCGGGGTTAGTTCCCACGAGTTACGTTGGTCCCGTGGGAGGTGTTGGTGCCACCCACGGGGCCGTTCGGGGGCTGTTTCGAGTTCTCACCCTCTAACGCCATGTTTTTAAGCCTAAGTGTGGAAATAAGCAAATTACCGTCGTACTCTCAAACCGGGAGACCCGCGACTGCGGGGTCAGTTCCCACGAGTTACGTTGGTCCCGTGGGAGGTGTTGGTGCCCCCCACGGGGCCGTTCGGGGGCTGTTTCGAGTTCTCACCCTCTAACGCCTTGTTTTTAAGCCTAAGTGTGGAAATAAGAAAATTATCGTCGTACTCTCAAACCGGGAGACCCGCGGCTGCGGGGTCAGTTCCCACGAGTTACGTTGGTCCCGTGGGAGGTGTTGGTGCCACCCACGGGGCCGTTCGGGGGCTGTTTCGAGTTCTCACCCTCTAACGCCTTGTTTTTAAGCATAAGTGTGGAAATAAGAAAATTATCGTCGTACTCTCAAACCGGAAGACCCGCGGCTGCGGGGTCAGTTCCCACGAGTTACGTTGGTCCCGTGGGAGGTGTTGGTGCCACCCACGGGGCCGTTCGGGGGCTGTTTCGAGTTCTCACCCTCTAACGCCTTGTTTTTAAGCCTAAGTGTGGAAATAAGAAAATTACCGTCGTACTCTCAAACCGGGAGAACCGCGGCTGCGGGGTCAATTCCCACGCGTTACGTTGGTCCCGTGGGAGGTGTTGGTGCCACCCACGGGGCCGTTCGGGGGCTGTTTCGAGTTCTCACCCTCTAACGCCATGTTTTTAAGCCTAAGTGTGGAAATAAGCAAATTACCGTCGTACTCTCAAACCGGGAGACCCGCGGCTGCGGGGTCAGTTACCACGAGTTACGTTGGTCCCGTGGGAGGTGTTGGTGCCGCCCACGGGGCCTTTCGGGGGCTGTTTCGAGTTCTCACCCTCTAACGCCATGTTTTTAAGCCTAAGTGTGGAAATTACCATCGTACTCTCAAACCGGGAGACCCGCGGCTGCGGGGTCAGTTCCCACGAGTTACGTTGGTCCCGTGGGAGGTGTTGGTGCCACCCACGGGGCCGTTCGGGGGCTGTTTCGAGTTCTCACCCTCTAACGCCATGTTTTTAAGCCTAAGTGTGGAAATAAGCAAATTACCGTCGTACTCTCAAACCGGGAGACCCGCGGCTGCGGGGTCAGTTCCCACGAGTTACGTTGGTCCCGTGGGAGGTGTTGGTGCCACACACGGGGCCGTTCGGGGGCTGTTTCGAGTTCTCACCCTCTAACGCAATGTTTTTAAGCCTAAGTGTTGAAATAAGCAAATTACCGTCGTACTCTCAAACTGGGAGACCCGCGGCTGCGGGGTCATTTTCCACGAGTTACGTTGGTCCCGTGGGAGGTGTTGGTGCCACCCACGGGGCCGTTCGGGGGCTGTTTCGAGTTCTCACCCTCTAACGCCATATTTTTAAGCCTAAGTGTGGAAATAAGCAAATTACCGTCGTACTCTCAAACCGGGAGAACCGCGGCTGCGGGGTCAGTTCCCACGAGTTACGTTGGTCCCGTGGGAGGTGTTGGTGCCACCCACAGCGCCGTTCGGGGGCTGTTTCGAGTTCTCACCCTCTAACGCCATGTTTTTAAACCTAAGTGTGGAAATAAGCAAATTACCGCCGTACTCTCAAACTGGGAGACCCGCGGCTAAGGGGTCAGTTCCCACGAGTAAAGTTGGTCCCGTGGGAGGTGTTGGTGCCACCCACGGGGCCGTTCGGGGGCTGTTTCGAGTTCTCACCCTCTAACGCCATGTTTTTAAGCCTAAGTGTGGAAATAAGCAAATTACCGTCGTACTCTCAAACTGGGAGACCCGCGGCTGCGGGGTCAGTTCCCACGAGTTACGTTGGTCCCGTGGGAGGTGTTGGTGCCCCCCACGGGGCCGTTCGGGGGCTGTTTCGAGTTCTCACCCTCTAACGCCTTGTTTTTAAGCCTAAGTGTGGAAATTAGAAAATTATCGTCGTACTCTCAAACCGGGAGACCCGCGGCTGCGGGGTCAGTTCCCACGAGTTACGTTGGTCCCGTGGGAGGTGTTGGTGCCACCCACAGGGCCGTTCGGGGGCTGTTTCGAGTTCTCACCCTCTAACGCCTTGTTTTTAAGCATAAGTGTGGAAATAAGAAAATTATCGTCGTACTCTCAAACCGGGAGACCCGCGGCTGCGGGGTCAGTTCCCACGAGTTACGTTGGTCCCATGGGAGGTGTTGGTGCCACCCACGGGGCCGTTCGGGGGCTGTTTCGAGTTCTCACCCTCTAACGCCTTGTTTTTAAGCCTAAGTGTGGAAATAAGAAAATTACCGTCGTACTATCAAACCGGGAGACCCGCGGCTGCGGGGTCACTTCCCACGCGTTACGTTGGTCCCGTGGGAGGTGTTGGTGCCACCCACGGGGCCGTTCGGGGGCTGTTTCGAGTTCTCACCCTCTAACGCCATGTTTTTAAGCCTAAGTGTGGAAATAAGCAAATTAACGTCGTACTCTCAAACCGGGAGACCCGCGGCTGCGGGGTCAGTTACCACGAGTTACGTTGGTCCCGTGGGAGGTGTTGGTGCCGCCCACGGGGCCTTTCGGGGGCTGTTTCGAGTTCTCACCCTCTAACGCCATGTTTTGAAGCCTAAGTGTGGAAATTACCATCGTACTCTCAAACCGGGAGACCCGCGGCTGCGGGGTCAGTTCCCACGAGTTACGTTGGTCCCGTGGGAGGTGTTGGTGCCACCCACGGGGCCGTTCGGGGGCTGTTTCGAGTTTTCACCCTCTAACGCCATGTTTTTAAGCCTAAGTGTGGAAATAAGAAAATTATCGTCGTACTCTCAAACCGGGAGACCCGTGGCTGCGGGGTCAGTTCCCACGAGTTACGTTGGTCCCGTGGGAGGTGTTGGTGCCACCCACGGGGCCTTTCGGGGGCTGTTTCGAGTTCTCACCCTCTAACGCCATGTTTTTAAGCCTAAGTGTGGAAATAAGCAAATTACCATCGTACTCTCAAACCGGGAGACCCGCGGCTGCGGGGTCAGTTCCCACGAGTTACGTTGGTCCCGTGGGAGGTGTTGGTGCCACCCACGGGGCCGTTCGGGGGCTGTTTCGAGTTCTCACCCTCTAACGCCAAGTTTTTAAGCCTAAGTGTGGAAATAAACAAATTACCGTCATACTCTAAAACCGGGAGACCCGCGGCTGCGGGGTCAGTCCCCAGGAGTTACGTTGGTCCCGTGGGAGGTGTTGGTGCTACCCACGGGGCCGTTTGGGGGATGTTTCGAGTTCCCAGCCTCTAACGCCTTGTTTTAAAGCCTAAGTGTGGAAATAACCATATTACCATCGTAATCTCAAACCGGGAGACGCGCGGCTGCGGGGTCAGTTCCCACGAGTTACGTTGGTCCCGTGGGAGGTGTTGGTGCCACCCACGGGGCCGTTCGGGGGTTGTTTCGAGTTCTCACCCTCTAACGCCTTGTTTTTAAGCCTAAGTGTGGAAATAAGAAAATTACCGTCGTACTCTCAAACCGGGAGACCCGCGGCTGCGGGGTCAGTTCCCACGAGTTACGTTGGTCCCGTGGGAGGTGTTGGTGCCACCCACGGGGCCGTTCGGGGGTTGTTTCGAGTTCTCACTCTCTAACGCCATATTTTTAAGCCTAAGTGTGGAAATAAGCAAATTACCATCGTACTCTCAAACCGGGAGACCCGCGGCTGCGGGCTCAGTTCCCACGAGTTACGTTGGTCCCGTGGGAGGTGTTGGTGCCCCCCACGGGTCCGTTCGGGGGCTGTTTCAAGTTCTCACCCTCTAACGCCATTTTTTTAAGCCTAAGTGTGGAAATAAGCAAATTACCATCGTACTCTCAAACCGGGAGACCCGCGGCTGCGGGGTCAGTTCCCACGAGTTACGTTGGTCCCGTGGGAGGTGTTGGTGCCACCCACGGGGCCGTTCGGGGGCTGTTTCGAGTTCTCACCCTCTAACGCCAAGTTTTTAAGCCTAAGTGTGGAAATAAACAAATTACCGTCATACTCTCAAACCGGGAGACCCGCGGCTGCGGGGTCAGTCCCCAGGAGTTACGTTGGTCCCGTGGGAGGTGTTGGTGCTACCCACGGGGCCGTTCGGGGGCTGTTTCTAGTTCTCACCCTCTAACGCCATGTTTTTAAGCCTAAGTGTGGAAATAAGCAAATTACCGTCGTACTCTCAAACCGGGAGAACCGCGGCTGCGGGGTCAGTTCCCACGAGTTACGTTGGTCCCGTGGGAGGTGTTGGTGCCACCCACAGCGCCGTTCGGGGGATGTTTCGAGTTCTCACCCTCTAACGCCATGTTTTTAAGCCTAAGTGTGGAAATAAGCAAATTACCGCCGTACTCTCAAACTGGGAGACCCGCGGCTGCGGGGTCAGTTCCCACGAGTAACGTTGGTCCCGTTGGAGGTGTTGGTGCCACCCACGGGGCCGTTCGGGGGCTGTTTCGAGTTTTCACCCTCTAACGCCATGTTTTTAAGCCTAAGTGTGGAAATAAGCAAATTACCGTCGTCATCTCAAACCGGGAGACCCGCGGCTGCGGGGTCATTTCCCACGAGTTACGTTGGTCCCGTGGGAGGTGTTGGTGCCCCCCACGGGGCCGTTCGGGGGCTGTTTCGAGTTCTCACCCTCTAACGCCTTATTTTTAAGCCTAAGTGTGGAAATAAGAAAATTATCATCGTACTCTCAAACCGGGAGACCCGCGGCTGCGGGGTCAGTTCCCACGAGTTACGTTGGTCCCGTGGGAGGTGTTGGTGCCACCCACGGGGCCGTTCGGGGGCTGTTTCGAGTTCTCACCCTCTAACGCCTTGTTTTTAAGCCTAAGTGTGGAAATAAGAAAATTATCGTCGTACTCTCAAACCGGGAGACCCGCGGCTGCGGGGTCAGTTCCCACGAGTTACGTTGGTCCCGTGGGAGGTGTTGGTGCCACCCACGGGGCCGTTCGGGGGCTGTTTCGAGTTCTCACCCTCTAACGCCTTGTTTTTAAGCCTAAGTGTGGAAATAAGCAAATTACCGTTGTACTCTCAAACCGGGAGACCCGCGGCTGCGGGGTCAATTCCCACGCGTTACGTTGGTCCCGTGGGAGGTGTTGGTGCCACCCACGGGGCCGTTCGGGGGCTGTTTCGAGTTCTCACCCTCTAACGCCATGTTTTTAAGCCTAAGTGTGGAAATAAGCAAATTACCGTCGTACTCTCAAACCGGGAGTCCCGCGGCTGCGGGGTCTGTTCCCACGAGTTACATTGGTCCCGTGGGAGGTGTTGGTGCCACCCACGGGACCGTTCGGGGGATGTTTCGAGTTCTCACCCTCTAACGCCATGTTTTTAAGCCTAAGTGTGGAAATAAGCAAATTACCGTCGTACTCTCAAACCGGGAGACCCGCGGCTGCGGGGTCAGTTACCACGAGTTACGTTGGTCCCGTGGGAGGTGTTGGTGCCGCCCACGGGGCCTTTCGGGGGCTGTTTCGAGTTCTCACCCTCTAACGCCATGTTTTTAAGCCTAAGTGTGGAAATTACCGTCGTACTCTCAAACCGGGAGACCCGCGGCTGCGGGGTCAGTTCCCACGAGTTACGTTGGTCCCCTGGGAGGTGTTGGTGCCACCCACGGGGCCGTTCGGGGGCTGTTTCGAGTTCTCACCCTCTAACGCCATGTTTTTAAGCCTAAGTGTGGAAATAAGAAAATTATCGTCGTACTCTCAAACCGGGAGACCCGCGGCTGCGGGGTCAGTTCCCACGAGTTACGTTGGTCCCGTGGGAGGTGTTGGTGCCACCCACGGGGCCGTTCGGGGGCTGTTTCGAGTTCTCACCCTCTAACGCCATATTTTTAAGCCTAAGTGTGGAAATAAGCAAATTACCGTCGTACTCTAAAACCGGGAGACCCGCGGCTGCGGGGTCAGTTCCCACGAGTTACGTTGGTCCCGTGGGAGGTGTTGGTGCCACCCACGGGGCCGTTCGGGGGCTGTTTCGAGTTCCCACCCTCAAACGCCTTATTTTTAAGCCTAAGTGTGGAAATAAGCAAATTACCGTCGTACTCTCAAACCGGGAGACCCGAGGCTGCGGGGTCAGTTCCCACGAGTTACGTTGGTCCCGTGGGAGGTGTTGGTGCCGCCCACGGGGCCTTTCGGGGGCTGTTTCGAGTTCTCACACTCTAACGCCATGTTTTTAAGCCTAAGTGTGGAAATAAGCAAATTACCGTCGTACTCTCAAACCGGGAGACCCGCGGCTGCGGGGTTAGTTCCCACGAGTTACATTGGTCCCGTGGGAGGTGTTTGTGCCACCCACGGGGCCGTTCGGGGGCTGTTTCGAGTTCTCACCCTCTAACGCCTTGTTTTTAAGCCTAAATGTGGAAATAAGCAAATTACCGTCGAACTATCAAACTGGGAGACCCGCGGCTGCGGGGTCAGTTCCCACGAGTTACGTTGGTCCCGTGGGAGGTGTTGGTGCCACCCACGGGGCCGTTCCGGGGCTGTTTCGAGTTCTCACCCTCTAACGCCATGTTTTTAAGCCTAAGTATGGAAATAAGCAAATTACCGTCGTACTCTCAAACCTGGAGACCCGCGGCTGCGGGGTCAGTTCCCACGAGTTACGTTGGTACCGTGGGTGGTGTTGGTGCCACCCACGGGGTCGTTCGGGGGCAGTTTCGAGTTCTCACCCTCTAACGACATGTTTTTAACCCTAAGTGTGGAAATAACCAAATTACCGTCGTGCTCTCAAACCGGGAGACCCGTGGTTGCGGGGTTAGTTCCCACGAGTTACGTTGGTCCCGTGGGAGGTGTTGGTGCCACCCACGGGGCCGTTCGGGGGCTGTTTCGAGTTCTCACCCTCTAACGCCATGTTTTTAAGCCTAAGTGTGGAAATAAGCAAATTACCGTCGTACTCTCAAACCGGGAGACCCGCGACTGCGGGGTCAGTTCCCACGAGTTACGTTGGTCCCGTGGGAGGTGTTGGTGCCCCCCACGGGGCCGTTCGGGGGCTGTTTCGAGTTCTCACCCTCTAACGCCTTGTTTTTAAGCCTAAGTGTGGAAATAAGAAAATTATCGTCGTACTCTCAAACCGGGAGACCCGCGGCTGCGGGGTCAGTTCCCACGAGTTACGTTGGTCCCGTGGGAGGTGTTGGTGCCACCCACGGGGCCGTTCGGGGGCTGTTTCGAGTTCTCACCCTCTAACGCCTTGTTTTTAAGCATAAGTGTGGAAATAAGAAAATTATCGTCGTACTCTCAAACCGGAAGACCCGCGGCTGCGGGGTCAGTTCCCACGAGTTACGTTGGTCCCGTGGGAGGTGTTGGTGCCACCCACGGGGCCGTTCGGGGGCTGTTTCGAGTTCTCACCCTCTAACGCCTTGTTTTTAAGCCTAAGTGTGGAAATAAGAAAATTACCGTCGTACTCTCAAACCGGGAGACCCGCGGCTGCGGGGTCAATTCCCACGCGTTACGTTGGTCCCGTGGGAGGTGTTGGTGCCACCCACGGGGCCGTTCGGGGGCTGTTTCGAGTTCTCACCCTCTAACGCCATGTTTTTAAGCCTAAGTGTGGAAATAAGCAAATTACCGTCGTACTCTCAAACCGGGAGACCCGCGGCTGCGGGGTCAGTTACCACGAGTTACGTTGGTCCCGTGGGAGGTGTTGGTGCCGCCCACGGGGCCTTTCGGGGGCTGTTTCGAGTTCTCACCCTCTAACGCCATGTTTTTAAGCCTAAGTGTGGAAATTACCATCGTACTCTCAAACCGGGAGACCCGCGGCTGCGGGGTCAGTTCCCACGAGTTACGTTGGTCCCGTGGGAGGTGTTGGTGCCACCCACGGGGCCGTTCGGGGGCTGTTTCGAGTTCTCACCCTCTAACGCCATGTTTTTAAGCCTAAGTGTGGAAATAAGCAAATTACCGTCGTACTCTCAAACCGGGAGACCCGCGGCTGCGGGGTCAGTTCCCACGAGTTACGTTGGTCCCGTGGGAGGTGTTGGTGCCACACACGGGGCCGTTCGGGGGCTGTTTCGAGTTCTCACCCTCTAACGCAATGTTTTTAAGCCTAAGTGTTGAAATAAGCAAATTACCGTCGTACTCTCAAACTGGGAGACCCGCGGCTGCGGGGTCATTTTCCACGAGTTACGTTGGTCCCGTGGGAGGTGTTGGTGCCACCCACGGGGCCGTTCGGGGGCTGTTTCGAGTTCTCACCCTCTAACGCCATATTTTTAAGCCTAAGTGTGGAAATAAGCAAATTACCGTCGTACTCTCAAACCGGGAGAACCGCGGCTGCGGGGTCAGTTCCCACGAGTTACGTTGGTCCCGTGGGAGGTGTTGGTGCCACCCACAGCGCCGTTCGGGGGCTGTTTCGAGTTCTCACCCTCTAACGCCATGTTTTTAAACCTAAGTGTGGAAATAAGCAAATTACCGCCGTACTCTCAAACTGGGAGACCCGCGGCTAAGGGGTCAGTTCCCACGAGTAAAGTTGGTCCCGTGGGAGGTGTTGGTGCCACCCACGGGGCCGTTCGGGGGCTGTTTCGAGTTCTCACCCTCTAACGCCATGTTTTTAAGCCTAAGTGTTGAAATAAGCAAATTACCGTCGTACTCTCAAACTGGGAGACCCGCGGCTGCGGGGTCATTTTCCACGAGTTACGTTGGTCCCGTGGGAGGTGTTGGTGCCACCCACGGGGCCGTTCGGGGGCTGTTTCGAGTTCTCACCCTCTAACGCCATATTTTTAAGCCTAAGTGTGGAAATAAGCAAATTACCGTCGTACTCTCAAACCGGGAGAACCGCGGCTGCGGGGTCAGTTCCCACGAGTTACGTTGGTCCCGTGGGAGGTGTTGGTGCCACCCACAGCGCCGTTCGGGGGCTGTTTCGAGTTCTCACCCTCTAACGCCATGTTTTTAAACCTAAGTGTGGAAATAAGCAAATTACCGCCGTACTCTCAAACTGGGAGACCCGCGGCTAAGGGGTCAGTTCCCACGAGTAAAGTTGGTCCCGTGGGAGGTGTTGGTGCCACCCACGGGGCCGTTCGGGGGCTGTTTCGAGTTCTCACCCTCTAACGCCATATTTTTAAGCCTAAGTGTGGAAATAAGCAAATTACCGTCGTACTCTCAAACCGGGAGAACCGCGGCTGCGGGGTCAGTTCCCACGAGTTACGTTGGTCCCGTGGGAGGTGTTGGTGCCACCCACAGCGCCGTTCGGGGGCTGTTTCGAGTTCTCACCCTCTAACGCCATGTTTTTAAACCTAAGTGTGGAAATAAGCAAATTACCGCCGTACTCTCAAACTGGGAGACCCGCGGCTAAGGGGTCAGTTCCCACGAGTAAAGTTGGTCCCGTGGGAGGTGTTGGTGCCACCCACGGGGCCGTTCGGGGGCTGTTTCGAGTTCTCACCCTCTAACGCCATGTTTTTAAGCCTAAGTGTGGAAATAAGCAAATTACCGTCGTACTCTCAAACTGGGAGACCCGCGGCTGCGGGGTCAGTTCCCACGAGTTACGTTGGTCCCGTGGGAGGTGTTGGTGCACCCCACGGGGCCGTTCGGGGGCTGTTTCGAGTTCTCACCCTCTAACGCCTTGTTTTTAAGCCTAAGTGTGGAAATAAGCAAATTACCGTCGTACTCTCAAACCGGGAGACCCGCGGCTGCGGGGTCAGTTCCCACGAGTTACGTTGGTCCCGTGGGAGGTGTTGGTGCCACACACGGGGCCGTTCGGGGGCTGTTTCGAGTTCTCACCCTCTAACGCAATGTTTTTAAGCCTAAGTGTTGAAATAAGCAAATTACCGTCGTACTCTCAAACTGGGAGACCCGCGGCTGCGGGGTCATTTTCCACGAGTTACGTTGGTCCCGTGGGAGGTGTTGGTGCCACCCACGGGGCCGTTCGGGGGCTGTTTCGAGTTCTCACCCTCTAACGCCATATTTTTAAGCCTAAGTGTGGAAATAAGCAAATTACCGTCGTACTCTCAAACCGGGAGAACCGCGGCTGCGGGGTCAGTTCCCACGAGTTACGTTGGTCCCGTGGGAGGTGTTGGTGCCACCCACAGCGCCGTTCGGGGGCTGTTTCGAGTTCTCACCCTCTAACGCCATGTTTTTAAACCTAAGTGTGGAAATAAGCAAATTACCGCCGTACTCTCAAACTGGGAGACCCGCGGCTAAGGGGTCAGTTCCCACGAGTAAAGTTGGTCCCGTGGGAGGTGTTGGTGCCACCCACGGGGCCGTTCGGGGGCTGTTTCGAGTTCTCACCCTCTAACGCCATGTTTTTAAGCCTAAGTGTTGAAATAAGCAAATTACCGTCGTACTCTCAAACTGGGAGACCCGCGGCTGCGGGGTCATTTTCCACGAGTTACGTTGGTCCCGTGGGAGGTGTTGGTGCCACCCACGGGGCCGTTCGGGGGCTGTTTCGAGTTCTCACCCTCTAACGCCATATTTTTAAGCCTAAGTGTGGAAATAAGCAAATTACCGTCGTACTCTCAAACCGGGAGAACCGCGGCTGCGGGGTCAGTTCCCACGAGTTACGCTGGTCCCGTGGGAGGTGTTGGTGCCACCCACAGCGCCGTTCGGGGGCTGTTTCGAGTTCTCACCCTCTAACGCCATGTTTTTAAACCTAAGTGTGGAAATAAGCAAATTACCGCCGTACTCTCAAACTGGGAGACCCGCGGCTAAGGGGTCAGTTCCCACGAGTAAAGTTGGTCCCGTGGGAGGTGTTGGTGCCACCCACGGGGCCGTTCGGGGGCTGTTTCGAGTTCTCACCCTCTAACGCCATATTTTTAAGCCTAAGTGTGGAAATAAGCAAATTACCGTCGTACTCTCAAACCGGGAGAACCGCGGCTGCGGGGTCAGTTCCCACGAGTTACGTTGGTCCCGTGGGAGGTGTTGGTGCCACCCACAGCGCCGTTCGGGGGCTGTTTCGAGTTCTCACCCTCTAACGCCATGTTTTTAAACCTAAGTGTGGAAATAAGCAAATTACCGCCGTACTCTCAAACTGGGAGACCCGCGGCTAAGGGGTCAGTTCCCACGAGTAAAGTTGGTCCCGTGGGAGGTGTTGGTGCCACCCACGGGGCCGTTCGGGGGCTGTTTCGAGTTCTCACCCTCTAACGCCATGTTTTTAAGCCTAAGTGTGGAAATAAGCAAATTACCGTCGTACTCTCAAACTGGGAGACCCGCGGCTGCGGGGTCAGTTCCCACGAGTTACGTTGGTCCCGTGGGAGGTGTTGGTGCCCCCCACGGGGCCGTTCGGGGGCTGTTTCGAGTTCTCACCCTCTAACGCCTTGTTTTTAAGCCTAAGTGTGGAAATAAGAAAATTATCGTCGTACTCTCAAACCGGGAGACCCGCGGCTGCGGGGTCAGTTCCCACGAGTTACGTTGGTCCCGTGGGAGGTGTTGGTGCCACCCACAGGGCCGTTCGGGGGCTGTTTCGAGTTCTCACCCTCTAACGCCTTGTTTTTAAGCATAAGTGTGGAAATAAGAAAATTATCGTCGTACTCTCAAACCGGGAGACCCGCGGCTGCGGGGTCAGTTCCCACGAGTTACGTTGGTCCCATGGGAGGTGTTGGTGCCACCCACGGGGCCGTTCGGGGGCTGTTTCGAGTTCTCACCCTCTAACGCCTTGTTTTTAAGCCTAAGTGTGGAAATAAGAAAATTACCGTCGTACTATCAAACCGGGAGACCCGCGGATGCGGGGTCACTTCCCACGCGTTACGTTGGTCCCGTGGGAGGTGTTGGTGCCACCCACGGGGCCGTTCGGGGGCTGTTTCGAGTTCTCACCCTCTAACGCCATGTTTTTAAGCCTAAGTGTGGAAATAAGCAAATTAACGTCGTACTCTCAAACCGGGAGACCCGCGGCTGCGGGGTCAGTTACCACGAGTTACGTTGGTCCCGTGGGAGGTGTTGGTGCCGCCCACGGGGCCTTTCGGGGGCTGTTTCGAGTTCTCACCCTCTAACGCCATGTTTTTAAGCCTAAGTGTGGAAATTACCATCGTACTCTCAAACCGGGAGACCCGCGGCTGCGGGGTCAGTTCCCACGAGTTACGTTGGTCCCGTGGGAGGTGTTGGTGCCACCCACGGGGCCGTTCGGGGGCTGTTTCGAGTTTTCACCCTCTAACGCCATGTTTTTAAGCCTAAGTGTGGAAATAAGAAAATTATCGTCGTACTCTCAAACCGGGAGACCCGTGGCTGCGGGGTCAGTTCCCACGAGTTACGTTGGTCCCGTGGGAGGTGTTGGTGCCACCCACGGGGCCTTTCGGGGGCTGTTTCGAGTTCTCACCCTCTAACGCCATGTTTTTAAGCCTAAGTGTGGAAATAAGCAAATTACCATCGTACTCTCAAACCGGGAGACCCGCGGCTGCGGGGTCAGTTCCCACGAGTTACGTTGGTCCCGTGGGAGGTGTTGGTGCCACCCACGGGGCCGTTCGGGGGCTGTTTCGAGTTCTCACCCTCTAACGCCAAGTTTTTAAGCCTAAGTGTGGAAATAAACAAATTACCGTCATACTCTAAAACCGGGAGACCCGCGGCTGCGGGGTCAGTCCCCAGGAGTTACGTTGGTCCCGTGGGAGGTGTTGGTGCTACCCACGGGGCCGTTTGGGGGATGTTTCGAGTTCCCAGCCTCTAACGCCTTGTTTTAAAGCCTAAGTGTGGAAATAACCATATTACCATCGTAATCTCAAACCGGGAGACGCGCGGCTGCGGGGTCAGTTCCCACGAGTTACGTTGGTCCCGTGGGAGGTGTTGGTGCCACCCACGGGGCCGTTCGGGGGTTGTTTCGAGTTCTCACCCTCTAACGCCTTGTTTTTAAGCCTAAGTGTGGAAATAAGAAAATTACCGTCGTACTCTCAAACCGGGAGACCCGCGGCTGCGGGGTCAGTTCCCACGAGTTACGTTGGTCCCGTGGGAGGTGTTGGTGCCACCCACGGGGCCGTTCGGGGGTTGTTTCGAGTTCTCACTCTCTAACGCCATATTTTTAAGCCTAAGTGTGGAAATAAGCAAATTACCATCGTACTCTCAAACCGGGAGACCCGCGGCTGCGGGGTCAGTTCCCACGAGTTACGTTGGTCCCGTGGGAGGTGTTGGTGCCCCCCACGGGTCCGTTCGGGGGCTGTTTCAAGTTCTCACCCTCTAACGCCATTTTTTTAAGCCTAAGTGTGGAAATAAGCAAATTACCATCGTACTCTCAAACCGGGAGACCCGCGGCTGCGGGGTCAGTTCCCACGAGTTACGTTGGTCCCGTGGGAGGTGTTGGTGCCACCCACGGGGCCGTTCGGGGGCTGTTTCGAGTTCTCACCCTCTAACGCCAAGTTTTTAAGCCTAAGTGTGGAAATAAACAAATTACCGTCATACTCTCAAACCGGGAGACCCGCGGCTGCGGGGTCAGTCCCCAGGAGTTACGTTGGTCCCGTGGGAGGTGTTGGTGCTACCCACGGGGCCGTTCGGGGGCTGTTTCTAGTTCTCACCCTCTAACGCCATGTTTTTAAGCCTAAGTGTGGAAATAAGCAAATTACCGTCGTACTCTCAAACCGGGAGAACCGCGGCTGCGGGGTCAGTTCCCACGAGTTACGTTGGTCCCGTGGGAGGTGTTGGTGCCACCCACAGCGCCGTTCGGGGGCTGTTTCGAGTTCTCACCCTCTAACGCCATGTTTTTAAGCCTAAGTGTGGAAATAAGCAAATTACCGCCGTACTCTCAAACTGGGAGACCCGCGGCTGCGGGGTCAGTTCCCACGAGTAACGTTGGTCCCGTTGGAGGTGTTGGTGCCACCCACGGGGCCGTTCGGGGGCTGTTTCGAGTTTTCACCCTCTAACGCCATGTTTTTAAGCCTAAGTGTGGAAATAAGCAAATTACCGTCGTCATCTCAAACCGGGAGACCCGCGGCTGCGGGGTCATTTCCCACGAGTTACGTTGGTCCCGTGGGAGGTGTTGGTGCCCCCCACGGGGCCGTTCGGGGGCTGTTTCGAGTTCTCACCCTCTAACGCCTTATTTTTAAGCCTAAGTGTGGAAATAAGAAAATTATCATCGTACTCTCAAACCGGGAGACCCGCGGCTGCGGGGTCAGTTCCCACGAGTTACGTTGGTCCCGTGGGAGGTGTTGGTGCCACCCACGGGGCCGTTCGGGGGCTGTTTCGAGTTCTCACCCTCTAACGCCTTGTTTTTAAGCCTAAGTGTGGAAATAAGAAAATTATCGTCGTACTCTCAAACCGGGAGACCCGCGGCTGCGGGGTCAGTTCCCACGAGTTACGTTGGTCCCGTGGGAGGTGTTGGTGCCACCCACGGGGCCGTTCGGGGGCTGTTTCGAGTTCTCACCCTCTAACGCCTTGTTTTTAAGCCTAAGTGTGGAAATAAGCAAATTACCGTTGTACTCTCAAACCGGGAGACCCGCGGCTGCGGGGTCAATTCCCACGCGTTACGTTGGTCCCGTGGGAGGTGTTGGTGCCACCCACGGGGCCGTTCGGGGGCTGTTTCGAGTTCTCACCCTCTAACGCCATGTTTTTAAGCCTAAGTGTGGAAATAAGCAAATTACCGTCGTACTCTCAAACCGGGAGTCCCGCGGCTGCGGGGTCTGTTCCCACGAGTTACGTTGGTCCCGTGGGAGGTGTTGGTGCCACCCACGGGACCGTTCGGGGGATGTTTCGAGTTCTCACCCTCTAACGCCATGTTTTTAAGCCTAAGTGTGGAAATAAGCAAATTACCGTCGTACTCTCAAACCGGGAGACCCGCGGCTGCGGGGTCAGTTACCACGAGTTACGTTGGTCCCGTGGGAGGTGTTGGTGCCGCCCACGGGGCCTTTCGGGGGCTGTTTCGAGTTCTCACCCTCTAACGCCATGTTTTTAAGCCTAAGTGTGGAAATTACCGTCGTACTCTCAAACCGGGAGACCCGCGGCTGCGGGGTCAGTTCCCACGAGTTACGTTGGTCCCCTGGGAGGTGTTGGTGCCACCCACGGGGCCGTTCGGGGGCTGTTTCGAGTTCTCACCCTCTAACGCCATGTTTTTAAGCCTAAGTGTGGAAATAAGAAAATTATCGTCGTACTCTCAAACCGGGAGACCCGCGGCTGCGGGGTCAGTTCCCACGAGTTACGTTGGTCCCGTGGGAGGTGTTGGTGCCACCCACGGGGCCGTTCGGGGGCTGTTTCGAGTTCTCGCCCTCTAACGCCATATTTTTAAGCCTAAGTGTGGAAATAAGCAAATTACCGTCGTACTCTAAAACCGGGAGACCCGCGGCTGCGGGGTCAGTTCCCACGAGTTACGTTGGTCCCGTGGGAGGTGTTGGTGCCACCCACGGGGCCGTTCGGGGGCTGTTTCGAGTTCCCACCCTCAAACGCCTTATTTTTAAGCCTAAGTGTGGAAATAAGCAAATTACCGTCGTACTCTCAAACCGGGAGACCCGAGGCTGCGGGGTCAGTTCCCACGAGTTACGTTGGTCCCGTGGGAGGTGTTGGTGCCGCCCACGGGGCCTTTCGGGGGCTGTTTCGAGTTCTCACACTCTAACGCCATGTTTTTAAGCCTAAGTGTGGAAATAAGCAAATTACCGTCGTACTCTCAAACCGGGAGACCCGCGGCTGCGGGGTCAGTTCCCACGAGTTACGTTGGTCCCGTGGGAGGTGTTGGTGCCACCCACGGGGCCGTTCCGGGGCTGTTTCGAGTTCTCACCCTCTAACGCCATGTTTTTAAGCCTAAGTATGGAAATAAGCAAATTACCGTCGTACTCTCAAACCTGGAGACCCGCGGCTGCGGGGTCAGTTCCCACGAGTTACGTTGGTACCGTGGGTGGTGTTGGTGCCACCCACGGGGTCGTTCGGGGGCAGTTTCGAGTTCTCACCCTCTAACGACATGTTTTTAACCCTAAGTGTGGAAATAACCAAATTACCGTCGTGCTCTCAAACCGGGAGACCCGTGGTTGCGGGGTTAGTTCCCACGAGTTACGTTGGTCCCGTGGGAGGTGTTGGTGCCACCCACGGGGCCGTTCGGGGGCTGTTTCGAGTTCTCACCCTCTAACGCCATGTTTTTAAGCCTAAGTGTGGAAATAAGCAAATTACCGTCGTACTCTCAAACCGGGAGACCCGCGACTGCGGGGTCAGTTCCCACGAGTTACGTTGGTCCCGTGGGAGGTGTTGGTGCCCCCCACGGGGCCGTTCGGGGGCTGTTTCGAGTTCTCACCCTCTAACGCCTTGTTTTTAAGCCTAAGTGTGGAAATAAGAAAATTATCGTCGTACTCTCAAACCGGGAGACCCGCGGCTGCGGGGTCAGTTCCCACGAGTTACGTTGGTCCCGTGGGAGGTGTTGGTGCCACCCACGGGGCCGTTCGGGGGCTGTTTCGAGTTCTCACCCTCTAACGCCTTGTTTTTAAGCATAAGTGTGGAAATAAGAAAATTATCGTCGTACTCTCAAACCGGAAGACCCGCGGCTGCGGGGTCAGTTCCCACGAGTTACGTTGGTCCCGTGGGAGGTGTTGGTGCCACCCACGGGGCCGTTCGGGGGCTGTTTCGAGTTCTCACCCTCTAACGCCTTGTTTTTAAGCCTAAGTGTGGAAATAAGAAAATTACCGTCGTACTCTCAAACCGGGAGACCCGCGGCTGCGGGGTCAATTCCCACGCGTTACGTTGGTCCCGTGGGAGGTGTTGGTGCCACCCACGGGGCCGTTCGGGGGCTGTTTCGAGTTCTCACCCTCTAACGCCATGTTTTTAAGCCTAAGTGTGGAAATAAGCAAATTACCGTCGTACTCTCAAACCGGGAGACCCGCGGCTGCGGGGTCAGTTACCACGAGTTACGTTGGTCCCGTGGGAGGTGTTGGTGCCGCCCACGGGGCCTTTCGGGGGCTGTTTCGAGTTCTCACCCTCTAACGCCATGTTTTTAAGCCTAAGTGTGGAAATTACCATCGTACTCTCAAACCGGGAGACCCGCGGCTGCGGGGTCAGTTCCCACGAGTTACGTTGGTCCCGTGGGAGGTGTTGGTGCCACCCACGGGGCCGTTCGGGGGCTGTTTCGAGTTCTCACCCTCTAACGCCATGTTTTTAAGCCTAAGTGTGGAAATAAGCAAATTACCGTCATACTCTCAAACCGGGAGACCCGCGGCTGCGGGGTCAGTTCCCACGAGTTACGTTGGTCCCGTGGGAGGTGTTGGTGCCACACACGGGGCCGTTCGGGGGCTGTTTCGAGTTCTCACCCTCTAACGCAATGTTTTTAAGCCTAAGTGTTGAAATAAGCAAATTACCGTCGTACTCTCAAACTGGGAGACCCGCGGCTGCGGGGTCATTTTCCACGAGTTACGTTGGTCCCGTGGGAGGTGTTGGTGCCACCCACGGGGCCGTTCGGGGGCTGTTTCGAGTTCTCACCCTCTAACGCCATATTTTTAAGCCTAAGTGTGGAAATAAGCAAATTACCGTCGTACTCTCAAACCGGGAGAACCGCGGCTGCGGGGTCAGTTCCCACGAGTTACGTTGGTCCCGTGGGAGGTGTTGGTGCCACCCACAGCGCCGTTCGGGGGCTGTTTCGAGTTCTCACCCTCTAACGCCATGTTTTTAAACCTAAGTGTGGAAATAAGCAAATTACCGCCGTACTCTCAAACTGGGAGACCCGCGGCTAAGGGGTCAGTTCCCACGAGTAAAGTTGGTCCCGTGGGAGGTGTTGGTGCCACCCACGGGGCCGTTCGGGGCTGTTTCGAGTTCTCACTCTCTAACGCCATATTTTTAAGCCTAAGTGTGGAAATAAGCAAATTACCGTCGTACTCTCAAACTGGGAGACCCGCGGCTGCGGGGTCAGTTCCCACGAGTTACGTTGGTCCCGTGGGAGGTGTTGGTGCCCCCCACGGGGCCGTTCGGGGGCTGTTTCGAGTTCTCACCCTCTAACGCCTTGTTTTTAAGCCTAAGTGTGGAAATAAGAAAATTATCGTCGTACTCTCAAACCGGGAGACCCGCGGCTGCGGGGTCAGTTCCCACGAGTTACGTTGGTCCCGTGGGAGGTGTTGGTGCCACCCACGGGGCCGTTCGGGGGCTGTTTCGAGTTCTCACCCTCTAACGCCTTGTTTTTAAGCATAAGTGTGGAAATAAGAAAATTATCGTCGTACTCTCAAACCGGGAGACCCGCGGCTGCGGGGTCAGTTCCCACGAGTTACGTTGGTCCCATGGGAGGTGTTGGTGCCACCCACGGGGCCGTTCGGGGGCTGTTTCGAGTTCTCACCCTCTAACGCCTTGTTTTTAAGCCTAAGTGTGGAAATAAGAAAATTACCGTCGTACTATCAAACCGGGAGACCCGCGGCTGCGGGGTCACTTCCCACGCGTTACGTTGGTCCCGTGGGAGGTGTTGGTGCCACCCACGGGGCCGTTCGGGGGCTGTTTCGAGTTCTCACCCTCTAACGCCATGTTTTTAAGCCTAAGTGTGGAAATAAGCAAATTAACGTCGTACTCTCAAACCGGGAGACCCGCGGCTGCGGGGTCAGTTACCACGAGTTACGTTGGTCCCGTGGGAGGTGTTGGTGCCGCCCACGGGGCCTTTCGGGGGCTGTTTCGAGTTCTCACCCTCTAACGCCATGTTTTTAAGCCTAAGTGTGGAAATTACCATCGTACTCTCAAACCGGGAGACCCGCGGCTGCGGGGTCAGTTCCCACGAGTTACGTTGGTCCCGTGGGAGGTGTTGGTGCCACCCACGGGGCCGTTCGGGGGCTGTTTCGAGTTTTCTCCCTCTAACGCCATGTTTTTAAGCCTAAGTGTGGAAATAGGAAAATTATCGTCGTACTCTCAAACCGGGAGACCCGTGGCTGCGGGGTCAGTTCCCACGAGTTACGTTGGTCCCGTGGGAGGTGTTGGTGCCACCCACGGGGCCGTTCGGGGGCTGTTTCGAGTTCTCACCCTCTAACGCCATGTTTTTAAGCCTAAGTGTGGAAATAAGCAAATTACCGTCGTACTCTCAAACCGGGAGACCCGCGGCTGCGGGGTCAGTTCCCACGAGTTACGTTGGTCCCGTGGGAGGTGTTGGTGCCACCCACGGGGCCGTTCGGGGGCTGTTTCGAGTTCTGACCCTCTAACGTCATGTTTTTAAGCCTAAGTGTGGAAATAAGCAAATTACCGTCGTACTCTCAAACCGGGAGACCCGTGGCTGGGGGGTCAGTTTCCACGAGTTACGTTGGTCCCGTGGGAGGTGTTGGTGCCACCCACGAGGCCGTTCGGGGTCTGTTTCGAGTTCTCACCCTCTAACGCCATATTTTTAAGCCTAAGTGTGGAAATTACCGTCGTACTCTCAAACCAGGAGACCCGCGGCTGCGGGGTCAGTTCCCACGAGTTACGTTGGTCCCGTGGGAGGTGTTGGTGCCCCCCACGGGGCTGTTCGGGGGCTGTTTCGAGTTCTCACCCTCTAACGCCTTGTTTTTAAGCCAAAGTGTTGAAATAAGCAAATTTCCGTCGTACTCTCAAACCGGGAGGCCCGCGGCTGCGGGGTCAGTTCCCACAAGTTACGTTGGTCCCGTGGGAGGTGTTGGTGCCACCCACGGGGCCGTTCGGGGGCTGTTTCGAGTTCTCACCCTCTAACGCCATGTTTTTAAGCCTAAGTGTGGAAATAAGCAAATTATCGCCGTACTCTCAAACCGGGAGACCCGCGGCTGCGGGTTCAGTTCCCACGAGTTACGTTGGTCCCATGGGAGGTGTTGGTGCCACCCACGGGGCCGTTCGGGGGCTGTTTCGAGTTCTCACCCTCTAACGCCTTGTTTTTAAGCCTAAGTGTGGAAATTAGAAAATTACTATCGTACTCTCAAACCGGGACACCCGCGGCTGCGGGGTCAGTTCCCACGAGTTACACTGGTCCCGTGGGAGGTGTTGGTGCCACCCACAGGGCCTTTTGGGGGCTGTTTCAAGTTCTCACCCTCTAACGCCATGTTTTTAAGCCTAAGTGTGGAAATAAGCAAATTACCATCGTACTCTCAAACCGGGAGACCCGCGGCTGCGGGGTCAGTTACCACGAGTTACGTTGGTCCCGTGGGAGGTGTTGGTGCCACTCACGGGGCCGTTCGGGGGCTGTTTCGAGTTCTCACCCTCTAACGCCAAGTTTTTAAGCCTAAGTGTGGAAATAAACAAATTACCGTCATACTCTCAAACCGGGAGACCCGCGGCTGCGGGGTCAGTCCCCAGGAGTTACGTTGGTCCCGTGGGAGGTGTTGGTGCTACCCACGGGGCCGTTCGGGGGCTGTTTCGAGTTCTCACCCTCTAACGCCATGTTTTTAAGCCTAAGTGTGGAAATAAGCAAATTACCGTCGTACTCTCAAACCGGGAGACCCGCGGCTGCGGGGTCAGTTCCCACGAGTTACGTTGGTCCCGTGGGAGGTGTTGGTGCCACCCACGGGGCCGTTCGGGGGCTGTTTCGAGTTCTCACCCTCTAACGCCTTGTTTTTAAGCCTAAGTGTGGAAATTAGAAAATTACTGTCGTACTCTCAAACCGGGACACCCGTGGCTGCGGGGTCAGTTCCCACGAGTTACATTGGTCCCGTGGGAGGTGTTGGTGCCACCCACGGGGCCTTTCAGGGGCTGTTTCGAGTTCTCACCCTCTAACGCCATGTTTTTAAGCCTAAGTGTGGAAATAAGCAAATTACCATCGTACTCTCAAACCGGGAGACCCGCGGCTGCGGGGTCAGTTCCCACGAGTTACGTTGGTCCCGTGGGAGGTGTTGGTGCCACCCACGGGGCCGTTCGGGGGCTGTTTCGAGTTCTCACCCTCTAACGCCAAGTTTTTAAGCCTAAGTGTGGAAATAAACAAATTACCGTCATACTCTCAAACCGGGAGACCCGCGGCTGCGGGGTCAGTCCCCAGGAGTTACGTTGGTCCCGTGGGAGGTGTTGGTGCTACCCACGGGGCCGTTCGGGGGCTGTTTCGAGTTCTCACCCTCTAACGCCATGTTTTTAAGCCTAAGTGTGGAAATAAGCAAATTACCGTCGTACTCCCAAACCGGGAGACCCGCGGCTGCGGGGTCAGTTCCCACGAGTTACGTTGGTCCCGTGGGAGGTGTTGGTGCCGCCCACGGGGCCTTTCGGAGGCTGTTTCGAGTTCTCACCCTCTAACGCCATGTTTTTAAGCCTAAGTGTGGAAATAAGAAAATTACCGTCGTACTCTCAAACCGGGAGACCCGCGGCTGCGGGGTCAGTTCCCACGAGTTACGTTGGTCCCGTGGGAGGTGTTGGTGCCACCCACGGGGCCGTTCGGGGGTTGTTTCGAGTTCTCACCCTCTAACGCCTTGTTTTTAAGACTAAGTGTGGAAATAAGAAAATTACCGTCGTACACTCAAACCAGGAGACCCGCGGCTGCGGGGTCAGTTCCCACGAGTTACGTTGGTCCCGTGGGAGGTGTTGGTGCCACCCACGGGGCCGTTCGGGGGTTGTTTCGAGTTCTCACTCTCTAACGCCATATTTTTAAGCCTAAGTGTGGAAATAAGCAAATTACCATCGTACTCTCAAACCGGGAGACCCGCGGCTGCGGGGTCAGTTCCCACGAGTTACGTTGGTCCCGTGGGAGGTGTTGGTGCCCCCCACGGGTCCGTTCGGGGGCTGTTTCAAGTTCTCACCCTCTAACGCCATGTTTTTAAGCCTAAGTGTGGAAATAAGCAAATTACCATCGTACTCTCAAACCGGGAGACCCGCGGCTGCGGGGTCAGTTCCCACGAGTTACGTTGGTCCCGTGGGAGGTGTTGGTGCCACCCACGGGGCCGTTCGGGGGCTGTTTCGAGTTCTCACCCTCTAACGCCAAGTTTTTAAGCCTAAGTGAGGAAATAAACAAATTATCGTCATACTCTCAAACCGGGAGACCCGCGGCTGCGGGGTCAGTCCCCAGGAGTTACGTTGGTCCCGTGGGAGGTGTTGGTGTTACCCACGGGGCCGTTCGGGGGCTGTTTCGAGTTCTCACCCTCTAACGCCATGTTTTTAAGCCTAAGTGTGGAAATAAGAAAATTACCGTCGTACTCTCAAATCGGGAGAACCGCGGCTGCGGGGTCAGTTCCCACGAGTTACGTTGGTCCCGTGGGAGGTGTTGGTGCCACCCACGGGGCCGTTCGGGGGCTGTTTCGAGTTCTCACTCTCTAACGCCATATTTTTAAGCCTAAGTGTGGAAATAAGCAAATTACCGTCGTACTCTCAAACCGGGAGACCCGCGACTGCGGGGTCAGTTCCCACGAGTTACGTTGGTCCCGTGGGAGGTGTTGGTGCCCCCCACGGGGCCGTTCGGGGGCTGTTTCAAGTTCTCTCCCTCTAACGCCATGTTTTTAAGCCTAAGTGTGGAAATAAGCAAATTACCTTCGTACTCTCAAACCGGGAGTCCCGCGGCTGTGGGGTCAGTTCCCACGAGTTACGTTGGTCCCGTGGGACTTGTTGGTGCCACCCACGGGGCCGTTCGGGGGCTGTTTCGAGTTCCCACCCTCTAACGCCTTGTTTTTAAGCCTAAGTGTGGAAATAAGCAAATTACCATCGTACTCTCAAATCGGGAGACCCGCGGCTGCAGGGTCTGTTCCCACGAGTTACGTTAGTCCAGTGGGAGGTGTTGGTGCCGCCCACGGGGCCTTTCGGGGGCTGTTTCGAGTTCTCACACTCTAACGCCATGCTTTTAAGGCTAAGTGTGGAAATAAGCAAATTACCGTCGTACTCTCAAACTGGGAGACCCGCGGCTGCGGGGTCAGTTCCCACGAGTTACGTTGGTCCAGTGGGAGGTGTTGGTGCCACCCACGGGGCCGTTCGGGGGCTGTTTCGAGTTCTCACCCTCTAACGCCTTGTTTTTAAGCTTAAGTCTGGAAATAAGCAAATTACCGTTGAACTCTCAAACCGGGAGACCCGCGGCGGCGGGGTCAGTTCCCACGAGTTACGTTTGTCCCGTGGGAGGTGTTGGTGCCACCCACGGGGCCGTTCGGGGGCTGTTTCGAGTTCTCACCCTGTAACGCCATGTTTTTAAGCCTATGTGTGGAAATAAGCAAATTACCGTCGTACTCTCAAACCGGGAGACCCGCGGCTGCGGGGTCAGTTCCCACGAGTTACGTTGGTCCCGTGGGAGGTTTTGGTGCCACCCACGGGGCCGTTCGGGGGCTGTTTCAAGTTCTCACCCTCTAACGCCATGTTTTTAAGCCTAAGTGTGGAAATAAGCAAATTACCGTCGTACTCTCAAACCGGGAGTCCCGCGGCTGCGGGGTCAGTTCCCACGAGTTACGTTGGTCCCGTGGGACTTGTTGGTGCCACCCACGGGGCCGTTCGGAGGATGTTTTGAGTTCCCACCCTCTAACGCCTTGTTTTTAAGCCTAAGTGTTGAAATAAGCAAATTACCATCGTACTCTCAAATCGAGAGAGCCGCGGCTGCGGGGTCAGTTCCCACGAGTTACGTTAGTGCACCGGGAGTTGTTGGTGCCGCCCACGGGGCCTTTCGGGGGCTATTTCGAGTTCTCACACTCTAACGCCATGCTTTTAAGCCTAAGTGTGGAAATAAGCAAATTACCGTCGTACTCTCAAACCGGGAGACCCGCGGCTGCGGGGTCAGTTCCCACGAGTTACGTTGGTCCAGTGGGAGGTGTTGGTGCCACCCGCGGGGCCGTTCGGGGGCTGTTTCGAGTTCTCACCCTCTAACGCCTTGTTTTTAAGCCTATGTGTGGAAATAAGCAAATTACCGTCGTACTCTCAAACCGGGAGACCCGCGGCTGCGGGGTCAATTCCCACGAGTTACGTTGGTCCCGTGGGAGGTGTTGGTGCCACCCACGGGGCCATTCGGGGGCTGTTTCGAGTTCTCACCCTCTAACGCCAAGTTTTTAAGCCTAAGTGTGGAAATAAACAAATTACCGTCATACTCTCAAACCGGGAGACCCGCGGCTGCGGGGTCAGTCCCCAGGAGTTACGTTGGTCCCGTGGGAGGTGTTGGTGCTACCCACGGGGCCGTTCGGGGGCTGTTTCGAGTTCTCACCCTCTAACGCCATGTTTTTAAGCCTAAGTGTGGAAATAAGCAAATTACCGTCGTACTCCCAAACCGGGAGACCCGCGGCTGCGGGGTCAGTTCCCACGAGTTACGTTGGTCCCGTGGGAGGTGTTGGTGCCCCCCACGGGGCCGTTCGGGGGCTGTTTCAAGTTCTCACCCTCTAACGCCATGTTTTTAAGCCTAAGTGTGGAAATAAGCAAATTACCGTCGTACTCTCAAACCGGGAGTCCCGCGGCTGCGGGGTCAGTTCCCATGAGTTACGTTGGTCCCGTGGGACTTGTTGGTGCCACCCACGGGGCCGTTCGGAGGATGTTTTGAGTTCCCACCCTCTAACGCCTTGTTTTTAAGCCTAAGTGTGGAAATAAGCAAATTACCATCGTACTCTCAAATCGGGAGACCCGCGGCTGCGGGGTCAGTTCCCACGAGTTACGTTAGTCCAGTGGGAGGTGTTGGTGCCGCCCACGGGGCCTTTCGGGGGCTGTTTCGAGTTCTCACACTCTAACGCCATGCTTTTAAGCCTAAGTGTGGAAATAAGCAAATTACCGTCGTACTCTCAAATCGGGAGACCCGCGGCTGCGGGGTCAGTTCCCACGAGTTACGTTGGTCCAGTGGGAGGTGTTGGTGCCACCCACGGGGCCGTTCGTGGGCTGTTTCGAGTTCTCACCCTCTAACGCCTTGTTTTTAAGCTTAAGTGTGGAAATAAGCAAATTACCGTTGAACTCTCAAACCGGGAGACCCGCGGCTGCGGGGTCAGTTCCCACGAGTTACGTTGGTCCCGTGGGAGGTGTTGGTGCCACCCACGGGGCCGTTCGGGGGCTGTTTCGAGTTCGCACCCTCTAACGCCATGTTTTTAAGCCTAAGTGTGGAAATAAGCAAATTACCGTCGTACTCTCAAACCGGGAGACCCGCGGCTGCGGGGTCAGTTCCCACGAGTTACGTTGGTCCCGTGGGAGGTGTTGGTGCCACCCACGGGGCCGTTCGGGGGCTGTTTCGAGTTCTCACCCTCTAACGCCATGTTTTTAAGCCTAAGTGTGGAAATAAGCAAATTACCGTCGTGCTCTCAAACCGGGAGACCCGTGACTGGGGGGTCAGTTTCCACGACTTACGTTGGTCCCGTGGGAGGTGTTGGTGCCACCCACGGGGCCGTTCGGGGGCTGTTTCGAGTTCTCACCCTCTAACGCCATATTTTTAAGCCTAAGTGTGGAAATTACCGTCGTACTCTCAAACCGGGAGACCCGCGGCTGCGGGGTCAGTTCCCACGAGTTACGTTGGTCCCGTGGGAGGTGTTGGTGCCCCCCACGGCGCCGTTCGGGGGATGTTTCGAGTTCTCATCCTCTAACGCCTTGTTTTTAAGCCTAAGTGTGGAAATAAGCAAATTACCGTCGTACTCTCAAACCAGGAGACCCGCGGCTGCGGGGTCAGTTCCCACGAGTTACGTTGGTCCCGTGGGAGGTTTTGGTGCCACCCACGGGGCCGTTCGGGGGCTGTTTCGAGTTCTCACCCTCTAACGCCATGTTTTTAAGCCTAAGTGTGGAAATAAGCAAATTACCGTCGTACTCTCAAACCGGGAGACCCGCGGCTGCGGGGTCAGTTCCCACGAGTTACATTGGTCCCGTGGGAGGTGTTGGTGCCACCCACGGGGCTGTTCGGGGGCTGTTTCGAGTTCTCACCCTCTAACGCCATGTTTTTAAGCCTAAGTGTGGAAATAAGCAAATTACCGTCGTACTCTCAAATCGGGAGACCCGCGGCTGCGGGGTCAGTTCCCACGAGTTACGTTGGTCCCGTGGGAGGTGTTGGTGCCGCCCACGGGGCCTTTCGGGGGCTGTTTCGAGTTCTCACCCTATAACGCCATGTTTTTAAGCCTAAGTGTGGAAATAAGCAAATTACCGTCGTACTCTCAAACCGGGAGACCCGCGGCTGCGGGGTCAGTTCCCACGAGTTACGTTGGTCCCGTGGGAGGTGTTGGTGCCACCCACGGGGCCGTTCGGGGGCTGTTTCGAGTTCTCACCCTCTAACGCCTTGCTTTTAAGCCTAAGTGTGGAAATAAGAAAATTACCGTCGTACTCTCAAACCGGGAGACCCGCGGCTGTGGGGTCAGTTCCCACGAGTTACGTTGGTCCCGTGGGAGGTGTTGGTGCCACCCACGGGGCCGTTCGGGGGCTGTTTCGAGTTCTCACTCTCTAACGCCATATTTTTAAGCATAAGTGTGGAAATAAGCAAATTACCGTCGTACTCTCAAACCGGGAGACCCGCGGCTGCGGGGTCAGTTCCCACGAGTTACGTTGGTCCCGTGGGAGGTGTTGGTGCCCCCCACGGGGCCGTTCGGGGGCTGTTTCAAGTTCTCACCCTCTAACGCCATGTTTTTAAGCCTAAGTGTGGAAATAAGCAAATTACCGTCGTACTCTCAAACCGGGAGTCCCGCGGCTGCGGGGTCAGTTCCCCCGAGTTACGTTGGTCCCGTGGGACTTGTTGGTGCCACCCACGGGGCCGTTCGGAGGATGTTTTGAGTTCCCACCCTCTAACGCCTTATTTTTATGCCTAAGTGTGGAAATAAGCAAATTACCATCGTACTCTCAAATCGGGAGACCCGCGGCTGCGGGGTCAGTTCCCACGAGTTACGTTAGTCCAGTGGGAGGTGTTGGTGCCGCCCACGGGGCCTTTCGGGGGCTGTTTCGAGTTCTCACACTCTAACGCCATGCTTTTAAGCCTAAGTGTGGAAATAAGCAAATTACCGTCGTACTCTCAAACCGGGAGACCCGCGGCTGCGGGGTCAGTTCCCACGAGTTACGTTGGTCCAGTGGGAGGTGTTGGTGCCACCCACGGGGCCGTTCGGGGGCTGTTTCAAGTTCTCACCCTCTAACGCCTTGTTTTTAAGCTTAAGTGTGGAAATAAGCAAATTACCATCGAACTCTCAAACCGGGAGACCCACGGCTGCGGGGTCATTTCCCACGAGTTACGTTGGTCCCGTGGGAGGTGTTGGTGCCACCCACGGGGCCGTTCGGGGGCTGTTTTGAGTTCTCACCCTCTAACGCCATGTTTTTAAGCCTAAGTGTGGAAATAAGCAAATTACCGTCGTACTCTCAAACCGGGAGACCCGTGGCTGGGGGGTCAGTTTCCACGAGTTACGTTGGTCCCGTGGGAGGTGTTGGTGCCACCCATGGGGCCGTTCGGGGGCTGTTTCGAGTTCTCACCCTCTAACGTCATATTTTTAAGCCTAAGTGTGGAAATTACCGTCGTACTCTCAAACCGGGAGACCCGCGGCTGCGGGGTCAGTTCCCACGAGTTACGTTGGTCCCGTGGGAGGTGTTGGTGCCCCCCACGGGGCCGTTCCGGGGCTGTTTCGAGTTCTCACCCTCTAACGCCTTGTTTTTAAGCCTAAGTGTGGAAATAAGCAAATTACAGTCGTACTCTCAAACCGGGAGACCCGCGGCTGCGGGGTCAGTTCCCACGAGTTACGTTGGTCCCGTGGGAGGTTTTGGTGCCACCCACGGGGCCGTTCGGGGGCTGTTTCGAGTTCTCACCCTCTAACGCCATGTTTTTAAGCCTAAGTGTGGAAATAAGCAAATTACCGTCGTACTCTCAAATCGGGAGACCCGCGGCTGCGGGGTCAGTTCCCACGAGTTACATTGGTCCCGTGGGAGGTGTTAGTGCCACCCACGGGGCCTTTCGGGGGCTGTTTCGAGTTCTCACCCTCTAACGCCATGTTTTTAAGCCTAAATGTGGAAATAAGCAAATTACCGTCATACTCTCATACCGGGAGACCCGCGGCTGCGGGGTCAGTCCGCAGGAGTTACGTTGGTCCCGTGGGAGGTGTTGGTGCTACCCACGGGGCCGTTCGGGGGCTATTTCGAGTTCTCACCCTCTAACGCCATGTTTTTAAGCCTAAGTGTGGAAATACGCAAATTACCGTCGTACTCTCAAACCGGGAGACCCGCGGCTGCGGGGTCAGTTCCCATGAGTTACGTTGGTCCCGTGGGAGGTGTTGGTGCCGCCCACGGGGCCTTTCGGGGGCTGTTTCGAGTTCTCACCCTCTAACGCCATGTTTTTAAGCCTAAGTGTGGAAATAAGCAAATTACCGTCGTACTCTCAAACCGGGAGACCCGCGGCTGTGGGGTCAGTTCCCACGAGTTACGTTGGTCCCGTGGGAGGTGTTGGTGCCACCCACGGGGCCGTTCGGGGGTTGTTTCGAGTTCTCACCCTCTAACGCCTTGTTTTTAAGCCTAAGTGTGGAAATAAGAAAATGACCGTCGTACTCTCAAACCGGGAGACCAGCGGCTGCGGGGTCAGTTCCCACGAGTTACGTTGGTCCCGTGGGAGGTGTTGGTGCCACCCACGGGGCCGTTCGGGGGCTGTTTCAAGTTCTCACTCTCTAACGCCATATTTTTAAGCCTAAGTGTGGAAATAAGCAAATTACCGTCGTACTCTCAAACCGGGAGACCCGCGGCTGCGGGGTCAGTTCCCACGAGTTACGTTGGTCCCGTGGGAGGTGTTGGTGCCCCCCACGGGGCCGTTCGGGGGCTGTTTCAAGTTCTCACCCTCTAACGCCGTGTTTTTAAGCCTAAGTGTGGAAATAAGCAAATTACCGTCGTACTCTCAAACCGGGAGACCCGCGGCTGCGGGGTCAGTTCCCACGAGTTACGGTGGTCCCGTGGGACTTGTTGGTGCCACCCACGGGGCCGTTCCGAGGATGTTTTGAGTTCCCACCCTCTAACGCCTTGTTTTTAAGCCTAAGTGTGGAAATAAGCAAATTACCATCGTACTCTCAAACTGGGAGACCCGCGGCTAAGGGGTCAGTTCCCACGAGTAAAGTTGGTCCCGTGGGAGGTGTTGGTGCCACCCACGGGGCCTTTCGGGGGCTGTTTCGAGTTCTCACACTCTAACGCCATGCTTTTAAGCCTAAGTGTGGAAATAAGCAAATTACCGTCGTACTCTCAAACCGGGAGACCCGCGGCTGCGGGGTCAGTTCTCACGAGTTACGTTGGTCCCGTGGGAGGTGTTTGTGCCACCCACGGGGCCGTTCGGGGGCTGTTTCGAGTTCTCACCCTCTAACGCCTTGTTTTTAAGCCTAAGTGTGGAAATAAGAAAATTACCGTCGTACTCTCAAACCGGGAGACCCGCGGCTGCGGGGTCAGTTCCCACGAGTTACGTTGGTCACGCGGGAGGTGTTGGTGCCACCCACGGGGCCGTTCGGGGGCTGTTTCGAGTTCTCACCCTCTAACGCCATGTTTTTAAGCCTAAGTGTGGAAATAAGCAAATTACCGTCGTACTCTCAAACCGGGAGACCCGTGGCGGGGGGGTCAGTTTCCACGAGTTACGTTGGTCCCGTGGGAGGTGTTGGTGCCACCCACGGGGCCTTTCGGGGGCTGTTTCGAGTTCTCACCCTCTAACGCCATATTTTTAAGCCTAAGTGTGGAAATTACCGTCGTACTCTCAAACTGGGAGACCCGCGGCTGCGGGGTCAGTTCCCACGAGTTACGTTGGTCCCGTGGGAGGTGTTGGTGCCCCCCACGGGGCCGTTCGGGGGCTGTTTCGAGTTCTCACCCTCTAACGCCTTGTTTTTAAGCCTATGTGTGGAAATAAGCAAATTACCGTCATACTCTCAAACCGGGAGACCCGCGGCTGCGGGGTCAGTTCCCACGAGTTACGTTGGTCCCGTGGGAGGTGTTGGTGCCACCCACGGGGCCGTTCGGGGGCTGTTTCGAGTTCTCACCCTCTAACGCCATGTTTTTAAGCCTAAGTGTGGAAATAAGCAAATTACCGTCGTACTCTCAAATCGGGAGACCCGCGGCTGCGGGGTCAGTTCCCACGAGTTACGTTGGTCCCGTGGGAGGTGTTGGTGCCACCCACGGGGCCGTTCGGGTGCTGTTTCGAGTTCTCACCCTCTAACGCCTTGTTTTTAAGCCTAAGTGTGGAAATTAGAAAATTACTGTCGTACTATCAAACCTGGACACCCGCGGCTGCGGGGTCAGTTCCCATGAGTTACATTGGTCCCGTGGGAGGTGTTGGTGCCACCCACGGGGCCTTTCGGGGGCTGTTTCGAGTTATCACCCTCTAACGCCATGTTTTTAAGCCTAAGTGTTGAAATAAGCAAATTACCATCGTACTCTCAAACCGGGAGACCCGTGGCTGCGGGGTCAGTTCCCACGAGTTACGTTGGTCCCGTGGGAGGTGTTGGTGCCGCCCACGGGGCCTTTCGGGGGATGTTTCGAGTTCTCACCCTCTAACGCCCTGTTTTTAAGCCTAAGTGTGGAAATAAGCAAATTACCGTCGTACTCTCAAACCGGGAGACCCGCGGCTGCGGGGTCAGTTCCCACGAGTTACGTTGGTCCCGTGGGAGGTGTTGGTGCCACCCACGGGGCCGTTCGGTGGCTGTTTCGAGTTCTCACCCTCTAACGCCTTGTTTTTAAGCCTAAGTGTGGAAATAAGAAAATCACCGTCGTACTCTCAAACCGGGAGACCCGCGGCTGCGGGGTCAGTTCCCACGAGTTACGTTGGTCCCGTGGGAGGTGTTGGTGCCACCCACGGGGCCGTTCGGGGGCTGTTTCGAGTTCTCACTCTCTAACGCCATATTTTTAAGCCTAAGTGTGGAAATAAGCAAATTACCGTCGTACTCTCAAACCGGGAGACCCGCGGCTGCGGGGTCAGTCCCCAGGAGTTACGTTGGTCCCGTGGGAGGTGTTGGTGCCACCCACGGGGCCGTTCGGGGGCTGTTTCGAGTTCTCACCCTCTAACGCCTTGTTTTTAAGCCTAAGTGTGGAAATAAGAAAATTACCGTCGTACTCTCAAACCGGGAGACCCGCGGCTGCGGGGTCAGTTCCCACGAGTTACGTTGGTCCCGTGGGAGGTGTTGGTGCCACCCACGGGGCCGTTCGGGGGCTGTTTCGAGTTCTCACCCTCTAACGCCTTGTTTTTAAGCCTAAGTGTGGAAATAAGCAAATTACAGTCGTACTCTCAAACCGGGAGACCCGCGGCTGCGGGGTCAGTTCCCACGAGTTACGTTGGTCCCGTGGGAGGTTTTGGTGCCACCCACGGGGCCGTTCGGGGGCTGTTTCGAGTTCTCACCCTCTAACGCCATGTTTTTAAGCCTAAGTGTGGAAATAAGCAAATTACCGTCGTACTCTCAAACCGGGAGACCCGCGGCTGCGGGGTCAGTTCCCACGAGTTACATTGGTCCCGTGGGAGGTGTTAGTGCCACCCACGGGGCCTTTCGGGGGCTGTTTCGAGTTCTCACCCTCTAACGCCATGTTTTTAAGCCTAAATGTGGAAATAAGCAAATTACCGTCATACTCTCATACCGGGAGACCCGCGGCTGCGGGGTCAGTCCCCAGGAGTTACGTTGGTCCCGTGGGAGGTGTTGGTGCTACCCACAGGGCCGTTCGGGGGCTATTTCGAGTTCTCACCCTCTAACGCCATGTTTTTAAGCCTAAGTGTGGAAATAAGCAAATTACCGTCGTACTCTCAAACCGGGAGACCCGCGGCTGCGGGGTCAGTTCCCATGAGTTACATTGGTCCCGTGGGAGGTGTTGGTGCCGCCCACGGGGCCTTTCGGGGGCTGTTTCGAGTTCTCACCCTCTAACGCCATGTTTTTAAGCCTAAGTGTGGAAATAAGCAAATTACCGTCGTACTCTCAAACCGGGAGACCCGCGGCTGTGGGGTCAGTTCCCACGAGTTACGTTGGTCCCGTGGGAGGTGTTGGTGCCACCCACGGGGCCGTTCGGGGGTTGTTTCGAGTTCTCACCCTCTAACGCCTTGTTTTTAAGCCTAAGTGTGGAAATAAGAAAATGACCGTCGTACTCTCAAACCGGGAGACCCGCGGCTGCGGGGTCAGTTCCCACGAGTTACGTTGGTCCCGTGGGAGGTGTTGGTGCCACCCACGGGGCCGTTCGGGGGCTGTTTCGAGTTCTCACTCTCTAACGCCATATTTTTAAGCCTAAGTGTGGAAATAAGCAAATTACCGTCGTACTCTCAAACCGGGAGACCCGCGGCTGCGGGGTCAGTTCCCACGAGTTACGTTGGTCCCGTGGGAGGTGTTGGTGCCCCCCACGGGGCCGTTCGGGGGCTGTTTCAAGTTCTCACCCTCTAACGCCGTGTTTTTAAGCCTAAGTGTGGAAATAAGCAAATTACCGTCGTACTCTCAAACCGGGAGACCCGCGGCTGCGGGGTCAGTTCCCACGAGTTACGGTGGTCCCGTGGGACTTGTTGGTGCCACCCACGGGGCCGTTCGGAGGATGTTTTGAGTTCCCACCCTCTAACGCCTTGTTTTTAAGCCTAAGTGTGGAAATAAGCAAATTACCATCGTACTCTCAAACCGGGAGACCCGCGGCTGCGGGGTCAGTTCCCACGAGTTACGTTGGTCCAGTGGGAGGTGTTGGTGCCGCCCACGGGGCCTTTCGGGGGCTGTTTCGAGTTCTCACACTCTAACGCCATGCTTTTAAGCCTAAGTGTGGAAATAAGCAAATTACCGTCGTACTCTCAAACCGGGAGACCCGCGGCTGCGGGGTCAGTTCTCACGAGTTACGTTGGTCCCGTGGGAGGTGTTTGTGCCACCCACGGGGCCGTTCGGGGGCTGTTTCGAGTTCTCACCCTCTAACGCCTTGTTTTTAAGCCTAAGTGTGGAAATAAGAAAATTACCGTCGTACTCTCAAACCGGGAGACCCGCGGTTGCGGGGTCAGTTCCCACGAGTTACGTTGGTCCCGCGGGAGGTGTTGGTGCCACCCACGGGGCCGTTCGGGGGCTGTTTCGAGTTCTCACCCTCTAACGCCATGTTTTTAAGCCTAAGTGTGGAAATAAGCAAATTACCGTCGTACTCTCAAACCGGGAGACCCGTGGCTGGGGGGTCAGTTTCCACGAGTTACGTTGGTCCCGTGGGAGGTGTTGGTGCCACCCACGGGGCCTTTCGGGGGCTGTTTCGAGTTCTCACCCTCTAACGCCATATTTTTAAGCCTAAGTGTGGAAATTACCGTCGTACTCTCCAACCGGGAGACCCGCGGCTGCGGGGTCAGTTCCCACGAGTTACGTTGGTCCCGTGGGAGGTGTTGGTGCCACCCACGGGGCCGTTTGGGGGCTGTTTCGAGTTCTCACCCTCTAACGCCATGTTTTTAAGCCTAAGTGTGGAAATAAGCAAATTACCATCGTACTCTCAAATCGGGAGACCCGCGGCTGCGGGGTCAGTTCCCACGAGTTACGTTGGTCCCGTGGGAGGGGTTGGTGCCACCCACGGGGCCGTTCGGGTGCTGTTTCGAGTTCTCACCCTCTAACGCCTTGTTTTTAAGCCTAAGTGTGGAAATTAGAAAATTACTGTCGTACTATCAAACCGGGACACCCGCGGCTGCGGGGTCAGTTCCCACGAGTTACATTGGTCCCGTGGGAGGTGTTGGTGCCACCCACGGGGCCTTTCGGGGGCTGTTTCGAGTTATCACCCTCTAACGCCATGTTTTTAAGCCTAAGTGTGGAAATAAGCAAATTACCATCGTACTCTCAAACCGGGAGACCCGTGGCTGCGGGGTCAGTTCCCACGAGTTACGTTGGTCCCGTGGGAGGTGTTGGTGCCACCCACGGGGCCGTTCGGGGGCTATTTCGAGTTCTCACCCTCTAACGCCATGTTTTTAAGCCTAAGTGTGGAAATAAGCAAATTACCGTCATACTCTCAAACCGGGAGACCCGCGGCTGCGGGGTCATTCCCCAGGAGTTACGTTGGTCCCGTGGGAGGTGTTGGTGCTACCCACGGGACCGTTCGGGGGCTGTTTCGAGTTCTCACCCTCTAACGCAATGTTTTTAAGCCTAAGTGTGGAAATAAGCAAATTACCATCGTACTCTCAAACCGGGAGACCCGCGGCTGCGGGGTCAGTTCCCACGAGTTACGTTGGTCCCGTGGGAGGTGTTGGTGCCGCCCACGGGGCCTTTCGGGGGCTGTTTCGAGTTCTCACCCTCTAACGCCATGTTTTTAAGCCTAAGTGTGGAAATAAGCAAATTACCGTCGTACTCTCAAACCGGGAGACCCGCGGCTGCGGGGTCAGTTCCCAAGAGTTACGTTGGTCCCGTGGGAGGTGTTGGTGCCACCCACGGGGCCGTTCGGGGGCTGTTTCGAGTTCTCACCCTCTAACGCCTTGTTTTTAAGCCTAAGTGTGGAAATAAGAAAATTACCGTCGTACTCTCAAACCGGGAGACCCGCGGCTGCGGGGTCAGTTCCCACGAGTTACGTTGGTCCCGTGGGAGGTGTTGGTGCCACCCACGGGGCCGTTCGGGGGCTGTTTCGAGTTCTCACTCTCTAACGCCATATTTTTAAGCCTAAGTGTGGAAATAAGCAAATTACCGTCGTACTCTCAAACCGGGAGACCCGCGGCTGCGGGGGCAGTTCCCACGAGTTACGTTGGTCCCGTGGGACATGTTGGTGCCACCCACGGGGCCGTTCGGAGGATGTTTTGAGTTCCCACCCTCTAACGCCTTGTTTTTAAGCCTAAGTGTGGAAATAAGCAAATTACCATCGTACTCTCAAACCGGGAGACCCGCGGCTGCGGAGTCAGTTCCCACGAGTTACGTTGGTCCAGTGGGAGGTGTTGGTGCCACCCACGGGGCCTTTCGGGGGCTGTTTCGAGTTCTCACACTCTAACGCCATGCTTTTAAGCCTAAGTGTGGAAATAAGCAAATTACCGTCGTACTCTCAAACCGGGAGACCCGCGGCTGCGGGGTCAGTTCCCACGAGTTACGTTGGTCCAGTGGGAGGTGTTGGTGCCACCCACGGGGCCGTTCGGGGGCTGTTTCGAGTTCTCACCCTCTAACGCCTTGTTTTTAAGCTTAAGTGTGGAAATAAGCAAATTACCGTCGAACTCTCAAACCGGGAGACCCGCGGCTGCGGGGTCAGTTCCCACGAGTTACGTTGGTCCCGTGGGAGGTGTTGGTGCCACCCACGGGGCCGTTCGGGGGCTGTTTCGAGTTCGCACCCTCTAACGCCATGTTTTTAAGCCTAAGTGTGGAAATAAACAAATTACCGTCGTACTCTCAAACCGAGAGACCCGCGGCTGCGGGGTCAGTTCCCACGAGTTCCGTTGGTCCCGTGGGAGGTGTTGGTGCCAGCCACGGGGCCGTTCGGGGGCTGTTTCGAGTTCTCACACTCTAACGCCATGTTTTTAAGCCTAAGTGTGGAAATAAGCAAATTACCATCGTACTCTCAAACCGGGAGACCCGCGGCTGCGGGGTCAGTTCCCACGAGTTACGTTGGTCCAGTGGGATGTGTTGGTGCCGCCCACGGGGCCTTTCGGGGGCTGTTTCGAGTTCTCACACTCTAACGCCATGCTTTTAAGCCTAAGTGTGGAAATAAGCAAATTACCGTCGTACTCTCAAACCGGGAGACCCGCGGCTGCGGGGTCAGTTCCCACGAGTTACGTTGGTCCCGTGGGAGGGGTTGGTGCCACCCACGGGGCCGTTCGGGTGCTGTTTCGAGTTCTCACCCTCTAACGCCTTGTTTTTAAGCCTAAGTGTGGAAATTAGAAAATTACTGTCGTACTATCAAACCGGGACACCCGCGGCTGCGGGGTCAGTTCCCACGAGTTACATTGGTCCCGTGGGAGGTGTTGGTGCCACCCACGGGGCCTTTCGGGGGCTGTTTCGAGTTATCACCCTCTAACGCCATGTTTTTAAGCCTAAGTGTGGAAATAAGCAAATTACCATCGTACTCTCAAACCGGGAGACCCGTGGCTGCGGGGTCAGTTCCCACGAGTTACGTTGGTCCCGTGGGAGGTGTTGGTGCCACCCACGGGGCCGTTCGGGGGCTATTTCGAGTTCTCACCCTCTAACGCCATGTTTTTAAGCCTAAGTGTGGAAATAAGCAAATTACCGTCATACTCTCAAACCGGGAGACCCGCGGCTGCGGGGTCATTCCCCAGGAGTTACGTTGGTCCCGTGGGAGGTGTTGGTGCTACCCACGGGACCGTTCGGGGGCTGTTTCGAGTTCTCACCCTCTAACGCAATGTTTTTAAGCCTAAGTGTGGAAATAAGCAAATTACCATCGTACTCTCAAACCGGGAGACCCGCGGCTGCGGGGTCAGTTCCCACGAGTTACGTTGGTCCCGTGGGAGGTGTTGGTGCCGCCCACGGGGCCTTTCGGGGGCTGTTTCGAGTTCTCACCCTCTAACGCCATGTTTTTAAGCCTAAGTGTGGAAATAAGCAAATTACCGTCGTACTCTCAAACCGGGAGACCCGCGGCTGCGGGGTCAGTTCCCAAGAGTTACGTTGGTCCCGTGGGAGGTGTTGGTGCCACCCACGGGGCCGTTCGGGGGCTGTTTCGAGTTCTCACCCTCTAACGCCTTGTTTTTAAGCCTAAGTGTGGAAATAAGAAAATTACCGTCGTACTCTCAAACCGGGAGACCCGCGGCTGCGGGGTCAGTTCCCACGAGTTACGTTGGTCCCGTGGGAGGTGTTGGTGCCACCCACGGGGCCGTTCGGGGGCTGTTTCGAGTTCTCACTCTCTAACGCCATATTTTTAAGCCTAAGTGTGGAAATAAGCAAATTACCGTCGTACTCTCAAACCGGGAGACCCGCGGCTGCGGGGGCAGTTCCCACGAGTTACGTTGGTCCCGTGGGACATGTTGGTGCCACCCACGGGGCCGTTCGGAGGATGTTTTGAGTTCCCACCCTCTAACGCCTTGTTTTTAAGCCTAAGTGTGGAAATAAGCAAATTACCATCGTACTCTCAAACCGGGAGACCCGCGGCTGCGGGGTCAGTTCCCACGAGTTACGTTGGTCCAGTGGGAGGTGTTGGTGCCACCCACGGGGCCTTTCGGGGGCTGTTTCGAGTTCTCACACTCTAACGCCATGCTTTTAAGCCTAAGTGTGGAAATAAGCAAATTACCGTCGTACTCTCAAACCGGGAGACCCGCGGCTGCGGGGTCAGTTCCCACGAGTTACGTTGGTCCAGTGGGAGGTGTTGGTGCCACCCACGGGGCCGTTCGGGGGCTGTTTCGAGTTCTCACCCTCTAACGCCTTGTTTTTAAGCTTAAGTGTGGAAATAAGCAAATTACCGTCGAACTCTCAAACCGGGAGACCCGCGGCTGCGGGGTCAGTTCCCACGAGTTACGTTGGTCCCGTGGGAGGTGTTGGTGCCACCCACGGGGCCGTTCGGGGGCTGTTTCGAGTTCGCACCCTCTAACGCCATGTTTTTAAGCCTAAGTGTGGAAATAAACAAATTACCGTCGTACTCTCAAACCGAGAGACCCGCGGCTGCGGGGTCAGTTCCCACGAGTTCCGTTGGTCCCGTGGGAGGTGTTGGTGCCAGCCACGGGGCCGTTCGGGGGCTGTTTCGAGTTCTCACACTCTAACGCCATGTTTTTAAGCCTAAGTGTGGAAATAAGCAAATTACCATCGTACTCTCAAACCGGGAGACCCGCGGCTGCGGGGTCAGTTCCCACGAGTTACGTTGGTCCAGTGGGATGTGTTGGTGCCGCCCACGGGGCCTTTCGGGGGCTGTTTCGAGTTCTCACACTCTAACGCCATGCTTTTAAGCCTAAGTGTGGAAATAAGCAAATTACCGTCGTACTCTCAAACCGGGAGACCCGCGGCTGCGGGGTCAGTTCCCACGAGTTACGTTGGTCCCGTGGGAGGTGTTGGTGCCACCCACGGGGCCGTTCGGGGGCTATTTCGAGTTCTCACCCTCTAACGCCTTGTTTTTAAGCCTAAGTGTGGAAATAAGAAAATTACCATCATACTCTCAAACCGGGAGACCCGCGGCTGCGGGGTCAGTTCCCACGAGTTACGTTGGTCCCGTGGGAGGTGTTGGTGCCACCCACGGGGCCGTTCGGGGGCTGTTTCGAGTTCTCACCCTCTAACGCCATATTTTTAAGCCTAAGTGTGGAAATTACCGTCGTACTCTCAAACCGGGAGACCCGCGGCTGCGGGGTCAGTTCCCACGAGTTACGTTGGTCCCGTGGGAGGTGTTGGTGCCCCCCACGGGGCCGTTCGGGGGCTGTTTCGAGTTCTCACCCTCTAACGCCTTGTTTTTAAGCCTAAGTGTGGAAATAAGCAAATTACCGTCGTACTCTCAAACCGGGAGACCCGCGGCTGCGGGGTCAGTTCCCACGAGTTACGTTGGTCCCGTGGGAGGTGTTGGTGCCACCCACGGGGCCGTTCGGGGGCTGTTTCGAGTTCTCACCCTCTAACGCCCTGTTTTTAAGCCTAAGTGTGGAAATAAGCAAATTACCGTCATACTCTCAAACCGGGAGACCCGCGGCTGCGGGGTCAGTCCCCAGGAGTTACGTTGGTCCCGTGGGAGGTGTTGGTGCTATCCACGGGGCCGTTTGGGGGCTGTTTCGAGTTCTCACCCTCTAACGCCTTGTTTTTAAGCATAAGTGTGGAAATTAGAAAATTACTGTCGTACTCTCAAACCGAGACACCCGCGGCTGCGGGGTCAGTTCCCACGAGTTACATTGGTCCCGTGGGAGGTGTTGGTGCCACCCACGGGGCCTTTCGGGGGCTGTTTCGAGTTCTCACCCTCTAACGCCATGTTTTTAAGCCTAAGTGTGGAAATAAGCAAATTACCATCGTACTCTCAAACCGGGAGACCCGCGGCTGCGGGGTCAGTTCCCACGAGTTACGTTGGTCCCGTGGGAGGTGTTGGTGCCACCCACGGGGCCGTTCGGGGGCTGTTTCGAGTTCTCACCCTCTAACGCCATGTTTTTAAGCCTAAGTGTGGAAATAAGCAAATTACCGTCATACTCTCAAACCGGGAGACCCGCGGCTGCGGGGTCAGTCCCCAGGAGTTACGTTGGTCCCGTGGGAGGTGTTGGTGCTATCCACGGGGCCGTTTGGGGGCTGTTTCGAGTTCTCACCCTCTAACGCCATGTTTTTAAGCCTAAGTGTGGAAATAAGCAAATTACCGTCGTACTCTCAAACCGGGAGACCCGCGGCTGCGGGGTCAGTTCCCACGAGTTACGTTGGTCCCGTGGGAGGTGTTGGTGCCGCCCACGGGGCCTTTCGGGGGCTGTTTCGAGTTCTCACCCTCTAACGCCATGTTTTTAAGCCTAAGTGTGGAAATAAGCAAATTACCATCGTACTCTCAAACCGGGATACCCGCGGCTGCGGGGTCAGTTCCCACGAGTTACGTTGGTCCCGTGGGAGGTGTTGGTGCCACCCACGGGGCCGTTCGGGGGCTGTTTCGAGTTCTCACCCTCTAACGCCTTGTTTTTAAGCCTAAGTGTGGAAATAAGAAAATTACCGTCGTACTCTCAAACCGGGAGACCCACGGCTGCGGGGTCAGTTCCCACGAGTTACGTTGGTCCCGTGGGAGGTGTTGGTGCCCCCCACGGGGCCGTTCGGGGGCTGTTTCGAGTTCTCACCCTCTAACGCCTTGTTTTTAAGCCTAAGTGTGGAAATAAGAAAATTACCGTCGTACTCTCAAACCGGGAGACCCGCGGCTGCGGGGTCAGTTCCCACGAGTTACGTTTGTCCCGTGGGAGGTGTTGGTGCCACCCACGGGGCCGTTCGGGGGCTGTTTCGAGTTCTCACCCTCTAACGCCATGTTTTTAAGCCTAAGTGTGGAAATAAGCAAATTACCGTCGTACTCTCAAACCGGGAGACCCGCGGCTGCGGGGTCAGTTCCCACGAGTTACGTTGGTCCCGTGGGAGGTGTTGGTGCCACCCACGGGGCCGTTCAGGGGCTGTTTCGAGTTCTCACCCTCTAACGCCTTGTTTTTAAGCCTAAGTGTGGAAATTAGAAAATTACTGTCGTACTCTCAAACCGAGACACCCGCGGCTGCGGGGTCAGTTCCCACGAGTTACATTGGTCCCGTGGGAGGTGTTGGTGCCACCCACGGGGCCTTTCGGGGGCTGTTTCGAGTTCTCACCCTCTAACGCCATGTTTTTAAGCCTAAGTGTGGAAATAAGCAAATTACCATCGTACTCTCAAACCGGGAGACCCGCGGCTGCGGGGTCAGTTCCCACGAGTTACGTTGGTCCCGTGGGAGGTGTTGGTGCCACCCACGGGGCCGTTCGGGGGCTGTTTCGAGTTCTCACCCTCTAACGCCATGTTTTTAAGCCTAAGTGTGGAAATAAGCAAATTACCGTCATACTCTCAAACCGGGAGACCCGCGGCTGCGGGGTCAGTCCCCAGGAGTTACGTTGGTCCCGTGGGAGGTGTTGGTGCTACCCACGGGGCCGTTTGGGGGATGTTTCGAGTTCTCACCCTCTAACGCCATGTTTTTAAGCCTAAGTGTGGAAATAAGCAAATTACCGTCGTACTCTCAAACCGGGAGACCCGCGGCTGCGGGGTCAGTTCCCACGAGTTACGTTGGTCCCGTGGGAGGTGTTGGTGCCGCCCACGGGGCCTTTCGGGGGCTGTTTCGAGTTCTCACCCTCTAACGCCTTGTTTTTAAGCCTAAGTGTGGAAATAAGCAAATTACCGTCGTACTCTCAAACCGGGATACCCGCGGCTGCGGGGTCAGTTCCCACGAGTTACGTTGGTCCCGTGGGAGGTGTTGGTGCCACCCACGGGGCCGTTCGGGGGCTGTTTCGAGTTCTCACCCTCTAACGCCTTGTTCTTAAGCCTAAGTGTGGAAATAAGAAAATTACCGTCGTACTCTCAAACCGGGAGACCCGCGGCTGCGGGGTCAGTTCCCACGAGTTACGTTGGTCCCGTGGGAGGTGTTGGTGCCACCCACGGGGCCGTTCGGGGGCTGTTTCGAGTTCTCACCCTCTAACGCCATATTTTTAAGCCTAAGTGTGGAAATAAGCAAATTAGCATCGTACTCTCAAACCGGGAGACCCGCGGCTGCAGGGTCAGTTCCCACGAGTTACGTTGGTCCCGTGGGAGGTGTTGGTGCCCCCCACGGGGCCGTTCGGGGGCTGTTTCAAGTTCTCACCCTCTAACGCCATGTTTTTAAGCCTAAGTGTGGAAATAAGCAAATTACCGTCGTACTCTCAAACCGGGAGACCCGCGACTGCGGGGTCAGTTCCCACGAGTTACGTTGGTCCCGTGGGAGGTGTTGGTGCCACCCACGGGGCCGTTCGGGGGCTGTTTCGAGTTCTCACCCTCTAACGCCTTGTTTTTAAGCCTAAGTGTGGAAATAAGAAAATTACCGTTATACACTCAAACCGGGAGACCCGCGGCTGCGGGGTCAGTTCCGACGAGTTACGTTGGTCCCGTGGGAGGTGTTGGTACCACCCACGGGGCCGTTCGGGGGCTGTTTCGAGTTCTCACTCTCTAACTCCATATTTTTAAGCCTAAGTGTGGAAATAAGCAAATTACTGTGGTACTCTCAAACCGGGAGACCCGCGGCTGCAGGGTCAGTTCCCACGAGTTACGTTGGTCCCGTGGGAGGTGTTAGTGCCCCCCATGGGGCCGTTCGGGGGCTGTTTCAAGTTCTCACCCTCTAACGCCATGTTTTTAAGCCTAAGTGTGGAAATAAGCAAATTACCGTCGTACTCTCAAACCGGGAGACCCGCGGCTGCGGGGTCAGTTCCCACGAGTTACGTTGGTCCCGTGGGAGGTGTTGGTGCCACCCACGGGGCCGTTCGGGGGCTGTTTCGAGTTCCCACCCTTTAACGCCTTGTTTTTAAGCCTAAGTGTGGAAATAAGCAAATTACCATCGTACTCTCAAACCGGGAGACCCGCGGCTGCGGGGTCAGTTCCCACGAGTTACGTTGGTCCAGTGGGAGGTGTTGGTGCCGCCCACGGGGCCTTTCGGGGGCTGTTTCGAGTTCTCACACTCTAACGCCATGCTTTTAAGCCTAAGTGTGGAAATAAGCAAATTACCGTCGTACTCTCAAACCGGGAGACCCGCGGCTGCAGGGTCAGTTCCCACGAGTTACGTTGGTCCCGTGGGAGGTGTTGGTGCCGCCCACGGGGCCTTTCGGGGGCTGTTTCGATTTCTCACCCTCTAACGCCATGTTTTTAAGCCTAAGTGTGGAAATAAGCAAATTACCGTCGTACTCTCAAACCGGGAGACCCGCGACTGCGGGGTCAGTTCCCACGAGTTACGTTGGTCCCGTGGGAGGTGTTGGTGCCACCCACGGGGCCGTTCGGGGGCTGTTTCGAGTTCTCACCCTCTAACGCCTTGTTTTTAAGCCTAAGTGTGGAAATAAGAAAATTACCGTCGTACTCTCAAACCGGGAGACCCGCGGCTGCGGGGTCAGTTCCGACGAGTTACGTTGGTCCCGTGGGAGGTGTTGGTACCACCCACGGGGCCGTTCGGGGGCTGTTTCGAGTTCTCACTCTCTAACGCCATATTTTTAAGCCTAAGTGTGGAAATAAGCAAATTACTGTCGTACTCTCAAACCGGGAGACCCGCGGCTGCAGGGTCAGTTCCCACGAGTTACGTTGGTCCCGTGGGAGGTGTTGGTGCCCCCCACAGGGCCGTTCGGGGGCTGTTTCAAGTTCTCACCCTCTAACGCCATGTTTTTAAGCCTAAGTGTGGAAATAAGCAAATTACCGTCGTACTCTCAAACCGGGAGACCCGCGGCTGCGGGGTCAGTTCCCACGAGTTACGTTGGTCCCGTGGGACTTGTTGGTGCCACCCACGGGGCCGTTCGGAGGATGTTTTGAGTTCCCACCCTCTAACGCCTTGTTTTTAAGCCTAAGTGTGGAAATAAGCAAATTACCATCGTACTCTCAAACCGGGAGACCCGCGGCTGCGGGGTCAGTTCCCACGAGTTACGTTGGTCCAGTGGGAGGTGTTGGTGCCGCCCACGGGGCCTTTCGGTGGCTGTTTCGAGTTCTCACACTCTAACGCCATGCTTTTAAGCCTAAGTGTGGAAATAAGCAAATTACCGTCGTACTCTCAAACCGGGAGACCCGCGGCTGCGGGGTCAGTTCCCACGAGTTACGTTGGTCCAGTGGGAGGTGTTGGTGCCACCCATGGGGCCGTTCGGGGGCTGTTTCGAGTTCTCACCCTCTAACGCCTTGTTTTTAAGCTTAAGTGTGGAAATAACCAAATTACCGTCGAACTCTCAAACCGGGAGACCCGCGGCTGCAGGGTCAGTTCCCACGAGTTACGTTGGTCCCGTGGGAGGTGTTGGTGCCACCCACGGGGCCGTTCGGGGGCTGTTTCGAGTTCGCACCCTCTAACGCCATGTTTTTAAGCCTAAGTGTGGAAATAAGCAAATTACCGTCGTACTCTCAAACCGGGAGACCCGCGGCTGCGGGGTCAGTTCCCACGAGTTACGTTCGTCCCGTGGGAGGTGTTGGTGCCAGCCACGGGGCCGTTCGGGGGCTGTTTCGAGTTCTCAACCTCTAACGCCATGTTTTTAAGCCTAAGTGTGGAAATAAGCAAATTACCATCGTACTCTCAAACCGGGAGACCCGCGGCTGCGGGGTCAGTTACCACGAGTTACGTTGGTCCCGTGGGAGGTGTTGGTGCCGCCCACGGGGCCTTTCGGGGGCTGTTTCGAGTTCTCACACTCTAACGCCATGTTTTTAAGCCTAAGTGTGGAAATAAGCAAATTACCGTCGTACTCTCAAACTGGGAGACCTGCGGCTGCGGGGTCAGTTCCCACGAGTTACGTTGGTCCCGTGGGAGGTGTTGGTGCCACCCACGGGGCCGTTCGGGGGCTGTTTCGAGTTCCCACCCTCAAACGCCTTGTTTTTAAGCCTAAGTGTGGAAATAAGCAAATTACCGTCGTACTCTCAAACCGGGAGACCCGCGGCTGCGGGGTCAGTTCCCATGAGTTACGTTGGTCCCGTGGGAGGTGTTGATGCCGCCCACGGGGCCTTTCGGGGGCTGTTTCGAGTTCTCACACTCTAACGCCATGTTTTTAAGCCTAAGTGTGGAAATAAGAAAATTACCGTCGTACTCTCAAACCGGGAGACTCGCGGCTGCGGGGTCAGTTCCCACGAGTTACGTTGGTCCCGTGGGAGGTGTTGGTGCCACCCACGGGGCCGTTCGGGGGCTGTTTCGAGTTCTCACCCTCTAACGCCTTGTTTTTAAGCCTAAATGTGGAAATAACCAAATTACAGTCGAACTCTCAAACCGGGAGACCCGCGACTGCGGGGTCAGTTCCCACGAGTTACGTTGGTCCCGTAGGAGGTGTTGGTGCCACCCACGGGGCCGTTCGGGGGCTGTTTCGAGTTCACACCCTCTAACGCCATGTTTTTAAGCCTAAGTGTGGAAATAAGCAAATTACCGTCGTACTCTCAAACCGGGAGACCCGCGGCTGCGGGGTCAGTTCCCACGAGTTACGTTGGTCCCGTGGAAGGTGTTGGTGCCACCCACTGGGCAGTTCGGGGGCTGTTTCGAGTTCTCACCCTCTAACGCCTTGTTTTTAAGCCTAAGTGTGGAAATAAGAAAATTACCGTCGTACTCTCAAACCGGGAGACTCGCGGCTGCGGGGCTAGTTCCCACGAGTTACGTTGGTCCCGTGGGAGGTGTTGGTGCCACCCACGGGGCCGTTCGGGGGCTGTTTCGAGTTCCCACCCTCTAATGCCATGTTTTTAAGCCTAAGTGTGGAAATAAGCAAATTACTGTCGTACTCTCAAACCGGGAGACCCGCGGCTGCGGGGTCAGTTCCCACGAGTTACTTTGGTACCGTGGGAGGTGTTGGTGCCGCCCACGGGGCCTTTCGGGGGCTGTTTCGAGTTCTCACCCACTAACGCCTTGTTTTTAAGCCTAAGTGTGGAAATAGGCAAATTACCGTCGTACTCTCAAACCGGGAGACCCGCGGCTGCGGGGTTAGTTACCACGAGTTACGTTGGTCCCGTGGGAGGTGTTGGTGCCGCCCACGGGGCCTTTCGGGGGCTGTTTCGAGTTCTCACCCTCTAACGCCATGTTTTTAAGCCTAAGTGTGGAAATAAGTAAATTACCGTCGTACTCTCAAACCGGGAGACCCGCGGCTGCGGGGTCAGTTCCCACGAGTTACGTTGGTCCAGTGGGAGGTGTTGGTGCCACCCACGGGGCCGTTCGGGGGCTGTTTCGAGTTCTCACCGTCTAACGCCTTGTTTTTAAGCTTAAGTGTGGAAATAAGCAAATTACGTCGTACTCTCAAACCGGGAGACCCGCGGCTGCGGGGTCAGTTCCCACGAGTTACGTTGGTCCCGTGGGAGGTGTTCGTGCCACCCACGGGGCCGTTCGGGGGTTGTTTCGAGTTCACACCCTCTAACGCCATGTTTTTAAGCCTAAGTGTGAAAATAAGCAAATTACCGTCGTACTCTCAAACCGGGAGACCGGCGGCTGCGGGGTCAGTTCCCACGAGTTACGTTGGTCCCGTGGGAGGTGTTGGTGCCACCCACGGGGCCGTTCGGGGGCTGTTTCGAGTTCTCACCCTCTAACGCCATGTTTTTAAGCCTAAGTGTGGAAATAAGCAAATTACCGTCGTACTCTCAAACCGGGAGACCCGCGGCTGCGGGGTCAGTTCCCACGAGTTACGTTGGTCCCGTGGGAGGTGTTGGTGCCACCCACGGGGCCGTTCGGGGGCTGTTTCGAGTTCTCACACTCTAACGCCATGTTTTTAAGCCTAAGTGTGGAAATAAGCAAATTACCGTCGTACTCTCAAACCGGGAGACCCGCGGACACGGGGTCAGTTCCCACGAGTTACGTTGGTCCCGTGGGACTTGTTGGGGCCACCCACGGGGCCGTTCGGGGGCTGTTTCAAGTTCTCACCCTCTAACGCCATGTTTTTAAGCCTAAGTGTGGAAATAAGCAAATTACCATCGTACTCTCGAACTGGGAGACCCGCGGCTGCGGGGTCAGTTCCCACGAGTTACGTTGGTACCGTGGGAGGTGTTGGTGCCACCCACGGGGTCGTTCGGGGGCAGTTTCGAGTTCTCACCCTCTAACACCTTGTTTTTAAGCCTAAGTGTGGAAATAAGCAAATTACCGTCGTACTCTCAAACCGGGAGACCCGCGGCTGCGGGGTCAGTTCCCACGAGTTACGTTGGTCCCGTGGGAGGTGTTGGTGCCACCCACGGGGCCGTTCGGGGGCTGTTTTGAGTTCTCACCCTCTAACGCCTTATTTTTAAGCCTAAGTGTGGAAATAAGCAAATTACCGTCGTACTCTCATTCCGGGAGACCCGCGGCTGCGGGGTCAGTTCCCACGAGTTACGTTGGTCCCTTGGGAGGTGTTGGTGCCACCCACGGGGCCGTTCGGGGGCTGTTTCGAGTTCTCACCCTCTAACGCCATGTTTTTAAGCCTAAGTGTGGAAATAAGCAAATTGCCGTCGTACTCTCAAACCGGGAGACCCGCGGCTGCGGGGTCAGTTCCCACGAGTTACGTTGGTCCCGTGGGAGGTGTTGGTGCCACCCACGGGGCCGTTCGAGGGCTGTTTCGAGTTCCCACCCTCTAACGCCTTGTTATTAAGCCTAAGTGTGGAAATTAGCAAATTACCGTCGTACTCTCAAACCGGGAGACCCGCGGCTGCGGGGTCAGTTCCCACGAGTTACGTTGGTCCCGTGGGAGGTGTTGGTGCTGCCCACGGGGCCTTTCGAGGGCTGTTTCGAGTTCTCACACTCTAACGCCATGTTTTAAAGCCTAAGTGTCTAAATAAGCAAATTACCGTCGTACTCTCAAACCGGGAGACCCGCGGCTGCGGGGTCAGTTCCCACGAGTTACGTTGGTCCCGTGGGAGGTGTTGGTGCCACCCACGGAGCCGTTCGGGGGCTGTTTCGAGTTCTCACACTCTAACGCCATGTTTTTAAGCCTAAGTGTGGAAATAAGCAAATTACCGTCGTACTCTCAAACTGGGAGACCCGCGGCTGCGGGGTCATTTACACGAGTTACGTTCGTCCCGTGGGAGGTGTTGGTGCCACCCACGGGGCCGTTCGGGGGCTGTTTCGAGTTCTCACCCTCTAACGCCTTGTTTTTAAGCCAAAGTGTGGAAATAAGCAAATTACCGTCGTACTCTCAAACCGGGAGACCCGCGGCTGCGGGGTCAGTTCCCGCGAGTTACGTTGGTCCCGTGGGAGGTGTTGGTGCCCCCCACGGGGCCGTTCGGGGGCTGTTTCGAGTTCTCACCCTCTAACGCCTTTTTTTTAAACCTAAGTGTGGAAATAAGAAAATTATCGTCGTACTCTCAAACCGGGAGACCCGCGGCTGCGGGGTCAGTTCCCACGAGTTACGTTGGTCCCGTGGGAGGTGTTGGTGCCACCCACGGGTCCGTTCGGGGGCTGTTTTGAGTTCTCACCCTCAAACGCCATGTTTTTAAGCCTAAGTGTGGAAATAAGCAAATTACCGTCGTACTCTCAAACCGGGAGACCCGTGGCTGCGGGGTCAGTTTCCACGAGTTACGTTTGTCCCGTTAGAGGTGTTGGTGCCACCCACGGGGCCGTTCGGGGGCTGTTTCGAGTTCTCACCTTCTAACGCCATGTTTTTAAGCCTAAGTGTGGAAATAAGCAAATTACCGTCGTACTCTCAAACCGGGAGAACCGCGGCTGCGGGATCAGTTCCCACGAGTTACGTTGGTCCCGTGGGAGGTGTTGGTGCCACCCACGGGGCCGTTCGGGGGCTGTTTCGAGTTCTCACCCTCAAACGCCATGTTTTTAAGCCTAAGTGTGGAAATAAGAAAATTACCGTCGTACTCTCAAACTGGGAGACCCGCGGCTGCGGGGTCAGTTACCACGAGTTACGTTGGTCTCGTGGGAGGTGTTGGTGCCGCCCACGGGGCCTTTCGGGGGCTGTTTCGAGTTCTCACCCTATAACGCCATATTTTTAAGCCTAAGTGTGGAAATAAGCAAATTACCGTCGTACTCTCAAACCGGGAGACCCGCGGCTGCGGGGTCAGTTCCCACGAGTTACGTTGGTCCCGTGGGAGGTGTTGGTGCCACCCACGGGGCCGTTCGGGGGCTGTTTCGAGTTCTCACCCTCTAACGCCTTGTTTTTAAGCCTAAGTGTGGAAATAAGCAAATTACCATCGTACTCTCAAACCGGGAGACCCGCGGCTGCGGGGGCAGTTCCCACGAGTTACGTTGGTCCCGTGGGAGGTGTTGGTGCCACCCACGGGGCCGTTCGGGGGTTGTTTCGAGTTCTCACCCTCTAACGCCATGTTTTTAAGCCTAAGTGTGGAAATAAGAAAATTACCGTCGTACTATCAAACCGGGAGACCCGCGGCTGCGGGGTCAGTTCCCACGAGTTACGTTGGTCCCGTGGGAGGTGTTGGTGCCGCCCACGGGGCCGTTCGGGGGCTGTTTCGAGTTCTCACCCTCTAACGCCATATTTTTAAGCCTAAGTGTGGAATTAAGCAAATTACCGTCGTACTCTCAAACCGGGAGACCCGTGGCTACGGGTTCAGTTCCCACGAGTTACGTTGGTCCCGTGGGAGGTGTTGGTGCCACCCACGGGGCCGTTCGGGGGCTGTTTCGAGTTCTCACCCTCTAACGCCTTCTTTTTAAGCCTAAGTGTGGAAATAAGAAAATTACCGTCGTACTCTCAAACCGGGAGACCCGCGGCTACGGGTTGAGTTCCCACGAGTTACGTTGGTCCCGTGGGAGGTGTTGGTGCCACCCACGGGGCCGTTCGGGGGCTATTTCGAGTTCTCACCCTCTAACGCCTTGTTTTTAAGCCTAAGTGTGGAAATAAGAAAATTACCGTCGTACTCTCAAACCGGGAGACCCGCGGCTGCGGGGTGAGTTCCCACGAGTTACGTTGGTCCCGTGGGAGGTGTTGGTGCCACCCACAGGGCCGTTCGGGGGCTGTTTCGAGTTCTCACCCTCTAACGCCATGTTTTTAAGCCTAAGTGTGGAAATAAGCAAATTACCATCGTACTCTCAAACCGGGAGACCCGCGGCTGCGGGGTCAGTTCCCACGAGTTACGTTGGTCCCGTGGGAGGTGTTGGTGCCACCCACGGGGCCGTTCGGGGGCTGTTTCGAGTTCTCACCCTCTAACGCCATGTTTTTAAGCCTAAGTGTGGAAATAAGCAAATTACCGTCGTACTCTCAAACCGGGAGACCCGCGGCTGCGGGGTCAGTTCCCACGAGTTACGTTGGTCCCGTGGGAGGTGTTGGTGCCGCCCACGGGGCCTTTCGGGGGCTGTTTCGAGTTCTCACACTCTAACGCCATGTTTTTAAGCCTAAGTGTGGAAATAAGCAAATTACCGTCGTACTCTCAAACTGGGAGACCCGCGGCTGCGGGGTCAGTTCCCACGAGTTACGTTGGTCCCGTGGGAGGTGTTGGTGCCACCCACGGGGCCGTTCGGGGGCTGTTTCGAGTTCTCACCCTCTAACGCCTTGTTTTTAAGCCTAAGTGTGGAAATAAGCAAATTACCGTCGTACTCTCAAACCGGGAGACCCGCGGCTGCGGGGTCAGTTCCCACGAGTTACGTTGGTCCCGTGGGAGGTGTTGGTGCCACCCACGGGGCCGTTCGGGGGCTGTTTCGAGTTCTCACCCTCTAACGCCATGTTTTTAAGCCTAAGTGTGGAAATAAGCAAATTACCGTCGTACTCTCAAACCGGGAGACCCGCGGCTACGGGGTCAGTTCCCACGAGTTACGTTGGTCCCGTGGGAGGTGTTGGTGCTATCCATGGGGACGTTCGGGGTCTGTTTCGAGTTCTCACCCTCTAACGCCTTGTTTTTAAGCCTAAGTGTGGAAATAAGCAAATTACCGTCTTACTCTCAAACCGGGAGACCCGCGGCTGCGGGGTCAGTTCCCACGAGTTACGTTGGTCCCGTGGGAGGTGTTGGTGCCACCCACGGGGCCGTTCGGGGGCTATTTCGAGTTCTCACCCTCTAACGCCATCTTTTTAAGCCTAAGTGTGGAAATAAGAAAATTACCGTCGTACTCTCAAACCGGGAGACCCGCGGCTGCGGGGTCAGTTCCCACGAGTTACGTTGGTCCCGTGGGAGGTGTTGGTGCCACCCACGGGGCCGTTCGGGGGCTGTTTTAAGTTCTCACCCTTTAACGCCTTGTTTTTAAGCCTAAGTGTGGAAATAAGAAAATTACCGTCGTACTCTCAAACCGGGAGACCCGCGGCTGCGGGGTCAGTTCCCACGAGTTACGTTGGTCCCGTGGGAGGTGTTGGTGCCACCCAGGGGGCCGTTCGGGGGCTGTTTCGAGTTCTCACCCTCTAACGCCTTGTTTTTAAGCCTAAGTGTGGAAATAAGCAAATTACCGTCGTACTCTCAAACCGGGAGACCTGCGGCTACGGGGTCAGTTCCCACGAGTTACGTTGGTCCCGTGGGAGGTGTTGGTGCTATCCATGGGGACGTTCGGGGTCTGTTTCGAGTTCTCACCCTCTAACGCCATGTTTTTAAGCCTAAGTGTGGAAATAAGCAAATTACCGTCGTACTCTCAAACCGGGAGACCCGCGGCTGCGGGGTCAGATCCCACGAGTTACGTTGGTCCCGTGGGAGGTGTTGGTGCCACCCACGGGGCCTTTCGGGGGCTGTTTCGAGTTCTCACCCTCTAATGCCATATTTTTAAGCCTAAGTGTGGAAATAAGCAAATTACCGTCGTACTCTCAAACCGGGAGACCCGCGACTGCGGGGTCAGTTCCTACGAGTTACGTTGGTCCCGTGGGAGGTGTTGGTGCCACCCACGAGGACGTTCGGGGGTTGTTTCGAGTTTTCACCTTCTAACGCCATGTTTTTAAACCTAAGTTATGATATATGCAAAATTATCCTCTGATTCTAAAATCGGGAGTCCCGTGATTGTGTGGACTATTCGTACGAGTTACACTGGTTCCGTGCAAGGTGTTGATGCCTCTAACGGGACCGTTTGGTGGATGTTTCGGGTTTCTCCCCGCTAACGCCATGCTTTTAAGCTTAAGTCTACACATTTTCAAATTATCGTCGTATTCCCAAACCGGGAGTCTAAAATATTTTCAACATATTATCTAATAATTATCCCGTACTCCTTCTAATTATCCCATGCTCCTTCTAACATACTATCCAACAACAAGCAACAACCAATAATTATCCAACAGCCAAACCAAACAAAACCAATAATTATCCCGTACTCCTTCTATCATCTAAAAGATTTAATAGATAATTCATATCAATTATATAACTACTTTTGTTAAAGTAAAGCATAGCAGATCTAACCTGCAACAATAGCAATAGGGAATGTTCTTCTCCTTGATCTGAAACAACACATTGTCAATGTAGAACTGTGCTGGAGCATACATGGGAATGTTTTTTACTGGCCGTCTAGCATGCATAACACAATAATTTTTATAAATATAAATTGGAGCTATAGCACACTGATATTAAAATGAGTCCCAACAAAATATACAATATATTCCCCAGAAGCATAGTTAGCTTTATTAAAAAAAATCTAACGAAATCCAAAAAAGCCATTCCAGTAAAACTACAATTTTGGTTGAATTAGGAACATAGCCATTCCGCAAAGTTCAAATTAGACTCACAAAACTAAATCGAATAATTAGAAGAATAATTATATAAAGACATGACATTTCGCGGACAAATCTGAATATGCTTAGAGAGAGTACCTAAGGTCCTTTTCGCAGATGGTCTTGCATTTAAACCTGCATTTCCATTTGGATTTTGAAAACAAAAGCATTAAATAAGTAACATCCTTGGAAGAAGAAAAAAACACGAAAGAAAATTATACAAACACCGACTCGTCCTCTAGAACTGGAACCAATCTGAGGATACTTCAATATAGTCCAATCGAATACATAGTCAAATTGATAACCTACAAAGTGGGACAAAATCAGATATAAAAGATGAGAATATATAACTACCGAAAGCCTAAATACTCATGTAGTACATAAAAAATAAAAATAAAACTCGTTTACATGCTTTAAAAAACTTATAGTTATACTTTCACGAATAAATAAGTCTCGAACAATACCCGATTAAACCCAAGTCATATCAGCAAAGCGAGAGTGGCTAGTCAGTCTCTCACTTTAATAAATCTAAACCGAGCAAATACGCATTTGATATTGCAGGACATGAATTAAAAAAATGCATAACATTGGATATATGCGTATATATGCCCACTTTCAAAATGAATTAGTGAACTTTGACTCTACAAAAATACAGAACATCACTCTTCTTTGCGAATAGGCACAATGCTTCAATGATAAGAAATATGTAAGTGAGCAATTTTGAAAACCTTCAAACTTTGAGGTATTTACTCAAACACTTGGGCACTAATTGCAGGACATTATAACAAAATAATAATAAAAAGTTTGTTTAACTTCAATACGTTACAAATTTTGATTTTAGACTTTAATCCAGATTAATACGTTTATTAGATTTTAGTCATACTAAATTGATTGATTTGGAATAATGTCTAGAATAAAAAATTAGTAATATATTTAAGCAAAAAAACGAATAATAATAATAATAATAATAATAATAATAATAATAATAATAATAATAATAATAATAATAATAATAACGCAAAGCATGAAAATTGTATCTCTATAAACTTCTTGACAAACTAGAGACTACTACGAAGCTCAAACTCACCAATCCTAACAGTTTAGCATTCAACAGCACAGTGTTGAAATTTAATAATCGAACACGCACAGAGTTGAAAGCCAATGAATTTGAAAGTAACATATTGCAAATGGATCGAGTAAAATATTTTCATCCGATTAAAAGGTAATCTAATTCCATGGCCCTTTTTGGTTCGAACCAAAATACTTTTATGCCCTGTTTGTTGAAGTTAAGACAGAGTGATAAAATAGTCATTCAAAATCATTGATCTAAAAATCAATACACACCCAAATATTGATAGATCTGAAAATTTTATTATTGAAACTCAAACAAAGAAAGAAACGATCTTACATGTTTGCTGGAGTCGAATGAAAATGAGTTCTGTAATCATCTCCGGCGAGTAACCAAACCCCATCACCTGAATCTATGTCCAAACCCGAAATCCCAAGCTCAGACCTACCGCCAGCGCATCCCTGACCAAATCGGCGCTGCCATCCCACTTCCTGCAACCCCATGCGACCACCCCAACCTCCGTCCAACCTTTATCGCCCACCGCCTCTCACCCGAAAAGGCCGATTCCAAACCCCCCGACGCGACTCCCTACCGGAACCACTTTCGGTAGATCAGAGCTTTTTTTTTTAAGCAATCAGTGCCATTTTCACGATCGATGAAGGAGGTGAGGAAGTGAGTGCCATTTTTGACGTTGGCTATGTCTTTTTCACAGTTTGGGGAACAAGATGAGAGGGGTAATTGAAAATTTGAGACGAGCTGTATTGTTTTAGGTTTAACGCTAGTCACGGCTTAGAGCCATGACCCATCCACCGCGACCCATTAATGAAGCTCAGTGGGAGGTATACCGCCTATTGGTCACGGTCTATAGCCGTGACCCATAACAAGAAATGGTCACAGCCCATAGCCGTGACCCTCAATCTGTGATGCGCGACCTTTTTTTATCAACCCTAGTGCTTGAATGAGGGATGGTCATGGCCCATAGCGGTGACCCACACCCAGAAATGGTCACGGCCCTAAGCCGTGACCCTCAATGTGTGTACTCTCTTCTTCATCATGCCATGGGTCACGGATTTGGGCCGTGACCCATCCGCGACCAAGCTTGGAGGGAATTTTGGCGCGAGTTTGGCGCCAAGATGGTCACGACTTGGTCACGGCCCAAGTCCGCGACCACCGTGGTCACGGATTTGGGTCGTGACCACTTCGAGAGCATCGATAATTTAGTGTGATAATAAATATGGTCACGCCAAATATTGAGTGGGTCACGGCCCAAGTCCGCGACCAGCTGGTCGCGGACTTGGGTCGTGACCCACTGGGCGTGACCATTCGCAGGATTTGGTGTAGTGCACCAATCTTCGAGAAGTACACGGGGAAAGGTGCAAACCCAAAGGAGCACGTGAAGATATTTATAGAAAGTCTTGGGGACCATTGCAACGATAAGAAACTGTAGTTTATGGAAATTTCAAAGTCCTTGACAGAGAAAGCATACACGTGGTATTCCCACCTGGCCCCAGGAAGTGTGGGTTCTTGGGAAGAGTTACACATTTTGTTCGTATAAAACTTCTTTTTGGCTGAGGATGAGTTTACACTCATGCAGCTAGCACGTGAAAAGCAAAAGCCGAGGAGGATGTTGTGGCCTGTATTAGGAGGTTTCGTGAGCGCTTTGTGGACGTGAGGTAGGAAACACGAGAGGATAAACTTTTGCAAATTTGCACGAAAGGTTTGTTGCCTGAGTATATCTACCATTTATTTAATGAAACACGAGAGGGTACATTTGCAGCGTTCTTGAAAGCAGTGAGGAACATTGACTTGGTGGTTAAGCCTGTACTACCCCCTCCTGCCTTGTCAAACTTTCTACTAAGGCCAGCAGTTGCCTCGGGGAGGGGAGTACCCTCGAGAGTTAATTACGCAGACGATAGGGTTAATGAGGAAAGCAGTGGCAGCCGAGTAAAAAAAAGGGGGAGAGGCAACAAGAGAATATTCGAAGTCGAGGAAGATCCCCCTGAGCTACCTTGCACAGTGGAACAAGCTCTGAACCTGTATGATCTTATGGTTCACAAAAAGGTCTGCAGGTCAGTCAACGTTAGTACATCGCAACTTCCTCAGGAGGACAGGGAGAAACCTCACTATTGTGCACTTCACAATAGGGTGAACCACCATACCAAAGTGTGTTTTTCACTAAGGAGGTTGATTGATCATCATATGAATAATGGAGACATCGAGTTGCCACAAACTAATGTGAACGATAACCCTTTACCACCACATGGAGCCCATATGGGCAGCGCTTTTGATGAAGAGGCTAAACGATTGATGAGAGAGCAGTGGTTCGAAGAGAGTGATTTTGAAGAATCTCTGGAGGAATTCACCATCGAGATGGCTCATCTCCATCTAGATGATGAGGCAGAGGAGGTAGACGAACAAGAGAAATAAGTACATGACCCCTTTGAGGGACTTTGTAGATAGATGGGAGCTTGCTCTCTAGAGGAGGTAAATGCAGTGATAGCATACGATGAGCCTGCGTATAGAGATGTAGAAGAAGTTTCTCAACTAGAAGATGAACAAGCATACCCATGGGTCGAATGCGTGGCAGTTGCTCGCTCACCAAAGTTTAGTTGGTTCTTCGATCAAGTTGGCTTCCTTGAGGACTCGCGGTTGTAGGTTACGCGAACCATCTTGGAACTCGCAAAGAAAAACATAGTGCCACACCTAAAATGGAAGGGGCCTATGGCCAAGCTTATGAGAAGGTACCTCTCTGAAGTCACGTTCTCGGAAGCTGACAGATTAATCAAGTATCCCCACAATAGACCCTTGTATGTTACGGCATTTGTAAATGATTGTGTTTTCTTGCGTGTTTTGTTGGACGGGGGAACATCCATCAATATAATGCCTATTGGGTCCTTTTACGCTACTGGACCGTCGAAGACAATGATAGTACCCCATTCATTGGCAATCTCATGGTATGAAAATCAGTCGTCTAAGATGACGGGTTACATCAACGTAGGCATCACGATGGGAAATATCACCTCTCATATCAAATTCCATATCATGAACTATGAGCCATCATACTAACTTATAGTAGGTAGAGTATGGATACACAACCATTGGTTGGTGCCCTCTACATATCATCAGTGCGTTAAGGCAAATAGGTGGTGATTCGAGCTACCAATAAACCCTTTGCAAATGAGGAAGCTCATATGGTAGACATCGTTTTCTATAAAGATCTGGAAGAAGAAGCTATAATGGTAACGAGGTACATCGAGGGAGCAAGGGTCCCGTCCACTCGAGAAAGGGTGTGAGCACCCGCCCGAACGATGGTGGACTACAAAGAGGAATGCAAATTGAGTGTAGCGAGGCCCTATAGTCTATTGAGGTAGCTTTGAGATCGAATGATCCCATGTATTAATCCGATCGAACACCAAGTTTAGACTCAGAGCATCCTTTGTAGGCGAACGGTGAGAGAGGTGGACGAGAGTCACAAGAAGAGGCCCTTGAAAGAAGAGGTGGCCTGACAGTGTAAGCGGGTAGTTTTGCCTAGCGGCAGAATTATCTACAAGTTATGAAAGTGTGAGCGAGCAACTGAAGGTATAAACGATGAGGTTGACCCGGTTCATGAACGCTTCCTGGTGGATAACCAGGGGCAATGTTTGGTGATTGATAACTCTGGAATGTAAGAGTTTGTAGAAGATATAGAAGAATATTCTGAGTGCATAAAGGACAGTCCCAGGACACAGATCCAAGAGTTGGAGAAAATTGACACATCCAAAGATGGCGATGATCCTAACCCCATATTTATCTCGAAGGATCTGGAGGGAGAGCCTCGAGAGGAGTTGATCGAATTGCTGTTATAGTTTAAAGACGTCTTCATGTGGAAGTACACCGAGATGCCTGGGGTAGACAAGGAAGTGAGCTGTCACAGGTTGAACATTTTTCCATTAGCTATCCCTATAAAGCAGGCCACCCGAATGTATAAGGCGATTTGTGGTAAATCGTCAAGGGGTGTAAATGGACTTGGACAAACGTTGGGCCATCCTTGATATGCTAAGACCAAATTCAGCAAGGGAATTGAAAAGATTCCTTGGCAAAGTCTCCTACTTGAGAAAGTTTGTCCTAGGGCTAGCCGAGGTAACACACCCGTGATGGAGTTGTTGATAAAGGGCATGAAGTTCGCATAGGAGGCGATGCACTAAGACGCTATGGACAAGCTGGAAGTGATCCTTACTTCTCCTCAAACGATGATCCCCCCGAAGGCAGGTATCCCTTTACGTCTATATCTTATATCAACTGAACGATCTATTGGTGCTTTATTGGCCCAAGAGATGGACGGTGTAGAGAAACATGTTTATTACCTGAGTAGAATCATACATAGGCCTGAGGTCAGATATACTAGTATTGAGAGGCATTGTTTAACTCTTGTATTTGTAGCGCAAAAACTTAGGCACTACCTACTATCATTCACATTCCATATTGTAACTAGGTGTGATCCTATAAATTTGTGGCTTGTTAGAACTGTGCTAATAGGAAAGGAAACTCGATGGTTCATAATCCTCTCAGCGTATGGTCTCAAGTGTGTGGTCCCCCAAGCCATCAAGAACCAAGCATATGCGGATTTACTGGCTATCTTTCCCTCGAGAATGTTCGATTTACCTGTTGAATAACTCCTGCGTGAAGATCTCTAAGCCAACTTTATAGTATCCAACCTGGACAAGTGGAGTATGGAATTTGGCGGCTCTTCGGCCGAGAGAAAAGGGGGAGCTAGAGTCATTTTACGAAGAGATGGCGAAGAGGTTCGTCCATCTTTCAAGATGGAGTTTAAATGTTTGAATAATGATGCCGAATACGAAGAACTAATCTTGGGGTTGCTCAAAGTTCTCTGAAGAGGTATCCAAGTCCTGACGATAAAGGGGGACTCCAACTTAGTAGTGAAATAGGTAACTGGTGAATTCTTCCTGAAGCATATGAGCCCGACGCCCTACAGAATGATCATTCAGCGGTTGCTCGGGCAGTTCGAAGTGGTAAAGATCAAGAGGCATCCCCGAACGATGAACCGACATGCTGATGCTTATGCCACTATTGCCTTTGATTGAGAATCAATGGTGGTTTGGATCACAAAGAGGACAGCTCCCTCGACGGTGTTAAAAATCTTTCTCACAGATGACAAGGATGATTGGAGGGCCGAGATTAGAAAGCAAATGGAGAGAGGCTAAGGGCCACTGAGCTTAGTTGACCTGGCACAATACTTTGTCACCAGGGGCAACTTATACTACAAAAATAATAGGGGCTAGCTGTTTAGATGTGTGGACCCTGAGGAAGCCAAAAGAAGATTGATCGAGGTGCATGAAGACAACTGTGAAACCATCGAGATCCCTTTGTACAAAAGAGTACAACGGGCAAGGTATTTTTGGACTTCGATGAAACAAGATTCTGTACCAATACAAAGAGAGTGTGCGAAGTGTTGTCTGTTCTATCAGGGAGCAGAGTGCAATTTCAATGATCAACCTCAAGATTGGAGGCAATCGTATATGAATTTGTTGATAGAGGGAGTAATGCCTACGGACAAAGAGGATGCCACCAAAGTGAGGAGGTGAGAACCCAGGTACTTTGTGCAAGAAGGGAAGTTGTACCGACAGGGCTACCATGACAGGCCCCTAAGGTGCATAAGAGGGGAGGAGGCCGAAGAAGTGCTGAAGGAAGCTCACAAGATGGGCCACATCGGAGGAGCCAAACTCTACAATCAACTCATGACTTTGGGATAGGGGTGTAAGCGGTACGGGTTTTTACCGTACCGTACTATTTTGGTCCGAAAAAAAATGGTTTTGGTTTCATAATATGAAATACCAAAAACCGATTTTACCGAAACCAAAAATACCGTAAAAAGTTTGGTTGGTTTTGGTTTTTAGATATAAAAAACTGATTTACCAAATTACCGTACCGATTTACCGTACCGATGTACTGTACCGAAATTACCAAATTTATCGTACCAAAATACCGTACCAAATTTACCACATGTTAGTACACCAATTACCAAATAAATTTTATATTTTAAAAAATATATATATTCTAAATTATTAAGACCCTCCATTCATTTAAACCCATCTCATCCATTCCTCTTAATATAAAAGACAAACCCTAAATGTTTCTCACATTCACAACCACAACAAATTAGCCGCTACCACATGGAGCAAACAAGAAAAAGGTAAAAAAAACCTTCCCTCTTTGTCTTCCCCACTTGCATCCGGCCTCCCATCTCCGATCGTTCATTTTTTTTCTTGTTCTGTGTTTTGTTGTTACTTTCTCCGATTGTAACTAGAACATGCTACTATTATGTTACTTCCGTGTTTTTTTTCTTGTTCCGTGTTTGCTGTTGCTTGCTCCGATTGCTCCGTGTTTTGCTGCTGTTACTTTGTTCATTTTGCTGTTGTTGCTTTGTTCATTTTGCTTGCTCCGATTTTGCTCCGTGTTTTGCTGCTGTTACTTTGTTCTTTTATATATAAGTCTATGTTCTTTTTTTGTTTTTTTTGTTGTTGCTTGATGTGTATAAACATGGCCTTTTTTGTGATCAATCTGTTTTTTTTTTACTATTTAAAGTCTTTTTTTTTTAATTTGTAGGTTTTAATCTTAATCAACAATGGTTTTGAAAGACAATGTTTGTGGGCTCATGGTTTTGTAGTGCAATTTATATTTGATTCAAGTTTTAACGAATGAATTTAACCGGATTAAGTGAGTTTGAAATGTTGTACTGAAACTTAACTCGAATTTATCGAAATCATAATATCAAAACTTGTACCGGATTTACTGAATGCATAAAATCAGCTTGGTGGTTTTGGTATTTATCGAGATGAAACTAAAAAGAAACCGAAATTAACGAAACCAAAATAAAACCGAAATTACCGAAAATACCGAAATACCGGGCGGTTTGGTTTTGGTTTCCATTTTGATGTACCGCCGGGTAAATTCAGTACAAACGGTTTTACCATCCAAATTATGGTTTTGGTACTGGTAAGGGGTCGTTACCGACCAAACCGTACCGCTTCCACCCCTACTTTGGGATATTATTGGCCTATAATAGAGAAAAATTCGGCGGAGTTCGTTCGTAAGTGTAAAGCTTGTTAACTGTATGGGAATATTGATTGGGCATAAATATTGTACATTTATCCCCCTAATTTCAGTACTTTTGTGAACCCGAATGATGTAACATATATGGATTTGATTCACTTTTATGCTTCTAACCTTTTTGGCGAGTATTGCGTGTTTCGTGCTTCTCCTATTGGTTTTACAGGTTAATTATGCAAGCAGTGCAAAGGAGGAAACAAGACTGTGCAAGAAAAGCTAAGAAGGCAAGTTCAAGGGCATGTCGGTAATTTTGCAGCCCGATCCGGAAGAAGAAGTCAACTGGGAAGTTGAAGAGCTCGGAAAAATGAGAACACTGGAAGAAACGGCACCCAAATCCGAGCTACGGTTGAAAAGTTATGCTCAGTTGAAGTTGAAGAAAAATCCAAGAAAAGAAGAGAAACCAGAAAAAAATCTAAGTGTTGAGAGCAAGGCCAGGCTGGTACATGCGAACCCCACCCCGAACCGGTTCAGAGGGGCGAACCGGTTCGCTGTACCTCCGAACCGGTTCGCTGTACCTGACACGCAAATTTTGTATTTTATTCTGATTTATCCCCAAGTCTCCTAATAGGTTTTAAATACTGAATACTTGTGGGGAACGAAGGCATTAACCTAGGAGCAGCTTTTAGGGTTATTTGGAGAGAGTTTTTGATAGAGAAAAAGGAGAGGAACATCTAGGAACATCAAGGGCACAAATTACTTCAAGAATTCATTGTTTCGGGTTTGTTTTTGCAAGTTTTAATTCAAGATTCTTGTTTCTTATTATTGTTCTTGCATGCTTTGTTTTCCCATTAGATTCAACTTGTTTTCGCATTCATAATACGTATTTACATGTTTCTAGTCAGTTTCATCATGAATTCCTACACATGCAACGTCATTATTTCATGCATTAGTGAATTTAACATGTCCGGCTAGGTTTTTCAAGGTTGGGATGCATGAACCCAACCTGATGTGTTAGTGCATGCGTATAACGTCGATCCGCTGAATTTAATGATTAATTTAAATCATATCGCGTAATTTCATAAGAATTGTAGATCTTTATATCTCGTTTGCCTATGGGTACTCGTGATGATTTAGAGTACAATTTGAGTGTAATTACCGCGATACCGATTTACTCATCCTCAGATTAGGTATGACGCGGGCTTGAACCTCGTATACATAATGCTTGGGAGTACTAAATTCCGGGTTTGAATTAATCGGATAAAGTTATGATCAACGTTGTCACTGCATTACACTAGGGTTGGGGGATTGTATTCCCATCCTATTTTCTCATCATTTAAGTTTAGCAATTTCAATTTAATTCTTCATTCTTCATTTAGATAATTTAGTTAGTTGCATATTTTATCATAGTTTTATAATTGCATTTAGTGTAATCCATCCCAAAAAACCAAAATCAAATCTTTTTCTTTCTTTTTAGAGTCATCGTTAGGATTCCTCCGTCTTATCCCGTCGTCACAACCCCGTTGTCCTTTTTCCCTGAGGATCGATACCCGACTTGTCGGATTATTACTTGAACGACAGGCTTACACTTGAGCCTAGAGAGTACACACTTTAGAGACACATTCTGAGTCGTGTCAAGTTTTTGGCGCCGTTGCTGGGGAATTAGGTAGACTTAGGATTAGATCGAGTTAATCCAAAGCTTTGACCAAAAAATTTCAAAAATCAAAAAAAAAAAAATCAAAAAAATAATAAAAAGCACAAAAAAATTCATAATCATCATCTCTCCTGAACTTAATGCAAAATTCTGAAACCACTCCCACACCCCATAATACTCCAACCAGCATTCACGAAAATCCACTTGTTGAGTATAATCCCGATAGTCCCCACACTCCGAACGCCCCACAGTTCTGGATCCCACCTCCCACACCGTCACACTCAATCTCTAGCAACACTCCCTTCTCCTTCGTAGGACACACGTCACCCAGTGAGAGCGCCGAATCGTCGAGTGAGAGGGAAATGTCGCAGTATAGCAATGCAGCTACCGGTGAGGACGAGCCCCCGTACCGCCCGTTGAGAGAATTTTTATATCCCGAGCGCACTGTCACTCCGGGATGCATTATACTCCCGTATAATGCCGGGCAGTTTCGTTTCAAAAATGGGATGATCCAGATGCTACCACATTACCACGGTATGGATTCTGAAAAGCCATACCTCCATATAAGGGAATTTGAGGACGTGTGTGATACTCTCAATGATCAAACCTGCACACAAGAGGTAATCCGCCTCAAACTCTTCCCCTTCTCGCTTAAAGATAAAGCTAAAGCTTGGCTATGGTCTTTACCTCCAAGCTCGATTCCATCCTGGAATGAGCTACAGTCTAAATTTCTCAAGAAGTTCTTCCCAACGCATCGAACAATATCTATAAAGGCTCAAATTCAAGCATTCAGGCAACAAGAAAATGAGCCGTTCCATCGATGTTATGAACGTTTCAACGAGTTAGTGGCTTCATGCCCCCATCATGGATTCGACCCATCGCAAATCATCTCCTTTATCTACAATGGGTTGAATCTTAACTCTAAACAGCTTGTTGAAACCATGGGAAGTGGTCCATTTGTCGATCTAGATGCCCATGACGCTAATCTTCACATGAGGTATGTCGTCGAGACTACCCAATCCTGGGATACCTCTGATCCGAACGCTCAAAACCGAAATCGACAATCTACCACCGCTCCGTCGACGTCCGGTCTATTCCACGTAGATAAGAATTCTATGTTGGACTGTCGGTTGGACACCATTGAGAAAGGACTGCGAGACTTATGTGAGGTAGTTGGATCTATCAAAAATCCTATCGTAACGGTGTGTGCGATTTGTGAGGCGGGACATTCAACTGAGGAATGCCCGACGATACCCGCCTGCAAAGTAATATTACAAGAGCAAGTTAGTGGGATAGGAGGCTTTAAGGGTAATTTCGGTGTCCCGCACGGAAATTCATACAACCCTTCGTGGAAAAACCATCCCGGTTTTAGCTACGGGCAACAACACGCCGCAATGAACCCTCTTTCGCATGTTGCCCCTCCTCCTCCACAACAATTTCAACAAGCTCCACACATGCAAGGACATGTGCAAGCACCACCACCTCATGGAAATTATATCCCGCCACAGCGGAGAACTCTCGAGGATACTGTGAATCAATTCATCGCAAGTCAGGCCGCAACCAATGCCAAGTATGATCGTCTCATTGGCGACCTAAATGCAAACCTGTCTAAGATACAATCCTCGTTGAGTGTTCAAGAGAAGGGCAAATTCCCTGCCCAAGGCCAACGACCTCCCCAAGGTCAGACTAGTGTTAGCTCCACATCCACTGAACATCAGGAGCAATGTCAAGCAGTGACCACTCTTCGTAGTGGAAGAGTCATGGATTTATCACCTCCTCCACACGACACAACAAAAGACAAGGAGATTTCTCCCGGCACGAAAGAGGCCGAAGATGTCCCCTTGGACGAGAGTGATAAGGAAGACACTAGTGAGCCTGAGGTGGTAGTGAAACCACCCTCCGCAACACCATTTCCTCGAAGATTGATTCCTACTCAAAAAGGGACTCCACGTGATGAAGTGCTAGAAGTACTAAAGCAAGTGAAGCTGAATCTACCCTTCCTTGATGCCATCAAACAAATTCCAGCCTACGGCAAAGTTATCAAAGATTTGTTGACGGTAAAAAGGAGGATGAAAGTTAAAAAGAACGTCTTTCTAGCCCAGAACGTGAGTTCCATTCTGCTAAATGATCTCCCGCCTAAATTTAAAGATCCCGGTGCACCCACCATATCATGTATCATTGGAGATAATAAAATTGAGAAAGCCTTACTTGACTTGGGAGCAAGCGTAAACATCCTTCCTTACTCCATTTATAGGCAACTTGACTTGGGCGACCTGAATCCCACAAAGGTCACTCTCCAATTGGCGGATCGATCAGTGAAGATTCCACGAGGCATAGTCGAGGACGTGATTGTCCAAGTGGACACTTTCTACTTCCCGGTAGACTTTGTCATTTGGGACACGGAGCCCTCCTTTAACTCAAGCAACCATGTTCCCATCATCCTTGGTCGCCCTTTCTTAGCTACACCTAATGCAATCATCAACACAAGAAATGGGCGAATGCAGCTCACCTTTGGGAACATGACCTTGGAAACCAACATCTTCCACATAGCCCAAAATGCAGGGGAGGAAGATGATCTTCACGCGGTGAACCTCATAGATGAGGTAGTAGAAGAGTACTTCGAAGAAACTTTTTATGGCGACGCCTTAGAGTCATGTTTAGTGACGAGCTATGAGTGTGAGGGGACGTCTACCCACTTCGAGAGGGATGTTGGAAGGTTGAGAGAATTACTCGATGAGAGTGCGTCGGACGAGGACGTGAGAGAGATTGATTGGGTTTCTAGATTCGAGGAACTACCTCCGAGGGATACACATATGGCTCCTTCCAGTGAAAAATTTTCAACCCTCGAATTAAAGAAACTCCCCTCCCATATCAAATATGCATACCTAGGAGAGGATGAGACATTTTCTATTGTTATATCCTCTAGCCTAAACGAAGGGCAGGAGGGCAAATTGATGAGAATTCTGAGGAAGCACCAGGGTGCTTTTGGTTGGTGTATAGCTGATTTGAAAGCGATAAGTCCTTTGATTTTCACCCACAAGATTCATCTCGAAGAGGATATCAAGCCCTCTAGAGAAATGCAAAGAAGACTGAATCCCAATATGAAAGAAGTTGTGAGAACCGAGATCATCAAACTATTGGATGCCGGGATTATCTACCCAATCTCGGATAGCAAAGGGGTGAGCCCTATTCAAGTTGTCCCGAAGAAGTTGGGTATAACTATGATTGAGAATACCAAGGGAGAGCTTGTCCCCCAACGCACCACCACCGGGTGGCGTGTTTGCATTGATTACCGGAAACTCAATGCGAGAACAAGAAAAGACCATTTCCCCTTGCCATTCATTGATCAAATGCTGGAGAGAGTTGCGGGCCACCCTTACTATTGCTTCCTTGATGGTTATTCCGGATATAACCAAATTGAGGTAGATGTACTTGACCAAGAGAAGACGACGTTCACTTGCCCTTTTGGTACGTTTGCCTACAAACGTATGCCATTTGGCTTGTGTAATGCACCCGCGACCTTTCAAAGGTGCATGTTGAGCTTATTTAGCGACATGGTCGAGAGAGGACTCGAGGTGTTCATGGACGATTTCAGCATTTTTGGCACCTCTTTCGATCATTGTTTAGAAAAATTGGAAAAAGTACTTACCCGGTGTGTGGACAAGAACTTAGTGCTGAATTGGGAGAAGCGCCATTTCATGGTCACTGAGGGAATAGTTCTTGGTCACATAGTATCATCCAAGGGCATAGAAGTTGATAGGGCTAAGATAGATGTCATAGCTGACCTTCCCCCACCGAGATCGCTTAAAGACGTGCGCTCATTCTTGGGCCACGCCGGGTTTTATCGAAGGTTCATTAAGGACTTTAGCGCCATCGCTAGACCCTTAAGTAATCTTCTCATGAAGGATAACCCGTTTGAGTGGACCGAGGCATGCCAAAGCTCCTTTGATAAATTAAAGAACATGCTCGTGTCCTCTCCCATTATGCAAGTTCCGGATTGGTCCCTACCGTTCGAACTTATGTGTGATGCGAGCGATTACGCGATTGGGGCCGTTTTGGGCCAACGTAAAGATAAGCAAGCTCATGCCATCTACTACGCTAGCCGGACCCTTGTCGGACCTCAACTCAACTACTCTACCACGGAGAAGGAGTTGCTAGCTGTAGTCTTTGCCCTTGATAAGTTCAGATCGTATCTTATTGGTTCTCCTATCACTGTCTTCACCGACCACGCGGCTTTAAAATATCTACTTGCGAAGAAAGACGCCAAGCCGCGCCTCATAAGGTGGATCCTACTCCTACAAGAGTTTAATCTCTCCATCAAAGACAAGAAAGGATTAGAAAACGTCGTGGCCGACCACTTATCTCGGCTCTCGTCCGACGTACCTAGTGATCCCATACCCATAGATGAGCACTTTTCGGATGAGCAACTATTTGCCACCTCTTCCCATCCCTGGTTTGCGGACATAGTAAACTATCTAGTCACGGGAGCCGTCCCTCCCGATTGGACACCGCAAGATAAGAAGAGGTTTCTTAATTGGTCGCGCATGTTCTTTTACGATGATCCCTTCCTTTTTAAATATTGCGCCGACCAAATCATCCGACGATGTGTACCGAATGACGAGATTCCAAAGGTCATCCAGTTTTGTCATTCGGAAGCTTGTGGAGGCCACTTCTCGGCGAAAAAGACGGCCGCTAAAATTCTGCAATGCGGCCTCTATTGGCCCACAATCTTCCGGGATGCGAATGACGCTTGTAAGTCATGTAATAGGTGCCAACGAATGGGAGCCATTTCTCAACGCGACATGATGCCCCTTACCCCCATACTCATCATTGAGATATTCGATTGTTGGGGTATTGACTTCATGGGTCCCTTCCCCCCATCCTTTGGTTTCCTATACATCCTAGTCGCGGTAGACTACGTTTCTAAATGGGTAGAAGCTATAGCTACTAAGACTAATGACAACAAGGTGGTGATAAAGTTTCTACAGGAACACATACTTTCTCGCTTCGGAGCACCGAAAGCGATAATTAGCGATAATGGCACGCACTTTTGCAATAGGCCATTTGAGAAGCTCATGAGAAAGTATGGGGTCGTCCACAAGGTTGAGACGACATATCACCCACAAACGAATGGGCAGGCCGAGCTAGAGAATCGGGAGATCAAGAACATTCTTGAAAAGACCGTCAATCCTACCCGGAAAGATTGGTCCCTTAGATTGACCGACGCACTTTGGGCCTATCGTACCACGTTTAAAAATCAACTTGGAATGTCCCCTTTCCGTTTTGTGTATGGCAAACCTTGTCATCTTCCTGTTGAGCTCGAACACAAAGCGTATTGGGCAATTAAGCAATTGAACTATGCCTTGGACAAGGCCGGTGAAGCCCGTAAGCTACAATTGATTGAGTTAGAAGAACTACGCAATGATGCGTATGAGAATGCTAAAATTTCAAAGGAGAGGATGAAACTTGCTCATGATAGCATCATTCGAAGAAAAGAGTTTCATCCCGGGCAAAAAGTTCTTCTATACAACTCTCGGCTTCACCTCTTCCCAGGCAAGCTGCGGTCACGATGGTCTGGCCCGTTCGTCGTAAAGAACGTTTTTACCCATGGAGCTGTTGAACTAAACGATTTAAAAGGGGAAAACACGTTCAAGGTAAATGGACAACGCCTAAATCCATACCTAGAGGCGTTTGTGGATGAGGTCGACACGATTTGGTTGTCGGACCCTGTTTACGGGGTCAATTGAGCTAAGCGAGTAAGTTCGTCGCACCCCCAACGCGTATGGGGTGACTTTGTGTGTAAAATAGTCATGTGTAAATAGGTTAGTTAGGAGTCCGGAGCCTGCGTTGCATGAGAGATAGGTTAGCACGTTTTTCAAGGGTGCTAGCACGCTTTTCGAGGTCGTATTCGAGGAAGGTTTTGAGAGCCCGAGGGTCTAGAAGGTTTTTAGGGGCATTATGCACAAGTTAGGGGATGAGAGAGCACTTAGAAATGGAGATAAGAGTGAATTTCAGCGATTGGACCAGCCTGGTACCCCCGAACCGGTTCGCTGTACCTCCGAACCGGTTCGGAGGGGCGAATCGGTTCGCTGTACCCCCGAACCGGTTCGCATGTACCTGTCAGGTTCTTCTCCCCTTTTCCTCCAAGTTCATTCCCTTTCCCTCCATTCTTTCCCCCTTCTTCCCCCTTCGTTTTTCTTCCCTCCAAATCCTTCCCTCCTTCCCAAATTCATCCCAATTCATTCCCTCCACCCTCTCCTTCCCAACCTTTCATATTTCCCACCAAAAACACACCCCTTCACACCTATAAATACACCCCACCCCTCCTCCATTTTCCACACCAAAACATTCTCCCTCACTCTCTTCTCTCCCATATTTTCTCCCATAATTTCTCCCTCTCTCTCCCTCTTTTCCATCAAAATGCAGCGCCGCACCGCTCCCCGCCCAAAGAAATATGATGAGACCACCATACTTGATGACCCGGGTAGGGGGGTATTCCGATGAGTCCAAGAACGCCATTGGTCCGAGATCTACTTCTCCTCCATGCGCGCCATTCACATCGAGCGTTTCGTGGATTGGGACACCCTTCCGGGCGAAGTCACCGCCCTTTTTGACCGCCGTGGGTGGTGCTCTTTCCTCGCCCCGACGTGCAATAACGTTTTTGATACCGCCATTCGTCAATTCTATGCGACCTTGGTTCGCAAGTCTTCCACACTTCACGAGGCTTATCTCAACGGTATCACTATTCCCTTCTCGGCAGCTCTTATTGCACGCAAAATGCGTGCCAAAGGGGTGATCCTCCCCGTGCCCTTCCAATACCCCAACAATGGTGCCCCACACTCAAAAGACGAATGCGTTGCCCTCATGGCACCCGGGGCGGAATGGACACGCGAATCCTTCCCCATTGGTGGTTTGGCCGCCACGGTCCGCTTCACTCACATCATTGTTTGTGGTGCCATCCACCAAACCACCAATGACTCGGTGGTCCGGTCCCGTCACGCCAATTTCCTCTACTATTTTTTGGACCCCGAGAGCACCATCAACCTTGCCCAAGTCTTCTACGTGGATATCCTCAATACCACCTATGACAAAACCGGCAAGGTGGCACTCCCATACGCCCGTTTCATTACGGAGCTCTTGATGGATGCGGGAGTGGATGAACCCGGAAACCAAATTCGACTTCCTCGCCCCGTAGGCGGCACGTCCACAACTCGAAGTGAGCGCCAAATGCGCGTGGCTCACCCCGACCGTCCTATTCACGAGGAGGACGTGGCCGAGGAAGGTCCCGATGACCCCATGATGGATGTAGACGAGGAAGAATTTGAGGATGATGAGGAGGATTCTGATTTCGAGCTCCCAGGGGCAAACTTCGATAGGCGCCTTTCAGCGGTTGAGTCCCGTCTCGATGGGTTCATCAACCAATACAATCAAGATCAAGCGGCTTACCGGAGGGACACCCGGATGATGTATCAACTCCAAGTCCACCTTCACCAGCTCAACTTTGGTGGTCCTCCTCCCCCCTTCTTTTATGACCCATATGACCCGAATGCACCAAGCTACTCCCACCCACCTCCCCCATGAGCGTTTATTGTTTTTATCTTTTGGTTTAATTGTTAGTGGTGGTAGGGCTTTCACATTGTTCACAGTTGATTTTTTCCTTTTTTTTATGTAACACAGGCTTCTATTTTGTTATTATACAATCTTGCATTTTTTTCATATTTGTTTGTTTTATTTTTTCCGCACTTTTTATTCACCTTAAGTTAGATTTTAGTCCTTTTTGCTTGAGGACAATGCAAAAGTCTAAGTTAGGGGGGTCACAAGTGCGTATTTCTAAAACTTCACAAATTTTCAAAAATGCCCAAAATTTCCAAAAAAATCATAAAATTTTGAAAAATCCAAAAATATTTTTGTTCAAAATAAATAAAAATTGGAATTCAAATTTTTCAAAAATATCATTAAAAGTCAAATTGGAGTCTCAAATTGTAAATATTCAACATACACAAAGCCGAAATTGACCAAAGATGGAAATTGAGCGAAAATTGACGACTTAACGAATAAATGTGGAGATTAATAAACCCGGTGAGATTCTAGCCTATCACGTTTTGCGAGTTTTTTTTAATCAATCCGAGTTAATTGTTAACTCAAAGTCCTTTTTAGCGCTTAATAAGTTGTCAAGGATCTCAATCCTTTCATTTTGATCGGTTTTAAAAAAAATGTGTGCAATGTTGCCTTGAAAATCGTGCCAAATTAGTCTCTAAACTTAAATTCACCTCGAAACGCATATGGTAACGCAATTGACATTTTGGACAATGAAGTAGGCCCTCGTTTGTCACCCCAAAAATATTGGCCAGAAAAAGTAGCGAAAAATTACCCTTTTTGTAACCCAAATTGAGCCGAATAAATTTTTCCCTTCGTTTGACAACCCAAAAAAAAAACCCAAAATGGCCCGGAATTGTGAAAGTTGAAAAATCCCAGAATTTGAGTCCGAAGAGTGCATAAAAAGGGGCAAGAGAAAAAAATAAATATGCTCAACAAAAATAGTGAGAAAAGAAAAGGGGTGAAAAACAGAAAAAAAAAATAGAGAAAAAGAAGAAAAAAATGAGCAATAGCCCAGAAAAAGCACCAACGGACATCATAAATAACTTTTCCAATTCCAACCTTCCCTACCATTTTCATTTGACCCAATGCAACCTTTAACCCGAAAAAGTCCTAACCGAGTCCAAATTGCGAAAATTGAGTACCGCGTGGAGAGTTAATACAACAAAAGATAATATAAGAGGTTAAATGCGCGAAGTAGAGGCGATGTTCCCGTTTTTAAAACCGTAATCCGTTAAAGAGATCCCTTCACCATAAAATTTCCGTCTTTCTAAATGCATGCGTGTATTTGCTTCCATTATATTTACTCCTTATATCACGCATGCCGAGAGAATAGCCATAATCCGAGAGATTCGTTTGTGAGTGCATTCCATGAGAATTTGAAATCAAAACGAACTTTCGAATAAGTAACGTAGTGATCAATCGGTGGAAATTGGCGGTTATATTTCCGACTTCGCACACACACACTACGGTTTGAGACTTGTAAATATGACTTGATGATGACTATTTTATGGAAAAGTTTGAATTGTACAATTTTTGCGTATTTTGAATTTTCTTTGAGTCGAATTTTGTGGGTATATTCACTGCAAACCCTCACGAGACACAACTCGTCCTACTAGGGTAACCTAGAGGTTTAGAGGCTTGTTGCATACGCTAAATGCAATCGCTTGCCCGCGAAAGTGGTACTCTATCCCAATAAAGTCCTTGAAGTGTCCTTAACTCTTACTTTCATTCTTTTACATTGCTCTGGACGCGCAAAGTTCTAAGTTAGGGGGGTTTGATTGGGCATAAATATTGTACATTTATCCCCCTAATTTCAGTACTTTTGTGAACCCGAATGATGTAACATATATGGATTTGATTCACTTTTATTCTTCTAACCTTCTTGGTGAGTATTGCGTGTTTCGTGCTTCTCCTATTGGTTTTACAGGTTAATTATGCAAGCAGTGCAAAGGAGGAAACAAGACTGTGCAAGAAAAGCTAAGAAGGCAAGTTCAAGGGCATGTCGGTAATTTTTCAGCCCGATCCGGAAGAAGAAGTCAATTGGGAAGTTGAAGAGCTCGGAACAACGAGAACACTGGAAGAAACGGCACCCAAATCCGAGCTACGGTTGAAAAGTTATGCTCAGTTGAAGTTGAAGAAAAATCCAAGAAAAGAAGAGAAACCAGAAAAAAATCTAAGTGTTGAGAGCAAGGCCAGGCTGGTACATGCGAACCCCACCCCGAACCGGTTCGAAGGGGCGAACCGGTTCGCTGTACCTCCGAACCGGTTCGCTGTACCTGACACACGAATTTTGTATTTTATTCTGATTTATCCCCAAGTCTCCTAATAGGTTTTAAATACTGAATACTTGTGGGGAACGAAGGCATTAACCTAGGAGCAGCTTTTAGGGTTATTTGGAGAGAATTTTTGATAGAGAAAAAGGAGAGGAACATCTAGGAACATCAAGGGCACAAATTACTTCAAGAATTCATTGTTTCGGGTTTGTTTTTGCAAGTTTTAATTCAAGATTCTTGTTTCTTATTATTGTTCTTGCATGCTTTGTTTTCCCATTAGATTCAACTTGTTTTCGCATTCATAATACGTATTTACATGTTTCTAGTCAGTTTCATCATGAATTCCTACACATGCAACGTCATTATTTCATGCATTAGTGAATTTAACATGTCCGGCTAGGTTTTTCAAGGTTGGGATGCATGAACCCAACCTGATGTGTTAGTGCATGCGTATAACGTCGATCCGCTGAATTTAATGATTAATTTAAATCGTATCGCGTAATTTCATAAGAATTGTAGATCTTTATATCTCGTTTGCCTATGGGTACTCGTGATGATTTAGAGTACAATTTGAGTGTAATTACCGCGATACCGATTTACTCATCCTCAGATTAGGTATGACGCGGGCTTGAACCTCGTATACATAATGCTTGGGAGTACTAAATTCCGGGTTTGAATTAATCGGATAAATTTATGATCAACGTTGTCACTGCATTACACTAGGGTTGGGGGATTGTATTCCCATCCTATTTTCTCATCATTTAAGTTTAGCAATTTCAATTTAATTCTTCATTCTTCATTTAGATAATTTAGTTAGTTGCATATTTTATCATAGTTTCATAATTGCATTTAGTGTAATCCCTCCCAAAAAACCAAAATCAAATCTTTTCCTTTCTTTTTAGAGTCATCGTTAGGATTCCTCCGTCTTATCCCGTCGTCACAACCCCGTTGTCCTTTTTCCCTGAGGATCGATACCCGACTTGTCGGATTATTACTTGAACGACAGGCTTGCACTTGAGCCTAGAGAGTACACACTTTAGAGACACATTCTGAGTCGTGTCAAATATGATCCACGCTCCTTCGGTGGACCTATATTCTCTCTCTATGCCTTTTTCGTTTCAAACTTGGGCGTTCGATCTGGTGGGGGCCGTAAACCCTTCGTCGCGAGGAAAGATCTAGATTCTGGTAGCCACAGAGTGCTTTACAAAGTGGGCAGAAGCCATACCGCTCAAGAAAGCCATAGTAGGGGTAGTGGCCCGATTCATGAAGCAATACATTATCTGCCGATTTGGTATCCCGAAAGTGTTTTTATCAGATAATGACACGTCGTTCGTGAATAGCGAAGTGAGTTTGCTAACGGACAAGTACTCCATTATCCATTATAAGTCAACGGTAGCATACCCGAAGTGCAATGGGCAGGTAGAGGCCACCAACAAGACCTTAGTAAATATCTTGGTAAAGATGTTAGAAGATTTTCCGGGCATATGGAACGACAAGATCCCCGAAGTACTTTGGGCCTACCGAACAACAAAGAGAAAACCAATGGGATATACCCCATTTTCCTTAGTGATTGGGGCATAAGTATCTTTACCAGTTGAACTGAAGGTACCTTCCGCCCGCTACAACTTGCGAAGTGTCGTGCTCCCTAAGAGTCGGCACGTGCAAATCGAAGCACTAGAAGAGCATCGGGACAATGCAGCGAGACACTTCGCGATGTATAGAAATCAGTTATCTAGATCCTATTACCAATTGGTGAGATCGAGGAAGTTTAAAGAGGGGGACTTGGTTCTAAAAGCATGCACCAGGCACATTAGGGGTTTGTCATTGCCCAAGTTTGAGGCCAACTGGGAAGGACCTTACATCCTTCTAGTAGCTCATAATTCGGGTTATCGTGAGATATCCAAGGTGGAGGACAATGTTACTTTCAAACTTAACAACAAGTGGCTGAAGATATACCATGTTTAAATGTACGTTTTGCCAACACCTCAGTTTATTGCATTGTATCTTGTTAATGTTTGTTTGAAAGGATGTCCCTCGTAAATGATTGGGCCTATTCGTTTAATATAGTGTGAAGTAAATGTTTATGTGGAAAATGTTAACCTTATCTTGCATGGCGTGACTTGTATTAATGTAATAGTTTAGACAATGTTAAATGAAACAAAGGAAAAGGAAGAAGACCCCAAAGGTCACAAACTTTTTTTTTTATTTAATTGAGAAGCACTATGATTACATGCAAATAAAATAAGGGTCATTTACTGTTTGTAGTACATTTGTTTATAACATTTGGTGCTTCGGGTACGCTAATTTTCGTATAAGTTCGTTTGATCCAAAACTAATGAAAACCGTCACTTGACCATTAGATGACAACTTTAACAATTGTCTCTTACATAGTAAATGACATATTTACACTTGAAATTAAAACATAAAATGTTAAATATTTATAAAAATTGTTTAATTAAAATTATTTAATAAAAATTGCTTAATATTAATAAAAAAAATGTTGTTCAATAAGAAGTGTTTAATACAAACTTTTTAATAAAAATTGTTTAATATTTATAAAAAAAATGTTTAATATTTGTACAAACTCTTCAATATTTCAAAAAATTGTCTAATACTTATAAAATTGTTTAATATTTATAAAAGTTGTTCAATATTTATAAAAACTATTTAGTCAAAACTATGTTTAGTAAAAATTATTACAAAAACTTTTAAATGGATAATTGTTATATATATATATATATATATATATATATATATATATATATATATATATATATATATATATATATATATATATATATATATATATATATAAGGTTTAAATATTTAGGGAAAAAACATTTAAAAAGTTGTTAAAAATTAATTTTCAAAAGTTGTTAAAAATAATATCCGAAAATAAAAACAATTTCAGTTAAAAAAATATATATTTCTCACATAAAAATAAAACCTAAAAAAAATCAGTTAAAAAAATTATTTAAAAAAAAGGTTTTTCAACATAGAAAATGAATCAGATTTCAGTTAAAAAATAAATATATTTGGTAAAAAAAACTTTTTCAATAACAAAAATATTTTTCAACAAGAGAAATATGTTTTCCAAGCCAAAAATGATATCCAACTACAAAAAAAATTATTACCAGCAAAAAAATAAAAATAAAACCTCATTTCGATTTAAAAAAAATATTTTTTTGGAATTAAAATATTTTTCAACAAAAAGAATGTGTACAATGAACCAAGTATGTTAGCCGCAAGAGGAAGCTTCACACCGCTGGCCATTCGAACAATGATATTTATCAATTCCTATTGAGGGCAATCATGGGGCTTGCCCCGGAGATAAATCTTTGACAGCATCACCCAGATGTAACCAGTTAGTTCGATATGAGAATCATAACCCTTTCCATCCATGGGTTGTTCGAACACCTGCATTCCACGAGGATTTTCCTTTGCTGCCTCGTGGGCCCTAATCACTGCCTTGTCCTTAATAAAGTAGAAGTACCTAATTACCTCGGAGTAGGTACACTTGTTATATGTCACCATGCAGTTCTTCATAACTTCTTCAAGCTCAACCTTCAAATCCGTGTCTTTGCTAGAAATCGCTTCTTCGAAAAACGTATCAAATCTCACCGCCTCTAACCCTAGAATCTCACAAACGTCTTCGAGGGTGATAGTAAATCCATCCCAAGAGGCCACAAAGGTGTGTGACGTGTTTCTCTAACGAGAAACGAGTAGCTGGAGGGCAATGTTATTTTTGGTAAGAGTGAAATCACCTAGCCAACTGGAGCAGGATAGGCCAATAAGAGCAAGCTGAACAGAGTATTTGGAGTAGATGTAGTCGGTCCAAGAACCTAACCCCTCACAAGAACCGTAAGAAACTTTAAAATCCACCTTGTTGTATGGGAAATCACCACGCTCAACACGAAATCGGGTAACGGTGGCGGTAGGGATGTAGGTGAAGTCCTCAGCATCCTCGCCCTCATCCATCAATAATTTAGGGTTTTCAACCAACTCTAGTTCATCAGGAAACCTCTCCACCATCTACCAAAAGTGATTGAACACCCAAAAGTAGGGAGCACGACGGTAACGCGTCCATTGGGTTTGGCGTGCCTGAGTTTCGGGGGAAGAACCCCTAACAGAATGAGTTCTCTTAATGATGGGTGTTATGGGGAACTTAGGAGAAGAAGGTAAGTTTAAAGGAATTAAGTTGGAAAATAAGACAAAGTCTGTACTCACAGAATTTCAACTCAAAGACGAAAAACCCAAAGGTGGAAATTTGAAATGAAGGTACACCCCCTTTTATAGGGCAACACAGACCTTAATGGGCGGCAAAAGGCAGCGCTTAGAGAATCATAATAATGATCAAATCAACTTACGTGTTCACCATGCACGTGTTGCAACAGAGTTCAAGGGTTGCAATGATGACGTTTCGGGGAGAAAATTAGTGAATGAGAAATATGGGGAACAGGCGCCAACCCCGATACTGCCACGTGACATAGACAGAGGCACAAACGATAACCTCATTAAATGAGACATGCTTGGAGTCTTTTCGTCTTGGGAAAATGAAGATCTTTGAGGGAAATTTGAATAAACCTCTTCACTTTCCCCAAGTTATCTGCCTTGAGTAATTATGAAGCATCACAAAAGGAAGAGATATTATTTTAAGTATGGCAAGAAATTTATTAAACAGACGTGGCGATTCGAAAGATGGAGGAAGATATAACTCCTCCACTACTAATAATTTATTATTTCTTGTGAATCAATTGCCCAAGGATATTGAAAACTTATTGCACGAAAGGATTGAAGATCTACAAAGGGTTTTGTACAGATATTTCTTCATGTAATAATTAAATATCTATACAAAGGGGAAAATATACGGGGAGTCCCCACCAAAGGGTGATTATCTTAGTTAATCTATTGATTGATAGATGAAGAAGGAGGATGAAGGTCACCCGAGCAAGTTACCTCAAAGATTCTCTACAGTAGTGGCTTGAAGGACCCACATCGAAGATTCTCCATAGAGGTGGCTCGATGGACCTACCGATAAGCACCCAAAACTGTACAATTTATACCCTGAATAGACGTACTTTAGTTGCTAATTCTCGGTAATATGGGTCTTATGTGCTTACTTGTTCAATATGCAGGCTTAATTGCAGTAGCGGTGTCGAAAGCTATATTTTCAGGCAATTTGCAGTTAAAATGGAGCTAAATTACCCATCCCGTAACTCTAACCCGAGCCTAAACCTAGCCCAAACTTACCCCAAGCATGTGTGTGTTTAGTTTGTGTCTTTTTATTAATTTTTAGATTTTTAGTTTTGAGTCATTTTTATTTTTAGGATTTATTTTGGATTATTTTAGAATTTTTAGGTTTTATTTTCTATTTTATTTTTTATTAGTATAATTTTATTTTATTTTGATTTTTATTAGCTTTTAGTTTAGTCTTATTTTATTAAGATTAGTTTTAGGATTTTATTTTTAGTTTATTAGATTTTATATTTTTTTAGGACTTTAATTTTCATTTAGATTTTAAGTTTTTATTTCTTTTCTTTTATTATAGCTTTTATATAAGCTTAGGATTTTATTTTTTTATTTTTATTATTTTTAGTTTTAATGTTTTTAGTTTGTTTTATTTTTAGTTAGATTTTATTTTTTATTTTTAGTTTTATTCATTTTAATTGGGTCTTTATTAATTTTTTTTATAGGTCACAATTTAAACACACACACACCCTATTTCCATACGCACTCACACACCTTATTTTCTACACACCCAAATAACTTATCCTACACCCTCTCCCACATCCTAAGAAACCTACACCCCTTTCTTCTTCAACCTCCCATCACACCCTCTCTCCTCTCTCCTACTTCCATTACAATGAAACCCACCAACACCATTAACAAATCCAACCACCATTAAACCCATCTCCCTCAACCCCCATAAACTCCAAACCCCCATAAACTCCAAACCCCTCTGCTCCACGCATGGTCCGGCCACGCCTCCAAACCGCCAGCGTCGACGGAGTCCTCCGGCGATGAAACCCCCGGCAGCACCTCTCTCTTCACGGTCTCGCTGCCGGAACCAACTCTGGCGGCGCCCCTCTCTTCCGAACCAGGACACCCCCTTGCACAACCCGCGCCTGACCCGTAACCCATCGGCGCGCACCCCTGCTCTGGCCACCAAGATCCCAGCGACCTCTTACCTCCGACCCATTCCAGCTACCCCGATCCAACCCGTCTGCCAACCCGATCCAGCTCGCAATTCCCTCATACCCAAACTCCAATAGCCGTGTCCAATTCCCTATACCCATTTAACAACCACAAACCCATTTCCATTTCTCTTTTTTGTCCAACACGATTTTCGTGACTTGCCAAAGCCAATCTCACAAACCAAAATGAACCAAAAACCACTTAAAACCCATTTTTCCCATATGCCACTTAAACCCTTTTACCCCTTATACCCCCAACTACCAACTTTAACCTCAAAACCCGAGAATACCCAATAACTAAATCAGATTTTTATTCCTATCCACTCACCCACTTATCCCCTCATTCGCATGACCTCACACCATATCCACATGCACCCCTTAGCCATTTACCAAAAATACCCCTAGCCTCCATGTGCACCATATAAATTGAAGACTTGGGCCATTTTCAATAGGATCTCAAAATTAGTTTTAAGCCTTGTGTGATAAATTTCTCTCCACCCCTCTATGTTGAGTATTTGCATTTTTAGCAAACACCTCAATATAGAGGTGTGTAGTGAAAATTATCTCTAGGATAAATTTTACCCCACCCGTATATTATGAAGTTTTGCATTTTTAGCAATTATTTCAAAATATATTGATGTAGTTGAATTTATCTCTTATGGGAGGTAAATTCTAACCCATTCCTTTATGTTGAGATTTTGCATTTTTAGCAATTATCTCAATATAAATTAATGATCTATAATTTATTTCTTTGGGTGAATTCTAATGTACAATTTTATAATTTTAGGATTTGCATTTTTAGCAAATCTCTTTTATTATTTAATTGTCCATTATGAATTCATCCACTATTCTTTTTTATGTTATTTTGTAATTTTTAGTTTAGATTTAATAAATACATGAGTGAGGGATTGTAATTGAGAGATTGTTGATGTAATTGAAGATTACATTCCAATTCAAGGCTTAAATGGGTTTGATCTATTCCTCTCTTATTACTTTTATTTTAATCATCTCATACTTTCAATTGTTTATCTTATATTTTTGGATGATGATTATTGAGGGCTAATCTCCCATTGATGGGATGAAATTTTGAAGCCCTCATGAGTTCAATTTTGTTAGTTTACTTATTAGGACAATTTTGTTTATCTCACCTTTTTTAAATTAGCTTTTACTTCTTAATTAGTAGTTATAAAAATTAGTATAGTTAGTTAGTTAAAAAAATCCCTTGAAAAATCCATAAAAAAATATAAAAAGCAAAAATAAATAAATAATAATAAAATGCAAATGAATCTATATAAGTCCTCTCCAATTTTGTGTTTGATTAGGCATAAATTCTTCATATTTATCCCCTTAATTTCGGTATTTTTATGATCCCGTGCGGTGTAAATAGATTGGATTTGTCTCATATTTATGCTACTAACCCTTTTTGGCAAGTATTTCGTATTTTGTGTATCTCCTATGTGTTTTACAGATATTTCATGCAAGTTAGTGCCAAAGAGAACTCAAAATAGTGAAAGAAACCAAGAATCGAGGAGTTAAAGGGTATTTTCGTAATTTTTCAGCCATAGTCTAGAGGTGGGGCCAACTAGAAAGTTGAAGAGCTTTCAATTACAAGAACACTGGAAAAAACGGCACCTCAATCCGAGTTACGGTGAAGAAGTTATGCGCATTTGAAGTTGAGAAGAAATCCAAGAAAAAAGCTGTCAGACCCGAACCGAACCGAAGCTGAGAAAAAAGAACCAGCCTGCCCATTTGTCACGCACCAGATCCGTTACGAAATTAGTCACGCTCCAGATCCGTTACAAAATTAGTCACGCTTTCTAAGTGTGACAAATTGGCAGATACGGGATTTTTATTTTGTGCTTATCTTTTAGCCAAAAGAGTTTTATGTTTTGGGGACTCTTCTAAACGACCCTTAGCTTATATATTTAGTCATTAGGACTCTTTTTATTCAGATTTCATTCATGTAAAAGCTCCATAACAAGTAGGAACATCTAGGAGAAGAATTTACATACTTTGCACCATTAATTCAAGAGCTTTTTTGGTTTTTCTTCAATCTTTGATTTCTTCTTGCATGTTCTTGTGCTTCAGTCGTGGTAATTTTTATTTCCTGCACTTTATTATTATTTACCATGTTAGGCTAGGTTTTTGAAGGTTGGGATACATGAACCCAACCTGATGTGTTAATTGCATGTGTATAATATTAGTCCTCTGAATTTAGTGATTGATTATGACCGTATTGCGTAGTTACACAACAATTGTAGATCTTTATATCTCGTTTGCCTCTGGGTACTCGTGATGATTTAGAGTGCAATTCGAATGCTACTATCGCGATACTGATTTACTCATCCTCAGATTAAGTATGACGCGGGCTTGAACCTCGTATACGTAATGCTTGGGAGTACTAAATTCCGGGTCAAATTAATCAGTTAAATTTACGATTAGTTTTATACCATCAATACTCTAGGGTTGGGGGATTGTGTCTCTACCTTAATTTTCCAATTAGTTTTAGTTAACTTCTTTATTTTTTCCTTTTCCCTTTCTCACTCAATCATTTTATTTTTATTTCTTTTTAGTGTCAAGTTAGGGTTAACAGTCTTACCTTTGTCGTCACGTTCACTCGTCCTAGTTCCCTGAGGATTCGATACCCAGACTCGCCACTATACTCCGCAAGAGTGTAGTTAAAGTTTAGGTTTTTTTGTATTGTGGTTGGAAGCCGACAACAACGACTAGCGTATTTACACGAACGCTCGGTTTTCCACACAATCAAAATGGCGCCGTTGCCGGGGAGTGTTTTGTTATAGATTATAATTGATTTACTATTTCGCAAGAGCTTTTTTTCTTTCTTTTAATTTTTTTTTTGCAGGCTTGCACAATTGAGCGCCAAGAAACGTTGAATCCTTAGCCGCACACCTCTTTAAGTGGATTGTCCGTTTACAAACTATTCGGTAATCATGTCTTTTTATAGGGAGTTCGGTAATTATAATGGTTCATATGGGAATAGTTTTCAATCTTTTTATTTTCAAGAATCTCCGCCTCGACCTATTAAAATGGGTGAGTGGCTTTTAATTCATGAATATGAAAGGCTTGAAAACAAATATCGGGAAAAAAATCGTTTTTGGGAGAAAGAGTTGGATGCATTATTCGAATCCAATGACGATTTTTCTTCCGAGGTTATAGAGCCAATGAATCCTACTTTGGAAGAAAGAATGCTTTTTCTAATCAAACAAGTACTCGATTTTCTTTCCACCCAAAGTGCAATAGATGTTGGTCTTGTTACGAAAATGATCTCACTTTGCGATGAGATACGTTCTAATTTGGAAAACAAAGAGGAGGTTGAGACTTGTGTGTCACCTCAAATTTTTGAAGAACATCTCATTGAAAGTGAGTCTTCCTCCCTTGAAATTCAATCTCCGAGTGATGATGAATCACTTGAGATTGAGTTTATTTCATCACCATTTTCGTTCACCGTTATTGAACCATTAGAAGTACCGCTAGATTCCTATGAGTCGGTTGAAAATTCTGAAACGTTTACACCTTTTATCGACAAAGACACTTTGCTAGAATTGTTTTCTAATATGGACTCTTCCTTTTTGTGTGCCCCTCTCCCCATACTACTTGAAAAAGATTTGGGAGGTGATTATATTTTTCTTGGATCTCAATTGTACTTGTCCCACCTAGCACCCAAACCCCCCATCATCCCGTTAAATTTTTTAATTGGTGATGGTTCATTTTTTCCATCTCACACATGCCTTCCGTTGTTCAAACGGAATCCTTATTTTTCAGGAGGCATTCATCCTAGTGAGGGTACACCATTAATCCCTCAAAGTCATATTGTATTTTGGGTGGACCCTCAAATTTTTCGACTTCTAGTTTATAATTTATTAGAATTTGAAAATCGTAGGTTGTACAATAGTTAGCTTATTTTTATTTTTATTTTTTTTTAGTTTAGAGTTTTTGTTATTATTTTTGCTATGCTTGGTTCTAACATGTTTTGTAGATTCAATGGACTCGCATTCATCGGGGATCGCTCCAATTGGGTAATATCTTTCTTTTCCTCTCTTTATGTTGTGTTCTTGATTCACATTGAGGACAATGCAACATTTAAGTTAGGGGGTGTGGGATATTCTTCCCATTTATTGTTTAGTTTCATTGATTTGATCACGTGTTCGTTCCAAGTATGTTTTTTTTAGAAAAAAAAAATCATAAATTTCAAAAAAAAAAATCATAAAATTTTGAAAAAGCCAAAAATATTTTTGTTCAAAATAAATAAAAATTGGAATTCAAAATTTTCAAAAATATTATTAAAAGTCGGATTGAAGTCTCAAGTTGAAAAATTCAACATACACAAAGCCGAAATTGACCAAAGATGGAAATTGAGCGAAAATTGACGACTTAACGAATAAATGTGGAGATTAACAAACCCGGTGAGATTCTAGCCTATCACGTTTTGCGAGTTTTTAAATCAATCCGAGTTAATTGTTAACTCAAAGTTCTTTTTAGCGCTTAATAAGTTGTCAAGGATCTCAATCCTTTCATTTTGATCGGTTTTAAAAAATGTGTGCAATGTTGCCTTGAAAATCGTGCCAAAAGAGTCTCTAAACTTAAATTCACCTCGAAACGCATATGGTAACGCAATTGGAATTTTGGGCAATGAAGTAGGCCCTCGTTTCTCACCCCAAAAATATTGGCCAGAAAAAGTAGCGAAAAATTATCCCTTTTGTAACCCAAATTGAGCCGAATAAATTTCTCCTTTCGTTTGACAACCCGAAAAACCCAAAAAGCCCGGAATTGTGAAAATCGAATATTTATCAAATAAAGTCCGTAGAGTGCATAAAAAGGGGCAAGAAAAAAATAGATATGCTCAACAAAAATAGCAAAAAAAAAGTGAAAAAGTGAAAAATAGAAACAAAAATAGAGAAAAAGAAGAGGAAATGAGCAATAGCCCGAAAAAAGCACAAATGGACATCATAAATGAATTTTCCAATTCCAACCTTCCCTACCATTTTCATTTTACCCAATATACCTTAAAACCCAAAAAAGTCCTAACCGAGTCTAAAGTGCAGAATTGAGTACCGCGTGGAGAGCTAATACACCAAAAGATAATATAAGAGGTTAAATGCACGAAATAGAGGCGATGTTCCCGTTTTTAAAATCGTAATCTGTTGATGAGATCCTTTCACCATGAAATTTCCATCTTTCTAATTGTATGCGTGATTTTGTGTCCATTATATTTACTCTTTATATCATGCATACCGAGAGAATAGCCACAATCCGAGTGATTCGTTTGAGAGAGCATTCCGTGATAATTTGAAATCAAAACGAACTTTCGAATAAGTAACGTAGTGATCAATCGGTGAAAATTGGCGGTTATATTTCCGGCTTCGCACACACACACTACGGTTTGAGACTTGTAAATATGACTTGATGATGACTATTTTCTAGAAATGTTTGAATTGCACAATTTTTACGTATTTTGAATTTTCTTTGAGTCGAATTTTGTGGGTATATTCACTGCAAACCCTCACGAGACACAACTCGTCCTACTAGGGTAACCTATAGGTTTAAAGGCTTGTTGCATGCGCTAAATGCAATCGCTTGCCCGCGAAAGAGGTGATATATCCCAATAAAGTTTTTGAAATGTCCTTAACTCATACTCTCATTCTTTTACATTGCTCGGGACGCGCAAAGTTCTAAGTTAGGGGGGTTTGATTAGGCATAAATTCTTCATATTTATCCCCTTAATTTCGGTATTTTTATGATCCCGTGCGGTGTAAATAGATTGAATTTGTCTCATATTTATGCTACTAACCCTTTTTGGCAAGTATTTCGTATTTTGTGTATCTCCTATGTGTTTTACAGATATTTCATGCAAGTTAGTGCCAAAGAGAACTCAAAATAGTGAAAGAAACCAAGAATCGGGGAGTTAAAAGGTATTTTCGTAATTTTTCAGCCATAGTCTGGAGGTGGGTCCAACTAGAAAGTTGAAGAGCTTTCAATTATAACAACACTGGAAAAAACGGCACCTCAATCCGAGTTACGGTGAAGAAGTTATGCCCATTTGAAGTTGAGAAGAAATCCAAGAAAAAAGCTGTCAGACCCGAACCGAACCGACGCTGAGAAAAAAGAACCAGCCTGCCCATTTGTCACGCACCAGATCCGTTACGAAATTAGTCACGCTCCAGATCCGTTACAAAATCAGTCACGCTTTCTAAGTGTGACAAATTGGCAGATACGGGATTTTTATTTTGTGCTTATCTTTTAGCCAAAAGAGTTTTATGTTTTGGGGACTCTTCTAAACGACCCTTAGCTTATATATTTAGTCATTAGGACTCTTTTTATTCAGATTTCATTCATGTAAAAGCTCCATAACAAGTAGGAACATCTAGGAGAAGAAGTTACATACTTTGCACCATTAATTCAAGAGCTTTTTCGGTTTTTCTTCAATCTTTGATTTCTTCTTGCATGTTCTTGTGCTTCAGTCGTGGTAATTTTTATTTCCAGCACTTTTATTATTATTTACCATGTTAGGCTAGGTTTTTGAAGGTTGGGATACATGAACCCAACCTGATGTGTTAATTGCATGTGTATAATATTAGTCCTCTGAATTTAGTGATTGATTATGACCGTATTGCGTAGTTACACAACAATTGTAGATCTTTATATCTCGTTTTGCCTCTGGGTACTCGTGATGATTTAGAGTGCAATTCGAATGCTAATATCGCGATACTGATTTACTCATCCTCAGATTAAGTATGACGCGGGCTTGAACCTCGTATACGTAATGCTTGGGAGTACTAAATTCCGGGTCAAATTAATCAGTTAAATTTACGATTAGTTTTATACCATCAATACTCTAGGGTTGGGGGATTGTGTCTCTACCTTAATTTTCCAATTAGTTTTAGTTAACTTCTTTATTTTTTCCTTTTCCCTTTCTCACTCAATCATTTTATTTTTATTTCTTTTTAGTGTCAAGTTAGGGTTAACAGTCTTACCTTTGTCGTCACGTTCACTCGTCCTAGTTCCCTGAGGATTCGATACCCAGACTCGCCACTATACTCCGCAAGAGTGTAGTTAAAGTTTAGGTTTTTTTGTATTGTGGTTGGAAGCCGACAACAACGACTAGCGTATTTACACGAACGCTCGGTTTTCCCCACAATCAAAATGGCGCCGTTGCCGGGGAGTGTTTTGTTATAGATTATAATTGATTTACTATTTCGCAAGAGCTTTTTTTCTTTCTTTTAATTTTTTTTTTTGCAGGCTTGCACAATTGAGCGCCAAGAAACGTTGAATCCTTAGCCGCACACCTCTTTAAGTGGATTGTCCGTTTACAAACTATTCGGTAATCATGTCTTTTTATAGGGAGTTCGGTAATTATAATGGTTCATATGGGAATTGTTTTCAATCTTTTTATTTTCAAGAATCTCCGCCTCGACCTATTAAAATGGGATAGTGGCTTTTAATTCATGAATATGAAAGGCTTGAAAACAAATATCGGGAAAAAAATCGTTTTTGGGAGAAAGAGTTGGATGCATTATTCGAATCCAATGACGATTTTTCTTCCGAGGTTATAGAGCCAATGAATCCTACTTTGGAAGAAAGAATGCTTTTTCTAATCAAACAAGTACTCGATTTTCTTTCCACCCAAAGTGCAATGGATGTTGGTCTTGTTACGAAAATGATCTCACTTTGCGATGAGATACGTTCTAATTTGGAAAACAAAGAGGAGGTTGAGACTTGTGTGTCACCTCAAATTTTTGAAGAACATCTCATTGAAAGTGAGTCTTCCTCCCTTGAAATTCAATCTCCGAGTGATGATGAATCACTTGAGATTGAGTTTATTTCATCACCATTTTCGTTCACCGTTATTGAACCATTAGAAGTACCGCTAGATTCCTATGAGTCGGTTGAAAATTCTGAAACGTTTACACCTTTTATCGACAAAGACACTTTGCTAGAATTGTTTTCTAATATGGACTCTTCCTTTTTGTGTGCCCCTCTCCCCATACTACTTGAAAAAGATTCGGGAGGTGATTATATTTTTCTTGGATCTCAATTGTACTTGTCCCACCTAGCACCCAAACCCCCCATCATCCCGTTAAATTTTTTAATTGGTGATGGTTCATTTTTTCCATCTCACACATGCCTTCAGTTGTTCAAACGGAATCCTTATTTTTCGGGAGGCATGCATCCTAGTGAGGGTACACCATTAATCCCTCAAAGTCATATTGTATTTTGGGTGGACCCTCAAATTTTTCGACTTCTAGTTTATAATTTATTAGAATTTGAAAATCGTAGGTTGTACAATAGTTAGCTTATTTTTTTTTATTTTTTTTTTTAGTTTAGAGTTTTTGTTATTATTTTTGCTATGCTTGGTTCTAACATGTTTTGTAGATTCAATGGACTCGCATTCATCGGGGATCGCTCCAATTGGGTAATATCTTTCTTTTCCTCTCTTTATGTTGTGTTCTTGATTCGCATTGAGGACAATGCAACATTTAAGTTAGGGGGTGTGGGATATTCTTCCCATTTATTGTTTAGTTTCATTGATTTGATCACGTGTTCGTTCCAAGTATGTTTTTTTTAGAAAAAAAAAATCATAAATTTCAAAAAAAAAAATCATAAAATTTTGAAAAAGCCAAAAATATTTTTGTTCAAAATAAATAAAAATTGGAATTCAAAATTTTCAAAAATATTATTAAAAGTCGGATTGAAGTCTCAAGTTGAAAAATTCAACATACACAAAGCCGAAATTGACCAAAGATGGAAATTGAGCGAAAATTGACGACTTAACGAATAAATGTGGAGATTAACAAACCCGGTGAGATTCTAGCCTATCACGTTTTGCGAGTTTTTAAATCAATCCGAGTTAATTGTTAACTCAAAGTTCTTTTTAGCGCTTAATAAGTTGTCAAGGATCTCAATCCTTTCATTTTGATCGGTTTTAAAAAATGTGTGCAATGTTGCCTTGAAAATCGTGCCAAAAGAGTCTCTAAACTTAAATTCACCTCGAAACGCATATGGTAACGCAATTGGCATTTTGGGCAATGAAGTAGACCCTCGTTTCTCACCCCAAAAATATTGGCCAGAAAAAGTAGCGAAAAATTATCCCTTTTGTAACCCAAATTGAGCCGAATAAATTTCTCCTTTCGTTTGACAACCCGAAAAATCCAAAAAGCCCGGAATTGTGAAAATCGAATATTTATCAAATAAAGTCCGTAGAGTGCATAAAAAGGGGCAAGAAAAAAATAGATATGCTCAACAAAAATAGCAAAAAAAAAGTGAAAAAGTGAAAAATAGAAACAAAAATAGAGAAAAAGAAGAGGAAATGAGCAATAGCCCGAAAAAAGCACAAATGGACATCATAAATGAATTTTCCAATTCCAACCTTCCCTACCATTTTCATTTTACCCAATATACCTTAAAACCCAAAAAAGTCCTAACCGAGTCTAAAGTGCAGAATTGAGTACCGCGTGGAGAGCTAATACACCAAAAGATAATATAAGAGGTTAAATGCACGAAATAGAGGCGATGTTCCCGTTTTTAAAATCGTAATCTGTTGATGAGATCCTTTCACCATGAAATTTCCATCTTTCTAATTGTATGCGTGATTTTGTGTCCATTATATTTACTCTTTATATCATGCATACCGAGAGAATAGCCACAATCCGAGTGATTCGTTTGAGAGAGCATTCCGTGATAATTTGAAATCAAAACGAACTTTTGAATAAGTAACGTAGTGATCAATCGGTGGAAATTGGCGGTTATATTTCCGGCTTCGCACACACACACTACGGTTTGAGACTTGTAAATATGACTTGATGATGACTATTTTCTAAAAATGTTTGAATTGCACAATTTTTACGTATTTTGAATTATCTTTGAGTCGAATTTTGTGGGTATATTCACTGCAAACCCTCACGAGACACAACTCGTCCTACTAGGGTAACCTAGAGGTTTAAAGGCTTGTTGCATGCGCTAAATGCAATCGCTTGCCCGCGAAAGAGGTGATCTATCCCAATAAAGTTTTTGAAGGGTCCTTAACTCATACTCTCATTCTTTTACATTGCTCGGGACGCGCAAAGTTCTAAGTTAGGGGGGTTTGATTAGGCATAAATTCTTCATATTTATCCCCTTAATTTCGGTATTTTTATGATCCCGTGCGGTGTAAATAGATTGGATTTGTCTCATATTTATGCTACTAACCCTTTTTGGCAAGTATTTCGTATTTTGTGTATCTCCTATGTGTTTTACAGATATTTCATGCAAGTTAGTGCCAAAGAGAACTCAAAATAGTGAAAGAAACCAAGAATCGGGGAGTTAAAGGGTATTTTCGTAATTTTTCAGCCATAGTCTGGAGGTGGGTCCAACTAGAAAGTTGAAGAGCTTTCAATTACAAGAACACTGGAAAAAACGGCACCTCAATCCGAGTTACGGTGAAGAAGTTATGCCCATTTGAAGTTGAGAAGAAATCCAAGAAAAAAGCTGTCAGACCCGAATCGAACCGACGCTGAGAAAAAAGAACCAGCCTGCCCATTTGTCACGCACCAGATCCGTTACGAAATTAGTCACGCTCCAGATCCGTTACAAAATCAGTCACGCTTTCTAAGTGTGACAAATTGGCAGATACGGGATTTTTATTTTGTGCTTATCTTTTAGCCAAAAGAGTTTTATGTTTTGGGGACTCTTCTAAACGACCCTTAGCTTATATATTTAGTCATTAGGACTCTTTTTATTCAGATTTCATTCATGTAAAAGCTCCATAACAAGTAGGAACATCTAGGAGAAGAATTTACATACTTTGCACCATTAATTCAAGAGCTTTTTCGGTTTTTCTTCAATCTATGATTTCTTCTTGCATGTTCTTGTGCTTCAGTCGTGGTAATTTTTATTTCCAGCACTTTTATTATTATTTACCATGTTAGGCTAGGTTTTTGAAGGTTGGGATACATGAACCCAACCTGATGTGTTAATTGCATGTGTATAATATTAGTCCTCTGAATTTAGTGATTGATTATGACCGTATTGCGTAGTTACACAACAATTGTAGATCTTTATATCTCGTTTGCCTCTGGGTACTCGTGATGATTTAGAGTGCAATTCGAATGCTACTATCGCGATACTGATTTACTCATCCTCAGATTAAGTATGACGCGGGCTTGAACCTCGTATACGTAATGCTTGGGAGTACTAAATTCCGGGTCAAATTAATCAGTTAAATTTACGATTAGTTTTATACCATCAATACTCTAGGGTTGGGGGATTGTGTCTCTACCTTAATTTTCCAATTAGTTTTAGTTAACTTCTTTATTTTTTCCTTTTCCCTTTCTCACTCTATCATTTTATTTCTATTTCTTTTTAGTGTCAAGTTAGGGTTAACAGTCTTACCTTTGTCGTCACGTTCACTCGTCCTAGTTCCCTGAGGATTCGATACCCAGACTCGCCACTATACTCCGCAAGAGTGTGGTTAAAATTTAAGTTTTTTTGTATTGTGGTTGGAAGCTGACAACAACGACTAGCGTATTTACACGAACGCTCGGTTTTCCACACAATCAGTATTTCACCCTTAGATTTGGATTGACTCCCTTACTTACCCTCTACACTAGTTTTGTTATAATTTTGTAGGTTCAAGGGAATTTTGATAGAAAGAAGTTGCAACAACGACACAAAAATCTACATTAAGAGAAGCAATTTTTTTTATTTATCACCTACTTTGAAGATTCTCCTATGGACCTGGTTCGAAGGATTCAACTTGTAGAACAAAGTCACTTGAATAATGATAGTTTGTAATATAAAATATAATAAATTGTATCATGTACTTCATCTTATGTTATATATTGAGCGAGGTTATTTGGTACCCACGAGGGACCATGCCTGGTAGGCATAGGAGAGCTAATATGCTCTATTGAATAACCTCCTCTTGGGAACCTTGTAGGGACATGGTTTGGAGGATTGAGAGCAAGGTAACGTTGGGAATACAATTACTAACCCTCTTGTCACACTTGGGAAAAACTTCACGTAGTACATATGGTTGCTTGATCCACTGCAACCGAGCTACCTCAACTCCTACTTGTTCGAGGGACTCCTCGAGGTAACTCAATCTTGCAGCCTTGGTCTTAAGATAGTTCTTAACTAACAAACAGAAAACTAAACACTCGAGCTACCTATTAGCCACCGTTCTAAAAAATCCGCCTAGGCACGCCTAGGCTTGAGGCTTGGGAGAAACGCCCCGCCTTAAGATTTTGACGCCTTATGCTTGGTAAAACTCTTAAGGCGTACTTTTTCTCTAAAAACAACAATGCTTTAGTGAAACGATATCGCCTTTTAAAGATTTTTTTACAAACCGGACCATTATCTCATCCAAAATAATCAAATAGTATTTTTATTTGTAAATATTCAGACATATATTTATGATATGTACAATTTTAGTATTTTATTATCCTTGTTATGGTTAAAAAATATTAAAATATATTAAAAAGGTCTAAACGCCTTTTCAATCCTTTTTACGCCTAGGCCCGCCTAGGCTTCTAAGGCTTAAGGCGTGGCCTCCACGCCTCGATCACGCCCCACATTTTTTAGAACCTTACTATCAGCTGAGCAACCTTAAAGTAGACACCATCCTGCCTGACTGATGTGACTATACATTTACCATAGTAACTATTTACCCACTTTCTCACGTCATAGCGTCTGGCATTGAAGGACTCGAAGTTACAACACTCGAGTGGATTTATCCTTAGGGTGGCAGGTCTAGTTCACGAAACCTGACCCTTTAGATGCTCTAAGTTAAGCCCCAAGCTGCCACGTCACGTCCCTCATTAGTGCCCGCCATACCTCTGGTCAATGAAACAGTTTTCTGCCAAATTATGAGATCCCATGCATTCAATGCAATATCTTCTACATTAATGGGAGGTACTTGTGCATTTATTACAATCAATCATATTGAATACGGGGAAGTTTACTCGAGTAACCTGCCCTTCATATAAATATACCAGACGAACAGTTTAACAGGGAAAGCATTCGGAGCCTAAAATTTCTGCCCAACTTCCACCATACATGAGATATATTGTAAGAACATTATTTCCCATGCCCATTTAATACCCATATCAGTAATCATTAACTGAGCTTGAAGTTCCTGCCTTGCCTTTATTGTGCCTAGAGTGCTTGCTCTTTCTCCCTATGACCAAGCTACTTGCTGGTCCCATCTATTTATTATGCTTGTTGTGTATTTATTGTGCCAACATATCATTTAATACAAGTCTGATTATTGAATTCCTTTGTCTCTTATTCATCTTTTCGCTGTCAACATTCAATACTGCACGGTGTTGATCGTGATCTTGATAAGCGGTTACGCCTCACTAAATACTAACTGTATCCCAGGAACCCACATCTTACAGTTGAAGTATGATAAGTTGGACTCAATTGCCTATATTTATGTGGACACATGCTCTAATGACCGTTGTGCACATCTTAAATATGGTTCCTAGTAAGTCAGTTTAAAAAAATCCCTTTTGAACTTTATAAGGGATGGAAACCCAATTTAAGATATTTACCTGTACGGGGTTGCCCATCGAAATCTAGAATTTATAACCCTCAAGAAAAGAAATTGGATCTAGAAAATCCATTATCTTGTCATTTCATTGGGTATCCAAAAAAGTCAAAGGATATAAATTCTATTGTCCTAATCATACAACTAGAGTCTTAAAAACTGAAAACACTAAATTCATTGAAGATGGTGAAATCAGTGGGGTTGAAAAAGAAAGTGAGGTAATTATTCAATAAGTCAGGGTACAAATTCCTATACCCCAAGTTCATAACGTACTTGTTGCTCCTAACATTATCGTTGAACCGATCATTAACCCAATCAATAACAATGAACAATAAGTCAATGATCAACCAATTGAATAACCACATAATGAGACTATAACCAATGAACTTGTTGAAGCACAACATGAAGTTCTATTAATAATATCTCAAAGAGAAAGGAGATCGATAATTCCGGATGATTACGTGGTGCACCTTCAAGAGGTCGAATTTAACGTAGGGAATATTAATGATCCGATTTCTTATGAAAAATCTGTAAATAGTGATGATTTTGATAAATGGATTAATGCCACGAATGAAGAAATAAAATCTATGAATGACAATAAAGTTTGGGAGTTGATCGAATTGCCGAAAGGATAAAAACGAGTCCGGTGCAAATGGATCTTTAAAACCAAACTTGAGTCGAAAGGCAATATCGAACGACATAAAACTAGACATGTTGCCAAAGGTTTTAATCAATGAGAAGACATTAATTATAATGAGACCTTATCTCCAGTTTCAAAGAAGGAATCATTAAGAATCATATTAACATTAGTGACTCATTATGATTTAGAGTTGCACCAAATGGATGTGAAAATGACTTTTATGAATGGGAGTTTAGAAGAAGAAGTCTACGTAGCACAACCACAGGGCTTTATAAAGGAAGGAAAGGAAAACATGGTTTGTATGTTAAAGAAGTTGATATATTTTCTAAAGCAAGCTTCTCGTCAATGGTACATTAAGTTCCATAATACCATTACATCCTTTGGGTTTAAGAAAAATACTGTTGATCGGTGTATATACCTGAAGATCAGTGAGAGTAAGTTGATATTTTAAATACTATATGTTGTCGACTTACTTATCGTCAATGGTGATTTTAGTTTATTACGTGAAACGAAGAAATAATTTTTTGAAAAATTTGAAATGAAAGATATGGGTGAGGCATCCTTCGTGATCGGGATAGATCACGATGAACGTTGGGATTGTCTCAAAATGGTTACATTTACAAAGTTTTAGAAAGATTCAGCATGAAAAATTGCAATCCTGTTAATGTTCCACTTCAGAAAAGGGATAAATTCATCTTAAGTCAATGCCCATGAAGTTATTTAAAAAGGGAGCACATGAGCTTTATGCTTCGCTCATAAATAGCTTGTTGTATGCACAAGTCTGTAATAAACCGGACATCAGTTTTGTCATTGGGATAATGGTCAAATATCAAAGCAATCCGAGGATTTAGTATTAGAAAGCTGCAAAAGAAAGTGCTGAGGTACCTACAAGGGACCAAGGATTACATTCTCACACATAGGAAAACTGATCACCTTGAAGTGGTTGGTTACTCAGACTCAGATTTTGGAGGATACCTTGACATTAGGAAAAGCACTTCGGGTTATGTTTTCCTCTTTATTGGAGGAGTCGTTGCATGAAAAAGTTCTAAGTAGTGCATCATTGCATCGTCTACTATGGGGGCTGAATTCGTAGCATGCTTCAAAGATACAAATCATGGATTATGGATGCGAAACTTTATTTCAGGACTTAGAACAATGGAATCAATATATAAGCCACTGAAAATTTATTGTGATAATGTTGCAGCAGTCTTCTTTTCGAAGAATGATTGGTATACTAAGGGGGCTAATCATATCGAGATGAAGTACTAATTAGTAAAAGAAGAAGTTAAAAAATAACGAGTGTCAATTGATCAAATTAGTAGAGTAATAACATAGCAAATTCTCTAACGAAAGGGCTATCTCCGAAGACCTTCATGAATCACGTCAAAGGGATGGATTTCGATTAGCTTGACTATGATTGCTATTTTAGCTTAGTTGTTTGAAACTTACTTGAATTCAATGAGAGTGTTTCTGATTTCTATTATTTATATCTTTTATGAATGAATGCATATGATTATGACCTATTATTTGACAGAAATAGCCCTTTATTCAAAAGGACATTATGAGGCCATTACGACACCTAATATTAAAGGCTTAGTTGAATGAAACATTGTTGTAATAGTACATGGAAGGGACCATACTCTAGAATAGTATGGAACCGCCATAAATCACATCCGTAAATCATTTGATTTGGCAAATTATATTTATCACTTATTATGCACCTAATGATACGTAATCTGATTGTAAGGATATGCTTATTAAGACCAAGTGGGAGATTGTTGGAAATTAATAATTAAAGTTCGAAATTAAAATTTTAATTTCAATTGTATTAAAATCCAAAATTATGAATTTCCATTTATGCAGTCTTGATAAATATTAGATAATTAATTAAGCATGTGATAAATGCAAAAATTAAGAGATTGAGTTAGTTTCTATTAGCAGTGGAAAAACTATGGATTGGGCCTAATGTGAGCGGGTCAAATATGGGTTGCGCTAAATATGGGTTGGACTTAATATGGGCGGGCCAAATATGGACTGGGTCAACCCATTTTTTTCTGTCCAAATAAGTATTACAATTCCAAATATATGTTAAAAAAGCATTGTTTACTTTTAACTTTTTAAAATAAGTTTTGTATTTGATTCGTAGTTTTTGAAAATGGACTTCATATTTGATTCATATCTTTCAAATATGAGCCCCGTATTTGACTCTAACTTTTATATACGGGCCCCATATTTGACTTATACCTTATAAAAATGGGCCCCATATTTAAATGACTGAACTAATATGAATTGTTTTATTTTTTGGGGCCTGTTTTGTCACTGCTAGTTCTTATCCTTAAGCCACTTGATGATTAGTGGAAGTCTTGAAAAGAGACTTGCTTTGACTAGGATTTCTGGTCCTCTTTTCCTCGTATATAGAGTGACATCAGAGTCTTCTTATAACATACAATTATCTAATGTGGGAGAGAAAATCCAAAATTTATTTTTTCATATTTTCTCAAATTCTGGGCATAAACGAATCACACTTCTGGATAGTTTTCCAAGAGGTTCTAAGGAGCAATATATAGAAGCATTCAAGTCACCTTCCTCACACTAGTAATGAATTAATATTGTTATTCGAATCATAATAATATAACATAATCAAATATGTCATTGGAGGAAGATAAAACATTCTGGAATTCATGTCAAAACTTTTTTGAACTTAGATATAACATAGTGGTGTATGTGTTAATTATGATTACAAAATAGCTTTTAGGTAGACAACATTTTACTCTTTATACCTAGTTATGATATACATCCCCATTTTCCTATACCATATGAACGCTGGTGTCTTTATTTTTACAATCTTTTCACTTAATAAATATAAATTCAAGGCGTTAATTTCATTTCAACAATATTCTTAAATGAATAAGAATAGTAAGTCAGGTAAGCTAGAACAACTCTGCTGAGAAACAATGTAATGCTTTGTAATTGCTTTTTATAAACTTGAGGATTTAAGGATTTAAGAGTCGCAATACAAGAATAACATCGAAATAGTTTTCAATTATATAAGAAGTGACTATTTGAAATGTGGAGAAATCACAGCCAAGTAATCTTAGTAAGAACATGGACACAAACTAAAAATAGTACGCTTATTTATGGTAGGCTTTTTACAAAATTTGTTCCATTGAATTTCAAAATTCAACTGGACAAGGTGGCTTCAACCATAAATTAGTCTTGGTTGAAGGAGTTTCGACGTGCTGTTGCCAAAATAGTCTTGTCAGCGACTATGAAGTATGCTGCTCCCGCCACTGCCATTGGATATCAATAATGTCCATTAACACACAGTGTGTAAACATAATAACAAGATAATGTTGATAAAAATGACAAATGTGGAATGGTGATAATATTGAATAGTATTTATGGTAACCTGTGGAGATTATGAGAGCTTGAGCAGGGTGTTTGAGGTTGGCCTTTGCCCATGGAAACATCTTAACACTAGCCAACTACAAGATATACCAATTAACTATGTGAGATGGATGGACGAAAATGACCCATTCATAAATAGATGAGTCCCTATTATACCATTTTTATTTTTATTTTAACCTTGTTTATAAAAGCCAACTCCTACGCATCATTTTGTCAGTCTCAAAGGGTCAAAATGACATCTTTTTTTAGGTTAAAAGAAAAAGGGAGGTTTCTATGATTACTGCTACTACCAACAATTTATTAGTATTTTTCTTGATAAACAAACACATACTGAAAAATATATATATATTTTTTTTTATTTACTTCACTTCATATTATTTGTGAGTCAGGTTAATTATACTTTCATCCCTCGAATTTTACTTTCTCTTTAACTTCACCACATGTACTTTAGTTTGCTACTCTAAACCCCTGAACTTCCGTAATATGTGTGGCATATTAGGATGTTTTTGTCTCATATGTCATGGACATGACTAATTTTTCATCTAGAATAGTATTTGGAGTAATTTGATCCTTTTAAAGAAGTTAAGGGGGTTAGTGTAGAAAATGAAAGTGATGAAATAAAAATATGAATAAAGTTTGAGGGGTCAAAGTGTAATTTACCCATCACTTTTCTGGCCAACTTTCCTAAAAGTATATGCATATCCCCTCTCACACACATATATGTACACATATATACACGTGGAGGCTAAGAACTTAATTAAGGAGTCACTAAGAGTGATGAGGAAAGTGACATACAGTTGGGATGGCAGTAGCAATAGAGGCTACTACCGCGGCCTTAGCTCCGGAAAGAACACCCTCTGTAAATCCGAGAAGAAATTATAACAATTAACAATCAGAAAATTGAACTGCAATTATTTTTCGTTTTTCGGCTTAACTCTTTAGTTAGTAATTTTTTTTGGCTCTAGGCCATTACATATTTTCTGGGCACTAAGTTAATGTATACCAGAGTTTCAGTAATATAAATAACTGGATCAAGTAATGATAATGGCAACTTTAGTTTCAGAAGAAAAGAGAGAAGGACATTTAACTATACAAACAACCGTTTCATTTAAATAAGTGAGTGCGAAAAGAAATAACGCAAAAACTAAACAATACCATGTGAACAACGCTTGGCCATGGCTAGCTTGTGGTCAAGTGAAGCCAAGCTGTTCTTTTCAAGAGGAGACTGGACTGCATTTTTTGCCATTATAGATATTGCAGATAAGGTTGATTTGTTGTATAAATTATAAGTGGGAAATGGGTTTATTTTTATTTTTCTCAAGGACTGAATGAAGAGGTTATGAGATGAGTTCAGTATTTGTAGGCATTTGGGAAGTGACCCTCAGGTGTTTTGAGCTTCAATTCTTGTGGGTAGAGTTTGATGGTTTTACTTACATAATTTCCAACGTGCGAGTCACTTGTTAGAGTTTTATATTATTTCATTTTGTATGTGGTCGGTTCATTTTGTCTCTGGCCTGAATGCTTTGTATACTTCTAGTCTAAGTGGGGTTGGACTTGGGTAATGTGGTTGAGCTAACTTTGAATTGAGCTAATCTAATTTTATTGTGTCGCGTATATTCTAGTAATTTAATCTCGCACCAAACACAGTAATTTTATATTTTTAAAAAATATTAAAAAAATCATATTCTATACAATTTTACTACGTACCAAATGGATCCTAAAGACCACGAATGGAAGAGCCTACTTCCTACCAGAATTTACAAAAAAGAAATTAGTAATTTTTCTATTTTAAATTAAAAATCACAATTTTCTTTTAATACAGTGTTAATTATGGGGATCCCATATATATTTAATCTCATATAACTATAATAATTTGCATATGCCCACCACATAGTTTTATCATTTTTTCCTATACCTCCACTTGCCATTAAAAAAAATGGTTTTTAAGCAGTGGCGTACCCAGGAATTTCAAATAGTAGGTGTGGCACAAATGACGAACAAAAAAAAAAATTACCCAAACATTCTGTAAAAAAAAATTACCTACACACTCTTTGGAAAAAATACCCAAACAGCACACACATACCAATTACTTCAACATATTCTACCAATTTCAACAACTAATTAACTAAGAAAAAAAAATAATAAAGCTGAAATAAATACCCAAACAGCAACAACAGGACAACCATCTAATTTCTAGCAATAAATACCAAATAATTTATACCAATAAATACCGAAACAGCATACACACACATACCAACTAATTTCTACTAATAAAATACTCAGCTGAAATAAATAAGAAAAAAAATACTTACATGTATGAATCTAGAATAGCCGTCTGCAGGAGAGCCAAAAAAGAAAGAAGATGTTGAAATAAAGAAGAAGAAGAAGAAGAAGAACCCATTCTGTTTTGCTTCCGTTTTGAAGCAAGAGCAAGCTGTTTTGAAATGGAAAGTTTTTTAGGATTTGATGTTTGTGTTAACTTATGTGTTGGATATTTGGGAAAAAATTGAACAAGCGCGCGTTTTGAATAAGCGGAAGTGTGTTTAAAAAGTAATTACGAAATCAGCCCCTCAAGTGTAAGAAAGCCTTTCTAAGACAACTTTAACTTTTAAAAATTACACTAAGGTCTATATATTTCGAAAGCCGCACCCACTCGAGAATGAATAGGGACGCCCCTGTTTTTAAGTATAAAAAGATTCCACACAAAGATAACTACTCAACTGGCGCAACTCCCCCCCCCCCCGCGCGCCCCCCAACACACACACACACACAAAAAAAAAAAAAAAAAGGATGGGTTGTTGCTCACAAAAAATCTCAAATTAGACTAAGCCTAAAAACAATATAATTTTAAAGTCATATTCTGATTATAATTATCTAGGAAAAAAATGCTCATCCACTAGATTATTAATTAACTCTAAAATCAACAAAATAAATTTGAGAGGTAGAGTTAAAAATTTTAATTTTTTTTAATCATATTAAACTTTTCAATTTGTTGAAATTATCGTTTCTCTCCCAAATAATAACATTCTAAATTAAAAACACAAAGAATGTAAAAAGAGACTAGTATAAATTAATTACTCAACTCATGAATATTTTTTGAAGTTGTATGTCTTTTTTTTTAATATAAAGTCTCACCATAGAAATATTGCACTTAGTTATAAATAACATTTTCTTAAAAGAATTTTTAAAAACATTAAAACAGCCTTTAAAACAGTTTTAAAAATAATTTTAAAAAACAGATTTTTTAAAATAGTTTTTAAAAACATTAAAACATTTTTTATAATATATTCAAAATAGTTTTTTAAAATGTTTAAAATAGTTTTTACAATATTTTTGTAATACAGTTTTTAAAAGAAATATTTACATTATTCGAAACAGTTTTTTAATTATTTAAAACAGTTTTTAAACCTGTTAAAGCAATGTTTTCAACAGTTTTAAAAATGTTTTTTATAAAATATTTTTTTATTTAAAATCGTTTTTGAAACAGCTTTAGAAAAAAAAAATTAAACAGTGTTTTTAACAGTTTTAAAACTACTTTGTATAAAACATTTTTTTTAAAAATTATTTTTAAAACAATTTTTTTAACGGGTTGAAAACATTTTTAAAACAGTTTTAAAACAATTTTTTAAACTGTTTTTTTTATTTAAGACATTTTTTTTAAAACAGTTTTTTTATTTAAAATAGTTTTTTTAATATTTTTAAAAATATTTTAGTATATAAAAAAAGCACTGTAAGAAGTGGCAAATTTGTGTGGCAAATATTTCTCACTCAAATACCAAAACAAAGTTTGTCAACATTTATGATAATTTTATGCATATGAGGTGTTGTACATTTGCAAATAACTTGTAGGTAAACTTTTATATCAAACACGTCAAATTATAAGTAAATACATCATTTACCAATTTATTTGCCATTTACCATGACAAATAAATTGAATCAAACTGACCCTTAATGTAATAATCTAAATATTTAGCGTGGTATTATAACCTGTTATAGATGTCACAATATATTTTTGAAGGTTTAACCTCCTTGTATCATGCGGTTATTTGAGTTGGTTTTATAACTTCTTTTTGTGAGTTGGTTAGTCAACCAAAAATAACTTATTTTTTGTGTGTCCTTTCAAGTCTATAAATAGTCTCCTATTTTGTGTGGATTTTATATAAATACACCCGCTTGCAGGTAACGCGTTGCATGATCGTAAATAACGAAATTATGTTTGATACTAAAACCAAAACCTAAACCTAAATCATAAAAATGCCTAAACCTAAATCGTAAAAAGAATTTAATACGGCTCATGTGCATGATATATCTCCTAATAATCATATAATATTTCGTATATAAAAATAGTTCACGGTGTCAAAAAATTACAGGAAACATAACTTTGTCGATTGCAAAAGAGAATTTGTATCTCTCGTTTGTAGACATAAATAAAGGCCTATAAAAACTAATAAGACTTCGCAAGTAAAAGTAAAATAGAGCTTTTTTGTAAAATAAACCCCTTTTGGTGTATTTTGATATATAAAATTGGACCCTTAATATATAAATCATAACAAATAGACTATCGAGGTCTTGTGCGATCGCTTACATGGCCAGGGTCACCCCGGAATATTATAATAAAATTCTAAGAATTTTTTTACTCCTACTATCCTTATAGTGGGTTGATGTGTGAAACTAAAATTGCAAGAAATTATTGATAATTGTTTTTTTCTAATTGCGTTAAACACACCAAATGGGTCAAAAATGAATAATTATTCTTATAATAAAAAAATGTTAACTACTCACAAAAGTACAGCTACTTAATAAGTCTGTATGACTTCTTTTTGTTTCAAAAATAGATTTTAACTGCATAAATTCAAAGAAAAAAGAGTTTCATATATACTATGTTTTCTCTTATTTAATATGAACACTAGCATCAAATGATAATCCTTCACTATCTTATAATGCATTTTTTAAACCTAAAACCCAATTTTCTCACAGATCATGCCCATGCATAGTTGGTTTGAAGTTCCATGTTGACTTAAGGTGATACCATCATACGTTATATATATATATTTTTTCACTTTTGGCATAGATACTTCTTGATCATCTTCTTTTTAGATAAGACTTTCCTCATTTCAACAATCTGAATATCAAAACCAAAGTGTTGTGTTGGCTAGGTCCTTATTGTGTAAAGCAATGTAGAGTTGGGAGTCTCCTATTTCGAAATTTATTGTGTGGGTAGGTCTTTGAAGCACATTGATTACCTATATTTATTAAATCGAGTTGGACAAAAATATATGAGAAAATAAATGAATTCAAACAACCAAACTCCAAAACATATATACTGAAAGCCTTACAGATCTAGATCCAGACGAAAGGTATGCAACTCGATCGAAACAAACACCCAACAAAAAATGAAATTGGAATGTAAACCCATCTTAGACAAACAAACCAACAAAAATTAAATTGGAATGTGAGAAGGAATCCTCCAGCTATCAGATATAAAATAAAACTCACAAACTATTAGGAATACATTCATCTAGACACAAATTAACCTGGCCATGATAATAAGAGTAATTTTCTCATCTTTGGTAGCCTGAAAGAAAACCCCAAAAATGTTTAGAAAACACAAAAATCATAAACATTTTTATCTAAATAAGATCTTGGGGGGGGGGGGGGGGGGGGGGAGAATAGAAGGTGAGAAAGAGAGGAAGGGGGGGGGGGGGGGCGAGGAGAAATGAAGTATTACTACTAAGTGAAGTGAAGTAAAGATAAAAAAGAAGGGTTTTAAGGTAAAGTAAACGTGAAGGGATTAGATGGAGCGAAAAGGACGGAGAAATCGAAAAGATAGAGGCAAAACTGAAGTGAAGTTCCGTTTTACTGTATTAATATGTAAGAGATCTATTAAATATGGTTTACATACAGTGCTGTTAAGGCTACAATTTTATATGGATACATAGATATGTTTATTTCTTTCTCTCTCATGTATATCATCTTTTCCCTTTTATTCTCTACTATTTGCTATATCATATTTTCTAATCTTTGGGCAACAACACACAAAAAACTTGATACATTTTGTCTCTTGGCGCTCGTGCACATAAAAGACTAGACATCAATCAATACATAGACGGAGGAATATATATATATATATATATATTTGATGTTTATATAAAGATTTGTGTTGATATTAATTTGTAGATGTTTAAATTTCTGTTAAAGTTTATTTGTTCAAACTGTTTTTAAACATAATTATTTTATGTTAAAGATTTCACTTTCAACATGCAAATTTACTTGATTTTTAAACTAAATTATTTTATGTTAAAGATTTCACTTTCAACATAGAAATTTACTTGTTTTGTCTAACAATTTAAATTTTCACAACTGATTGTCTAATAATCTAAAATCGTAGATTATATATATATATATATATAGGCAGGCTCTTGTGCACACTAAGTTTGCACACTAAGTTTGCACATTACCTTTTATATATAGTAAAAAAAATATTTTTGAGTTGATTTTTTTTGTGTGATATTTAAACATTTCAAGGAACCCATATAAAAAAAATCAGCTCAAAAAAACTTTTTTTGCTATTTTTAAAAAATCGGTCAAACTTTCGCAGTTTTTAAGCCCTTTAAAAACTGCGAAAGTTTGACCGATTTTTTAAAAATAGCAAAAAAAGTTTTTTTTAGCTAATTTTTTTTATGTGAGTCCGTTGAAATGTTATAATATCATATAAAAAAATTGGTGTGCGCCAGCACTAAGTTTGCACGCTTTTAAAAGGTAATGTACAAACTTAGTGTGCAAACTTAGTGTGCATAAGAGCCTGCCTCATATATATATATATATATATATATATATATATATATATATATATATATATATATATATATAATAAAAAATTATATACTGGTTATATTCTTTATGGTAATTACCAAAAAAAGCGCCTGATCTCGATTGTATAAAATTTGTAATACTTGGTTTCAATAATTCTAGATCAACTAAAATTATGCCCATTTAAAAACTTACATAATGTAGTTTTTGTATTTGGAATTCTAGAACTTTTTCTCTCTCGATATTTCTTCTTCCATTCTAATTTTAGATCTAACACCGTTCATGATAATTCCTTCCATTTTCGCTTATGAGAAGATCTAATAGAGTTAGAGTTCCTCGATCTAACTCCTTTGATATTTTTTTTGTAGGTGATTAGTAGCAGATTTTAACAATTTCGCAACCTATGAATGAAAATGCGAAAGATGAAAACCATTCTAAATTTCAAATCTCTATTGTTGCTTTGCACAATTCTTGGAAAGAAAATCAGGGCAGCACTATAAGCGAACAAGATGCAATGAAACTGTCGGTGGCTGAGATTTAGATCTTGGATAATTCGATTAGTCCATCTACAGTTTAGAGAAGAAAAAATGAAGAATATATCAAAGTTAAGAAAGAATTGAACAAATAATTTGCGCATGAGAGTGTTCATATAGGATTCCAAAGTAAATTTCTAGATATAAGAGGAAATATAGCAAATCAGGAAAAGGCAATTGAATGCAGTTGTTGGTATGGTGTCAGCAATGGTATTAACAATAAAAAATCATGGGCTAACATTGTGGCTCCAAATCGTGATAAATCTGTAGGGAATAACCTTTCGTTTATTCCATCCAGTAAAGATGAGGAGGGAAAAGATTTTGTTAAAATTGATTTTGAGGAGATTCAAGATGAGGTCAATAAATGGAAAAATGCAGTAGTTGCTTATGTTTTTGGATCTAAAGTTTCTTTCGGTACAATGAAAGGTTATGTGGATAGGAGATGGAATTTTTTTGGAAGATATGATGTTTTCCTTCAAACTGGGGTTTTCATTATAGCTTTGATGACTTTAAAGCTCAGCAACAAGTGCTTGAATTAGAGCCTTGGTCATTTGATAATAAGCCTCTCATTGTCAAACCTTGGACTACTAATGTAAGTTTGGAAAAGGCGGGATTAGAACATGTTCCTATGTGGAATAGATTGCTAGGGTTAAAGTTGTAGATGTGGTCTGGTAAAGTATTAAGTAAGATTGCTAGTACAGTGGGAAAGCCTATTTTTGCAGATAAAATGACTGCTAGAAGGGAGAGGTTGACTTATGCAAGGATATGTGTGGAAATTCAGCTTAATGATGTGCTGCCTAAATATAGTCCAATCCACTGTCATGATGGGACTGTTTTGATGCAGGGGATTGAATATGAAGGGAAACTTGCTAAATGTAATGTATGTAAAGTTTTTGGGGATAAAGAGGAGAATTTGTCTAAAGACTAAGAAACCAGTGCAAGTTTGGAGGAAAGTGGAGAGTGATAAGGAGTTGAATGAGGAAACTATGGGAGGTATCAGTGGTACTACAAATAACGAGGTTACTAATATTTTTATAAATGAAAATACGAATACTACTATAGATCCTACGGGTAAGGGGGAGATGGTAATATCAATACTACAAATGATGAGGAGCATGAGCAATTAATTGATCAGTTTGATGATGCCAGAGAATCATTTGCAGAAATTACAGAGGACGTTGAAATTAAGAACAACTTTAGTGTTTTACAGGAAAATGACAACATTATTGATCCGGTGGAGAAATTTTTGGGAAGTAGTAAGGGGAAGAATTTAAAAAATGGACAAAATAAAGTTGCAACATCTGTCAAAAATGGAAAAAATTCTATGAGAGGTAAGAAAGGTGGGGGAAGAGGGGGTTTTAGAAATAATAAATAATAAAAATGGGCATTTGGAATATAAGGCGCTGTAATTCCCCTTATAAGTAGCAAGAAATTAATAAGTACATTGGAGACAATAGTATTAATTTTCTTTGTTTGGTGGAGATTAAAGTCGAGAATAATAGTGTTTGATGGTGAAGGAAGGGTGTTTTTGTTGGTGGAATCTTCTTCATAACATTCCTAATAATGGGACAGGGAGAGTGTGGAAAGGATGGGATCTCAATATTTTTTAAGTTGAGTTACTTAGTAAAATTAATCAAGCCTTGACTGTTAGATCTACCATCAAAGGTAATAAAAAAATCTTTAGTTTTTCTGAAGCTTGTTAGATTCAATGATAAAGATCCTAGAAAGGGTTTATGGAATTACTTGAGTGTGGCAAGGCTTTATAACTTGGAGTCTCGGATTATAGGAGGTGATTTTAATGTTGTTAGAAATATTGATGAGAAATTAGGAGGTAATGCGGTTGATTGGGATGAAATTTATGATTATAATTATTGCATTAGAGATAAAAAAAAGTTGTCGAGCTTCCTATTTAGGGGGAGTTGGTTTACTTGGAGTAATGGTAGAGAATGAGATGCTAATATCTAAAGTAGACTTAAAAAATTCCTAGGTAATGAGGTTTGGATGCATATGTTTTTAGATTGTGACGTGAATGTAGATCTTCCTAGAGTTTCTGATCATACTCCTATTGTTTTAACTATTCAAATCCAGAGGAGAGAATAATTAGGCCTTTTAAATTTTTTGATTTCTGGATGAAGCATTAAGATTTTAGATATATTCTTAAAAGGGGTTAGGATGTTGAGGTTGTTGGTAATCCTATGTTTACAGTGATGAGAAGGCTTAAGCTATTAAGGTGAATTTCAAAATATTGAATAAAAAGTGGTTCTCAAACATTTTCTTTAGAGTTAATGCATAAAAGGTGGAGCTTAGTGGCATTCAGATGCAGTTAATGGATAATGGGGGTGACAGAATCTTATTATATAGAAGGAAAAATGTCTTGGGGAGTACCTAGAGTTGAGAGAGATGGAAGAGGAATTTTACAAGCAGAAATCTAGAGTTCAATGGTTGGAGTTGGGTGATAAAATACTTGTTTTTTTCACAAGAAAGTTAATGGTCATATATGAAGAAATAAAATTTTATCCATCAAAGATGAGTATGGTAATACTATTAGTGGGCAAGCTTTAGTGAAGAAGGAGTCCATAAAGTTCTGTTATAATCTTCTTAGTGTTAATAATGGAATATGAATTTTTTATGATGTTAGACTCAGAGGATTAAAAAAAAGTGGCTTAATGAGGATCTTAAAAGAGATATTTGATATACTAGTAACTCAGGAGAAATTAAATTGGTTGTGTTTGATCTTGATCCAAAGAAAGCTCTAGGTCCAAATGGATATAATGGAGGTTTTGTTTAGGAAAATTGGGATATTATTGTGGGAGTATGACTGATGTTGTTTCGTTCTTCTTCACTAAAGGGAAAATGCTAAAAAAATGGAATAATATTCTGATTAGTCTTATCCCTAAAGTGAAGAATCCTTCTACTTGTAATACCCCGTACTTTTGACTATATTTATTTTGAGGATTAATTAATTAAATGCGTATTAATTGGAAATTAATTTAGGTTAAAAATACTAATGTGATGCGAATTGGTATTTGATTATGTGCATATATGATTATATATGAACTTGGTATTATAAAATTTGTCGTTGGATTTATATACGGCATTTTAGAAATTTTGTTGAGACGCGTGGGACCGCCGCGTCACGGTATAATATTTTGATAATAAAAGTGAATTTAAAATCTATAATCCGTATGGTCGTTTTGAGTGCGCCAACGCGTCCGGAAGGGTCGAGATAGTCAGAAAACACTAGCCGGGGGTATAGTTTGGGTCCCGGGGTATTTTTAGGTCATACCGGTAACTTAAAGCGTATTTTGGTAATTTTACATTTTGAGGAATTAAAAGTGACGAACATTGGTTAATTAAATCTGATGTGGATATTGACCCACTAAGCCCATAACCAACCCATATTAACCCTTTAAGCTACGGAGGCTAATATTAGGTTTACAATCTTCCCCAAATCAAACCCTAGCCACCTTGAGCCACCATTGGAGAAGGAACTTAGAGAGAGAGGAAACTCTGCAGAATCTTCACCAAACCTACACCAAAATCAGAAATCAAACCAAGGCAAGTGGTTTAATTATGTTTAATTTCAGCAAATGTTCTTTCCATGTTAGAAAATTCGGATTTATGGTTTGTTCTTGATAAATATAAAAACCCATGTAGTTTAGATCATAGAACTTGAGAAATTGTGTAGAGAATTGCATGTAGAATAGTTTGGAGACGATTAATCTGATGTTAATACATGATTGGGTGAAAGAAAAACGAATTAAATTCTGGAATTTGATGTTGATATATATCTAGGGTTCATGTTCTTGATGATATTGGGGAAAAGTATAAAATCTTGGGATTTAATGATGTTTAGGATGCCTTATTGCCTTAAAAGACGTTAGTTTATGACCTAAGCATGTTTTAGTATGATTAGAGGACTTAAATCATTGTTAGAACGAACTTTGGAGAAGGATTGAAGTGATAAAAATGGTGAAAAACGAGATGGGAAAAATCTGGGCCGAAACTGGTAGCTCGTTAGAAGCAGCCCCCAGGTCGTTCGAACGAACTCATTCGAACGAGCTTCTAACGAGTTGACCAGTCGTTACTAACGAGAAGGGACCTCGTTCGAATGAGATATCGTTAGAAGGAACAGTTCGTTCGAACGAACTGGGACCTCGTTCGAACAGCCTCGTTCGAATGAAACTTCTAACGAGTTGACAGTTTGGTCCTTTTAGAACTGTTTTGACTTTTGGAGTCCCGGAAATTGGTTCAAGGGTAGAGTTAGCATTCCTTTGATGATATAGTGATAGAATTGGGACTTTTGGGCATTTATGAGAAGTAAATTATATACGAGAATTGTATTACATGAACGGTTTGGGATGAGACGTGAGTGTCTATTACGACGTGAGAAATTATAGCGCGTGTAGTCACAAATCGGATTAGTATAAATTATTATAATTATAATTAGTACGAGAATGCGATACGTACTACGATTAAAATACGGTATTACTAAGATGTGTGTTTGTTTAGTATTAGTATATGGATTGTGTGTATGACATACCTACCATACTTGCTATCACGGGAGGTTGCGTTCGCTTAGGACCCTCTAATCCTTGTGTGCCTACGGGGGGGATATAGACTGGTACCTCGATGAACATAGGTCATAGAAAGACTTATTGGGATATTAATAAGTCCGCTGATCATGGGATCGTAGGTATGTGCGTAACCCATGTGATGGTGACTGTGTTCGCCTCCATTATTTGTGATGTTGTTATCGGTAAACTATTCCTGAGAGATTCGGAATATGTAATCCTTATGTACGTGATGTACCGGGATGGATAGCAGAGTATGTGTGCACCGCAGCTTAGTTCTCGGGGTGCTTGTATTGTATATTTATGATGAGAATAATATACGGTTAATTAATAAGAACCTTCATGGAAATGTTGTGAATATAACTACAGTATTGTTTCGAGAATAACATAACGGGTTAGGGATATATATATATATATATTGCATATTGAGCATCCGAGATTACATTAAATCCCTATCTAATTACGAGCGTTATATGTTAATGGAACCGAGTATTATGGGTAGGACTTTCAGCAGTCTAGCTAGATATGTTGTCACTTAGCTAGTGGTATGGGTAGTTATAGATGGGTACTTGCGTTAGGAGTGCACAGTTAGACGAGAGGTGAGAATATAATGTGAGTGCACGTCCTAACATGTACTTTGCATTTAATGTTTTAAATGTTTTTAAAGCACTTGCAGGTTTTTAAAATATAACTCCACATTCGGGCTCTGACCCGTTTGCTTTTCAAATCTTTTTCTTGTAAAACCATTTTAGGTGCCCAGCCACAAGGACACCAAGCATAGGATACTCATTCAGGTGACGAGCTGTAGCTTCTTGTGGAAGCTACAGGGATTTGCATGTAGACGCTTCCATCTTTTGGATTCCAGAGTCACTATCTATCAGTTGTAGGGCATGTTGCCCATTTCTTTAGAGACATCCTTTATATTTCAGTTTTCAGACTTTAGCATGTATTGTTTCAGTTTATTTATTTCAGTTATGGGATTGTAGTGAGGAGTTTTCCTCCAGACTTTATTTACTATTATGTGATGGTTATTCATTTTACTTCAGTATGGTGAATGGTGTTATTTATTTCTTCATTTTACTTCTTGCATGTTAATCAGACTTAAATTAAAATTTGACAACTTGCTTTTTAAATACTAGGTGGTTAGTAATAATAAAAATGTTTTCGACAGTGATGCTATTAACTGAGCCAACTTGGCATTTTGAATTAATTTTATAAAGGAGTAGCTACCCAGTATTTAATTAGTCGGGGTGTCACAGGTGGTATCAGAGCATCAGGTTCTAGTGTCCTTTAGGATCTGTACGGCTATTATGTTTCCGCTACGTTTCTTTGATATAGAGCCCTATATTTTAGGACTGTTGTACTCTTTTTGTGTATGCTTCGTTCTTCAGCTATATTAAGTTTATAAATCGTGAACTTATAAACTTTGTTCTTATTTCAGATGCCTCCACGACGTGCACGACGAGTTCCCAGGGATGCTACGCCCGAACCACAGCCCGCTCCAGTTCAGGGTATGATGAACGCCGCTGAGGTTGCTGCTATAGTAGCCCAAGCGGTAAATGCCGCTATTGCCGTGATTCAGCAGGCACCACCTCAGGCACCGGTTGCCGCGCCGGTACAGGTTAATGCATTCCCATCTGCTTGGGAGCGTGTATGTGACGCTTTTCAGAAAGTGCATCCGCCAGAGTTTGCAGGTAGCTCAGATGTGGTAGTCTCGAGCCAATGGAGGAAGGACATGCAGAGGCATTTGAGGATGCATGAGTGCACCGATGTTCAGAAATAGGTGCTAGCTACTTTCAAGCTAGTGGGATCTGCACTACAGTGGTGGGAGTCTATTACCACCGCAGAGGAGAGGGATACTCTCACGATTCAGGAGTTCTGGGTGCGGTTTGACCGCAAGTACTTCCCGTCCGCAGTTCATACAGAGATGAGGAGGAAGCTGATGAGTTTGAAATAGGAAGGCAAGACAGTGGCCGAGTATGAGGCCGAGTTTACTAATCTGTTGAACATCGTTCCAGACGAGATACCAACAGAGAAGAAGAAGATTGAGAAGTTCACCGATGGATTGAATTGGAGGATCCGTCAGCATCTGCTAGGGAACCTATCGTTGGCCACGTATTCTGATGTGGTTAACGCTGCATTATTGCACTGCCAGGACCACCGTTTTCATATGGCCGAGGGCAAGCGGTCGGGGGAGTCTAGCCATCAGGGTAGGACCGGAGGGCATGGTGCCAGCGGGGCACAATCGGGTCATGGGCAGAGACAGAATGAGCAGGGTACCCAGCAGGGGGATAATAAGAGGTTCCGATCAGGGAACTACAGGCAGGGACAGGGAGGTTTCCGTCAGGGCCATCAGGGTCCAAACTGCCATCAGGGCCAACAGGGGCAGAATGGGCAGCAGTTTCATCAGGGCCAGCAGGGCCAAAGGAGGAATGGTAACGGCCACCAGGGCCGGGGACAGCAGGGGCAGAGGGGAGGGAACTTCCCAGGGAAGTGCTTTGTTTGTGGCAAAACTGGCCATAAGAAGCAGGATTGTCCTGATAAGGGCAGGGCCCCACAACAGCAGCAGCAGGGTGCTCGCCAGGAGCCACAGAGGCCTATGTTTCCCGCCGCTCTTCCCGCACCGCCACAGATGGCAGCACTGCCACCCATTCCAGCAGTCCCAGCTCAGCAGGGGCAGCTACAGTATGGGCGTGTCTACAACGTTCACCAGGCTGCAGTTCCTCAGGCACCGCCCGCGATCGAGGGTACGTTTCCTATCCATGGCACTATGGGTCGGGTGTTATTTGATACGGGTGATACACATTGTTTCATAGCTACACACTTCGCGAAAGCTTTAGGATTGTTAGCTACGGCAGAGAGCACAGTGACGTGTGTCGACTCACCATTAGGGAGTGGGTCACTTATTTTCTTTATATACCGGGGTGTGGGGGTAGAGGTTGGTGGTTTGGTATTACCTGCAGACATGTTAGTATTAGGCATGCATGTTCACGATGTGATCATCGGTATGGATTGGCTCGTAGCATATAGGGCCATGATTGATTGTTTCAGCGGGAGCATTGTTTTTTCCATTCCGGGGCAAGAGATGTTTATAGTGGCGATGCCTCGCCCAGAGGAGGATCGACCGCTCATCTGTATTACATTGAGGAGGATACCTCTAAGGAGGTTGTGATTCCTTTAGATTCGATCCCAGTCGTCAGGGATTATTCGGATGTGTTTCAGGAGATACCAGGCTTACCACCCAGTCGAGAGATAGATTTCGTTATAGATTTGCTACCGGGTACGAGACCTATAGCACGTGCACCGTACCGTATGGCTCCAGCTGAGATGCGAGAGTTAAGGGATCAGATAGAGCAACTGTTAGGACATGGCTTTATTCGTAGGAGTACCTCACCTTGGGGCGCTCCGGTTTTGTTTGTGAAGAAGAGGGATGGTTCACTGAGATTGTGTGTGGACTACCGAGAGTTGAATAAGGTCACGATACGGAATAAGTATTCGTTGCCTCAAATCGATGACTTATTCGACCAGTTGAGAGGAGCTTCTTTCTTCTCGAAGATTGACTTGAGGTCGGGATACCATCAGTTGCGTATCAGGGAGGAGGATGTCTCGAAGACTGCGTTCTTGTCGAGATATGGTTCTTATGAGTTTCGGGTTATGCCTTTCGGCTTGACCAACGCTCCAACAGTGTTTATGGACTTGATGAACAGGGTGTTCAGGGATTTCCTAGACCAGTTTGTCATTGTCTTCATTGATGATATTCTGGTTTACTCTCAGACAGAGGAGGAGCACGCCGAGCATTTGAGGCAGGTTTTGCAGACGCTTCGTCAGAACGAGTTGTATGCAATATACGAGAAGTGCGGGTTTTGGTTGAAGGAAGTCCAGTTCTTGGGTCACATTATTTCCGACAAGGGAATATCAGTTGATCCGGGGAAGGTGTCAGCAGTGAGGGAGTGGGGACAGCCCACGACACCAACGGAGATTCGTAGTTTCTTGGGTTTAGCAGGATACTACAGGAGGTTTATTCGGGGTTTCTCAGAGATAGCAGGTCCTTTGACACATCTTACTCGTAAGGGTGTGCCATACATCTGGAGTGATGTCTGTCAGTTGGCATTCGATGAATTGAAGGACAAATTGACCTCAGCACCTGTGTTAGCATTGCCGAGACCGGGAGTTGAGTATTTGGTTTACACCGACGCGTCTTTGCAAGGGCTTGGAGGTGTATTACAGCAGGAGAGACAGGCCATAGCTTATGCTTCCCGTAAGCTTAAGCCTCATGAGAAGAATTACCCCACGCATGATTTGGAGTTGGCAGCGGTAGTATTTGCCTTACGGATTTGGAGGCACTATCTTTTGGGGGAGAAGTTTCAGCTGTTCACGGACCACAAGTCACTACAGTATATGTTCACGCAGAAGGAATTGAATATGCGGCAGCGTAGGTGGCTTGAATTTGTGAAGGACTACCAGTTCGACATCCAGTACCACCCGGGTAAGGCTAATGTGGTAGCAGACGCGTTGAGCCACAGGCCAGCAGATGAGGTGGCAGAGGTATGGAAGGCTAAGTGGAAGGAATTAGGACACCAGGTGCAGTGGCCCGATCTTTCATGTCTGTGATGACCGTTACACCGCAGATTATCACGAAGGTAGTACGGGCACAGGCAAATGACTCGTTCTGTCAGGAGCAGATAGTTCGATTACTCGCAGAGGGAGCTGAATCCTATACCGTTAGCTCAGACGGGGGATTACGCTTCAATGGGAGATTGGTAGTTCCGGAAGGAGAGGAATTGCGACACGATGTTATGGCAGAGTCGCACGGCTCACGGTACATCCCGGAGGGGACAAAATGTACCAGGACATGAGACGGCAGTATTGGTGGAGCGGTATGAAGAGAGATATCGCTGAGTTTGTCTCGAAATGCGCCACTTGCCAGCTTGTAAAAGTGGATCATCAGAGACCAGCAGGATTACTACAGCCGTTGGAGGTTCCGGTGTGGATGTGGGAGAGCATATCCATGGACTTTATCACGGGGTTGCCTACGTCGCAGAGGGGTCACGACTCCGTTTGGGTAATTGTGGATAGATTGTCCAAGGTCGCTCACTTTTTACCCGTAAGGACTGACTACGCTACGGGACAGTATGCCCAGCTCTTCATTTCAGAGATTGTGAGACTTCACGGTGTGCCCCTAAATATCGTGTCTGACAGAGACAAGATATTTGTTTCGAGGTTTTGGGAGAGTTTCCAGGAGGCAATGGGCACGAAATTGCGGTTGAGTACGGCTTATCATCCGCAGACCGATGGGCAGACAGAGCGCACCAATCAGATGTTGGAGGACATGCTACGCATGTGCATTATTGACTTCGGGGGTGGATGGGAGCAGTACCTTCCACTGGTGGAGTTTGCTTACAACAACTCCTATCAGTTCATGATTGGCATGGCTCCGTTTGAGGCATTGTACGGTAGGCCTTGTCGTTCCCCAGCATGTTGGTTGGAGGTGGGGGACAACAAACTGCTTGGGCCGGAAGTAATTCAGGATACTTCGGCAAGGATTGAGTTGATTCGGGGTCGCATTCGGGTAGCTCAAGACAGGCAGAAGAGTTATGCTGATGCGAAGAGGTTTTTCAGGGAGTTCCAAGTGGGGGACCAGGTTTTGCTCAGGGTATCTCCTATGAAGGGGATTATGCGATTCGGGAAGAAGGGGAAGTTGGCACCAAGATATGTGGGGCCGTTTCCTATTATTGAGCGGATCGGACCGGTTGCGTATAGACTCGAGTTACCGGAGCATTTGCATCGGATTCACGATGTATTCCATATTTCCTCACTAAGGAAATACCTTAGAGATGATTTGGCTCATTCTCACATTGCTGTGGAGGACATCGATCTCCAGCCGGATAGCTCCTACGAGGAGGGGCCAATTGCTATTTTGGACCGAAGCGAGAGGAAACTGCGGTCAAAGATAGTCCCGTTAGTGCGTGTTCAGTGGCGACATCACAATGTCGAGGAGTCTACATGGGAGCGCGAGGATGAAATGCGCGAGCGTTATCCAGAGCTATTTTTAGCAGGTACTTTCTAGTTTCGAATTTCGGGACGAAATTCAGTTATTAGGGGGGGAGTATGTAATACCCCGTACTTTTGACTATATTTATTTTGAGGATTAATTAATTAAATGCGTATTAATTGGAAATTAATCCGGGTTAAAAATACTAATGTGATGTGAATTGGTATTTGATTATGTGCATATATGATTATATATGAACTTGGTATTATAAAATTTGTCGTTGGATTTATATACGGCATTTTAGAAATTTTGTTGAGACGCGTGGGATCGCCGCGTCACGGTATAATATTTTGATAATAAAAGTGAATTTAAAATCTATAATCCGTATGGTCGTTTTGAGTGCGCCAACGCGTCCGGAAGGGTCGAGATAGTCAGAAAACACTAGCCGGGGGTATAGTTTGGGTCCCGGGGTATTTTTAGGTCATACCGGTAACTTAAAGGGTATTTTGGTAATTTTACATTTTGAGGAATTAAAAGTGACGAAAATTGGTTAATTAAATCTGATGTGGATATTGACCCACTAAGCCCATAACCAACCCATATTAACCCTTTAAGCTACGGAGGCTAATATTAGGTTTACAATCTTCCCCAAATCAAACCCTAGCCACCTTGAGCCACCATTGGAGAAGGAACTTAGAGAGAGAGGAAACTCTGCAGAATCTTCACCAAACCTACACCAAAATCAGAAATCAAACCAAGGAAAGTGGTTTAATTATGTTTAATTTCAGCAAATGTTCTTTCCATGTTAGAAAATTCGGATTTATGGTTTGTTCTTGATAAATATAAAAACCCATGTAGTTTAGATCATAGAACTTGAGAAATTGTGTAGAGAATTGCATGTAAAATAGTTTGGAGACGATTAATCTGATGTTAATACATGATTGGGTGAAAGAAAAATGAATTAAATTCTGGAATTTGATGTTGATATATATCTAGGGTTCATGTTCTTGATGATATTGGGGAAAAGTATAAAATCTTGGGATTTAATGATGTTTAGGATGCCTTATTGCCTTAAAAGACGTTAGTTTATGACCTAAGCATGTTTTAGTATGATTAGAGGACTTAAATCATTGTTAGAACGAACTTTAGAGAAGGATTGAAGTGATAAAAATGGTGAAAAACGAGATGGGAAAAATCTGGGCCGAAACTGGTAGCTCGTTAGAAACAGCCCCCAGGTCGTTCGAACGAACTCGTTCGAACGAGCTTCTAACGAGTTGACCAGTCGTTACTAACCAGAAGGGACCTCATTAGAATGAGATATCGTTAGAAGGAACAGTTCGTTCGAACGAACTGGGACCTCGTTCGAACAGCCTCGTTCGAACGAGACTTCTAACGAGTTGACAGAAGGATCTCGTTCGAACAGCCTCGTTCGAACGAAACTTCTAACGAGTTGACAGTTTGGTCCTTTTAGAACTGTTTTGACTTTTGGAGTCCCGGAAACTGGTTCAAGGGTAGAGTTAGCATTCCTTTGATGATATAGTGATAGAATTGGGACTTTTGGGCATTTATGAGAAGTAAATTATATACGAGAATTGTATTACATGAACGGTTTGGGATGAGACGTGAGTGTCTATTACGACGTGAGAAATTATAGCGCGTGTAGTCACAAATCGGATTAGTATAAATTATTATAATTATAATTAGTACGAGAATGCGATACGTACTACGATTAAAATACGGTATTACTAAGATGTGTGTTTGTTTAGTATTAGTATATGGATTGTGTGTATGACATACATACCATACTTGCTATCACAGGAGGTTGCGTTCGCTTAGGACCCTCTAATCCTTGTGTGCCTACAGGGGGGATATAGACTGGTACCTCGATGAACATAGGTCATAGAAAGACTTATTGGGATATTAATAAGTCCGCTGATCATGGGAGCGTAGGTATGTGCGTAACCCATGTGATGGTGACTGTGTTCGCCTCTATTATTTGTGATGTTGTTATCGGTAAACTATTCCTGAGAGATTCGAAATATGTAATCCTTATGTACGTGATGTACCAGGATGGATAGCAGAGTATGTGTGCACCGCAGCTTAGTTCTCGGGATGCTTGTATTGTATATTTATGATGAGAATAATATACGGTTAATTAATAAGAACCTTCATGGAAATGTTGTGAATATAACTACAGTATTGTTTCGAGAATAACATAACGGGTTAGGGATATATATATATATATATTGCATATTGAGCATCCGAGATTACATTAAATCCCTATCTAATTACGAGCGTTATATGTTAATGGAACCGAGTATTATGGGTAGGACTTTCAGCAGTCTAGCTAGATATGTTGTCACTTAGCTAGTGGTATGGGTAGTTATAGATGGGTACTTGCGTTAGGAGTGCACAGTTAGACGAGAGGTGAGAATATAATGTGAGTGCACGTCCTAACATGTACTTTGCATTTAATGTTTTAAATGTTTTTAAAGCACTTGCAGGTTTTTAAAATATAACTCCACATTCGGGCTCTGACCCGTTTGCTTTTCAAATCTTTTTCTTGTAAAACCATTTTAGGTGCCCAGCCACAAGGACACCAAGCATAGGATACTCATTCAGGTGACGAGCTGTAGCTGCTTGTGGAAGCTACAGGGATTTGCATGTAGACGCTTCCATCTTTTGGATTCCAGAGTCACTATCTATCAGTTGTAGGGCATGTTGCCCATTTCTTTAGAGACATCCTTTATATTTCAGTTTTCAGACTTTAGCATGTATTGTTTCAGTTTATTTATTTCAGTTATGGGATTGTAGTGAGGAGTTTTCCTCCAGACTTTATTTACTATTATGTGATGGTTATTCATTTTACTTCAGTATGGTGAATGGTGTTATTTATTTCTTCATTTTACTTCTTGCATGTTAATCAGACTTAAATTAAAATTTGACAACTTGCTTTTTAAATACTAGATGGTTAGTAATAATAAAAAAAATTTCGACAATGATGCTATTAACTGAGCCAACTTGGCATTTTGAATTAATTTTATAAAGGAGTAGCTACTCGGTATTTAATTAGTCGGGGTGTCACACTACTATGAAAGATTTTAGGCATATATCTTATTGTAATACTACTTATAAAATCATTTCCAAAATAATTGTTAGAAGATCGAGGGGCATTATTCCCAAACTTGTCAACAATAGGCAATCTGCCTTTGTGAAATGTAGGGATATTTCTGATAATATCTTGCTTATGCATGAGATTTTTAAGGGATACCGTTTAGAAAAAGGTGTTCCTAGATGTGCATTGAAGATTGATTTGACGAAGGCTTATGACTCAGTTGATTAGAAGTTTGTGATTACTGTGCTGAAGGCTATGGATTTTCCTAATGTTGTTATTAATTGGATTATGGAGTATAAAACAGGGGAAGCTTCCAGTCAGATATTTGGGGTTCCTCTAATTTTGACAAGATTGAAAAAATATGGTTTTAAGGTTTTGGTTGATAAACTGACGATTTGGGTGAAGAATTGGACTAACATTTGGCTTTATTATGATGACAATTAGTTATTTTTTTCCTTAAAAGCATTCAAGTCTATTGGATTAATATGTTTATTTTAAGTGAGGGGGTGATAAAGGAAATATATCAAATTTTAAGAAGATCTATATGAATTGGGTGGACTGAAGAACATGTGGGGATAAGGTGTCTTGGAATGATATTTTTTATCTTATTGAGGAAGGGGACCATAGGATGGAAAGCCTAATGAAGTGGAATAAAGCATGTGTGTTTAGACACATATAGGATTTGGCAAGGAAAAAGGATTACTTATGGGGATTTTTTTTTTGCTATTAAGAGAGGATCAATTTGGAAAGTGAAACTGAAAGCCAGTTATTCTTGGAGTTTGAGAAGCTGTGGAAACTCAGTGATGAAGCTAAAAAGTTAAAACAATATCATATTGGGAGAGGTAACAAAACATTATTTTGGGTGGTCAATTGGATTGAAAGGGGATCTCTTATTTATCATTATGGCAAAAGGATTTTTTTATGATGCAGCTAGTAGAAAAATTGCTACTGTTGATGAGTTTATTGTTAATGGGGAATGGAATATGCCTATACCTATTTCTTCTATGTTAACTGAAATTAATGGTACCAATGTTAGACCCCAAATGAATAGAAAAGACTAGATTACTTGGATTCCTTATAGGAATAGGGAATTTATTTATAAGGAGACATATAAAGTGTTGAGGAATAGAAATCAGAAAGTTCAATGGAGGGATGTTGTGTGGTTTCCCAAAAGGATTTCTAGATTTGCTAGAATTATTTGGTCAGTGTGTTTTAACAAATTGAGAATAAAGGATAAGCTGAAAAATTAGGGTGTTATTGATGAGGATACTTGTATTATGTGTAATGTAAAAGTGGAAAGCAAGGATCGTCTCTTTTTTGGGTGTGAATTTTCAAAAAATATTGGGACTAAATGTCTTTATTATAATGGGCATAATAGGGATGTTAAGTGTTTTGATGAAGAAATTGGGGCCATTTTTTTTTATTAAAAGTAGATCCTTTAAGAGTATTATGGAGAAGCTTATTTTGTCTACTATGATATACACTATGAAGTCAAGGAATGACAAGTTATTAAAGAATACTTGTTCTAATACAGATCAAGTGTTTAAGAAAATTGAAATGCAATTCAGAATGTTACATGCAATTGGAAAAAAGTGGATAAAAAATCAGAGAAAGTGGGAAATTTATCAGCAATGGGGTATTAATGAAGAAATATTTAATAGTTGAGTATGAGGTTATGATACACCTGGTTTCTTAGTTTGGTGATTATGGTCCTTTTGCTTTGATGATCGTCTTCCTTGTGGATCTTCTATTATTGTATGTAGTGTTCTTCATTGTGGTCTTCCTATTTTGCTTGCATGTCGTGTTTATCTTTGGTTTTCTTACTTCAGGTGATGATCCTCTGCTTTGATGGCCCCTCTTTTTTATTGATGCATGTAGTGTCCAATGTCTTCCTTGTGGATCTTCTATTATTGCATGCAGTTCTATTCAGTGTGGATCTTCCTCATTTACTTGCATATAGTGTTCTACTTTGGTTTTTTTGCTTCAGATGATGATCCTTTGCTCGGATGTCCCCTCTGCTTTGTTGTGCTCATCCACATGGACCTTATTTTACTACATGTAGGGTTTTGGGGATGTTTGATTTTAATGCCTTGATGTTAACATATATGTTGTGGATGATGAGTTTGGTGATGTTATATCTTGTGGATCTTCCTCCTATGCATGCATGTGGATTTTCCATAGCTTACTTGCTATAAATGATGATCCTCTACTCTGATGGCCTTCTACATTTTAAATGCTCATCCATATAGATCTCTTAATGGTAATTATTTGATGATGTTTGTATAGATCTTCTTCATTGTGCGTTTTTTCCATGCTTACATATAGCTCTTGAGATTTATTGAGATGGATTTTCTTCGAATTTCTTATTTGTAGACTTGTTCATGAGGCTGTGGTTCTTGTTGCAGTGTTTACGTTTGTTATTTCAGTGGTTTGATGAGGTTTGGATGGTGATATTACTTGTTCTTCGTTGGTCTAGATTATTTTTTGGTTAAAGATGGTTATTGAGATTGTAATGGTGGCTGATCGTTGAGGTTTGTGAGTTGAGATGGTTTGATTGATGGTTTGATTACGCTGGGATGTTTTGAGTATGACTAAGCTAAATTTGATTAGTCTCTTGAGCGGTGCCAACATGTGTGGTTGCATGCGTCGTGATACGCGTTGATTCTAATGTCACGTGGTAGTTTTTATTTTCGGTGTGCTGGTAACCTGGTTTATTGATTTAGAAGGTTTTGGTTTGAATTTGGGTCAGGTTAGTTTATTATTTTGAGTTGTATGGTTGTTGTTTGGGTTGTGTTGGGTTGGGCCACTGGGCTTCTAATATGTTAGTTGGGTCTGTGTGTTGGGTTGTTAGCTAGCCTTTATTTTTTGGTTTGTATGTAGGTTGTTTTCCTTTGTATCTTGAAGCGTGGGCTTATTGTATATGTTTGGGTTATTGGAATTAGTTATAATATATTCACAGTTTAACAAAAAAATAATTCTTAAAATCAAATATTGTAAAAAAAGTCTTTCAATTCCGTTATCATTTTGTTTTTAACTTTTGTTGGGTTGTAAAATCAAATACACATTGAATAGTTCCTTGAAAAGTTAATAGAGTGTAAGATCTTTTACCACTGCACACATATAATCAAATAAATCTTAAAGAATCTTTGTTTTCACTACATTACACTCTAAATATCTATAAACTTAAATTTTTACAATATCTAAAGCACTATGTGAGCATGAAAGTTGGCCCAATGATAAATCACCGGCCACAGGAAGTCTGTGTTTCGTGTCTCACCACTCCCTTAAAAGAAGCCTCCATTTACTGCATACTTATGACATATATATAAACACATATATAAGTTTTTCTTACCAAAACCATCTTGTTGGAGTAATCGAACAATTTTATTTATATATGTGCTGTTAGAGAACTATTTCATGAAATCTTTATCATGGAAACATAAGTTCGGTCTCTCTCTCTCTCTCTCTCTCTCTCTCTCTCTCTCTCTCTCTCTCTCTCTCTCTATATATATATATATATATATATATATATATATATATATATATATATATATATATATATATATTGAGAATATTGACAGTTTAATACTTTGACTTACAAAATCACTTTATAATTATATTAAAGTTTTTTATATTTTTAATAGTCAGATTACCTGAATTTTGTTGCTTTCCTCACCTAAAGGTTTTAACATTATAAATAAATAAATGGATATTCAATTGAAGACAAGTCCATTAAACCCAAAAAATTTAGTGGACAATATTTTCGTAGATAGAAAAAATAAATAAAATATTTGTTAAGAAATTAGGGTATTGTGTGGGACCTAGTAGGACCTGAAAATGTTATAACTCATGGAGATGTAGTTAATGTGTTAGTTGATTAAGATAACTCAAAATTCGTTAAGAATACATGTATAACTCAAAACCCGTTAAGAATAAATGTACTATAAATTGTACTTTCTGAAGTAGAGATTGATGGTTAGATTTTAGTGCTAATAATAAGAGGGTAGTACCGTTGTAACCTGGGAGTATGGTAATACTAGTTGAGGTGTAACCCCTATAAGTATGGTGATAAATGATAATCTAGAAACTTTTCAATGGACATAAATAAACACACTATATTGTATTTGATCAACACACAGATTGGACTCACAATACACTCGTGTATAACCCCAATAATAATAAAGAAAACTCATAAATAACTCAGTCCAAGGAAGAGAGGAGTAAGAACCCTAGGTACACCTTGGCAAGCAGCCAAACACACCAACTAACCCTCAAAAATCTCTAGTCAGCTATTAAAAACTTCGTAATAAATGACAATGGTGGGTGAGTAAAAGCTCTGATTTGCAATAACTTCTCCCTCATATATTTTCTCTCTAATACTCTCTAAAAAGAATCTGAAACAACATCCTCTCCCTCAGAAGTGATTGAGGCCCATAAATAGCCCCCCCCCCCCCCCACACCACTCCCGAGGTGCCTCAGTCTTTTACAACTGTACAAACATTAAATGCCTGATGGACTAGTCAACTCTACATCATAAACATTAAATGCCAAAACATGCCTTTTGCCTAACCACTGTGTGTCAGGGGGCTGTCATCACAGAGGTGGCTCACCAACTGTCTGATAACCCCAAATACCATGGTGGTTTATTCAAGTGCATATTTGACATTGGTTAGCTGGCTAGTGACATCACCTAAAGAAGATGTGAAATTAAGTAGAGGGTTGTTTGGTTTACAACTCAACACACGATGGAACTCAAGGCTGCTCCTCCTAAGATTCCATGATCAAATGTCTTTCGGTGTTTTACCAGGTGTATCTAAGATGGTCAGGAAAACCCACAATGCTTCCTCACTTCTCAATCTTCCAAACCAAGTCCTTCTAAAGTTTCCTACGACGAGGTCTCCCGATAGAGCATTAAAGCTCTCCCAGGCCTGGTCTCTCGGGAGTACCGTTTGAACTCACACTGAATATCGCTATAATCGTTAAATCATTATAATCGTTATAGATTTTAGCTAATAAAAAAAGATACAACATGACTAAGTAAGACAACAAAGCTAAAGGATGAGCCCTCTCTGCCAGTTACTTCACTGGAAGATCTCATTGGGCTGCCACGCTGAGCTGCCCCCCACTTGCACTGCCATGCTGAGCTGTCTCACTTGAGCTGCCTGGGTGAACTGCATCACTTGAGCTGCCTCGGTGAACTACCTCTCTTGAGCTGTCTCGCTACCTTATTCCCTTGAGTCTGTTGTAGTTAATGTAAAATTTGACGATGAGTGATAATTAATTAAATTCATAAATTTCCAATTTGGCACACTTATTTAATTAGAGTATATTTTTAAACCAAATTAATTTAGCCCCTAAACATGCAACTACGTATCAAACCAAATAAGATATAGCATGCGACACAAAATTTCAGGAAAAATCCCCGAAGGAAAAACCTTTTATTTCTAGAATTTTAACAAGTTTACAAGACCATTGACTTACATACCATCTTGCTTTCGCCCATAAGAGTAACGCACGGTGTCTTCATCAAACCTCCAAAGCAACGACTAGAAATAACTCAGCAATGGTTCACACGCAGCTATACCACCAGGACGCGCAGTCTAAAATCTTCACAAGGACTTCCTCCACAATAGCACGCAGCTGTCGATTGTAGAGCTCTCCCCACAAAGAATGAACAAAGACAAAATATGTTCTTGGGTTCCACAAAATAACTCACACATAAGTAATTGGGATTTTTGTGAATTGTAAACAAAACAAAAGTTTGAACCCTTAAATGAGAGAAGAAAATAATCTGCCAAAAGATGTTATCGAATATATGATGGTAGTAAACAAAAAACAAACAAAACTCTAAAGATTTGGAAAATTCTTCTCTACTGAGAAACACAGGCCTGACCTTCCTTTTATAAGAATTTGAGGCGGTCAAAGAGATCATGTTGTCAGCAGCGTGTCAGCTAAAAACTCACGTCGCTCAAACGAATTCTATCTTGCTCGAACGAGATACGCGTGTCATTCAGACGACATCGCGTGACATCTCAATTGAATGACCTGAGCGTTAAAATCGAGGAACAGGACTTAGAAAAATTCTCAAAAAACTTTTCAAAACCACTTTTTTCGAAAACAGTAACAAACCTTTTTACAAAAAAACATTTATAAAAACATTTTTATATAAAAGCTTTTTTAAAACTCTTTTTTTTTAAAAATACCAACACTCTTAATATAAAATGTATATGAAACTTAAAACATGATCTTACCAAAGTTCATATTGTTGGGCTTGAATGTTGAAGACAACTTGTAATTCGGATCCGTCTTTTATAGATACAATCTTCTCAATTCTTTGACGACTTGTAGTGGTATACGACATACTTAATTGTGATGGACATTTATAAAATTATGTCCTTATAGTTAATGTTTTAGTTGATTAAGATAACTCAAAATACGTTCAGAATACAAGTATAAATCAAAACCCTTTAAGAATAAATGTACTATAAATTGTACTTTCTTAAGTAGAGATTGATGGTTAGTTTTTAGTGCTAATCATGTATGTTTTTAACGTGCTTGAATGAATTGATGTTAAAGTTATGCTATACTTGCAGAATTTAAAAAAAAACATTAAATCTTGTATGAATGAACTATAAATTTGGGATTTTAAGATGAAATTCATGTCTAGGTTTCTAATTCTGAATTATACCTCTAAATCCTTATGTAAATGCACTAAACTTGAAAGGACAAAATATAAAGTGGATTGGTGAATTTTGTATGAGAATTTAGGGTGTAGGGGAGGTGTAAAATCCTTAAGAAGACTCTAAATAGAGGTTGTAGGTTCAAGGGTTGTAACAGGGGATATAGGTTGAAGAAAAATGAATTTCAAGAGAGTTTCGTGGTTTAGTCATGTGAATGGCCACAAATGTGGTCTGTGCGCATAGGTCGTGCGAACGGCTAAGTTTTAGTGTTGTACGCACGACTGAGGAAGAATTGTGACTTTTATTCTTTAATTAGTATAAGAGAGGATTTAGAATGAAACTAGGAGATTTAGACATTCTAAGATACTAATCTAAGACTTTTAAATCATTTATGCGAAATTAATGATAAAGAGGATAAAACTTATCCCTTCTTGCAATGTGGATGAATTTTCTTGTGATTTATGTGAAATATACCAGGTGTCAGTACCCATGGGGGACGAACTAGATGGATATCTTTATGGTGTACATGCGATGGCGATTACGTGGGTACCTTGATGTGAAAGATGGATTTAACCTTATTTATTTTACCCTGGACACTACAGGTTGATCGTACCCATTTTATTTTGTGAAGATGTACACAGGGGGTCCTTTCATATATATTTTGGTTATGGGGCTATATAACTGGTGTGATGACATAGTGATTATCCCTATCATATGGGCGATGGTTATAGGCATGAGAAAACCTATAACTTAGCCTAATATGCACGAGAGATCCCCGAAGGCGATAGGAATATGCCTTCATTATGTGAGGGCTAGAGGGTAACCCCTTATGATGTATGTGTTATGGACAATACTTAAGTTGGTATAGACTTAGTGATCATTTGTATTCCCCTGGCATATTCATATTCTAGAGATGTATAAAATCCATAATAATGGAACCCTTACCTATTAAAATGAATAATATGTAATCATGGGGTTCAAATGGGTTTAGGAGTTGACGCATGATATATTTAGGTTATTGGGTTGGGATAACATAGAAACAATAAAAATATGAGATGAAGGTGCACAATTATAATGTAATACCAAATCCCGTTATATTCGTAGACTTGCTCTTAAAATTATTGATTTACCATTTTCAGGATATAGGCCACGAGTGCAGCCTCACCACTGCATTAGACTCGATTTCATCTTGGTTGCTATTCATAGGGTGTAGGTGTCGATCCTACATGCTCATTCTTCATTATTTCTCTTATATACGGTCGAATTTATTTTATTGAGTCAGTATACTCTTTTACTTGATTTAAATTAGTATGGGCTTGTATTACGAGAAGGTGATAGTTTGCGATGATTCTATTACTATATTGGTTTTGGTATCAGAGTATTGTGGTTATTGTGGTTCACTAATTTATATTCAGTTATTTATATTATGTTGTTGGTTTTATTTTTAATCATGCTTAGAATGATACCCAGATGTTTAGACTCATATTTTATTTATGGGTTATCACAAATAAAAAGATGTATAAACATATTCAAATAAGATATAAGTCTTTGAGAAGCATGCTTAGTAAAACTATCATATCTTTGGAGCATATAAAATCAGAAACGAATATTGTAGACCAATTTACTAAAGGTATTTTTAGGAGAGTAGTCTTGAAATTATCGATGGGGATGGGATTAAGCCCGTAAGGGAGTCACCTAGGGAGATAACCCATCTTCTGTGATTGGAGATCCTATGAAGGAAGTCCAGTGGGTAAGAACAATCCATATTGGGTGACTCAATGATATCACATTTTATATTAGGGGGCTTCTCATGTAGAATATCTCCTACCCATCCCTATGGCATAGTGTTATATTTAATGTGAACGTTAAGGTTGGGTTATGCCTTTAATGATATCGAGGCGGTAAAACTCCTGTGGGGTGTTGGATCACATAAATCCTTTGAGACTCACCTAAATGAGAGACGTCGTGAGATTGCGACCATGAGAAAATGGGCTACTCACTAAAACCTCTCATGAGAATCAAGATTAAGCACATGGTCATTAATAGCGTAAAGTCGCAAAACCAAAGTCTTATGTCAATGCTATGTGTGTGGCATTCTAAAGTTTGGCTGAAAGAGACCTAGTTTCAGGACTAGTCCACTATGGTGCTCTCAAATAGAAGATATCATCATTAAGTGTAGTTCCAAGTCCAAAGACTACTACACCTATTGCATAACATTAAATTTTCCCATGTATATGTATTTTATGTTATATATTTTTGTGTTATTTAATGTTTTGTGAAGTTTAAAACTTGTGGGAGTCGTTGGATATATTTTTATAGTTTTAACCCTTCTTGTATCCGTTAGTTATTTGAGTTGGTTTTATAACTTCTTTTTGTGAGTTGGTTATTTAACCAAAAGTAACTTCTTTTTGTGTGTCCTTTCACATCTATAAATAGACTCCTATTTTGTGTGGGCTTTATATATACACATCCTTATATTTCTTTCATTTTCACATTAAATCATCTTCCCCCTCTTACTCTATGTTATTGGCATATATCATACTTTATTTTTATTTTTGGGCAACTAGACACAAAAGACTTGGTATATTTTGTCTCTTGGTGTTCGTGCACATCAAAGACTACTACCTTGATTTTGGGTTGTATCTTGTTGTGGTATATATCCGTCAACACCTGTACGGAGGGAGGAATCTATGACTTTAGGGTAGCGATTAAATGCCTCTCAATAATCAGGCTAGTTCGTTGTAACTTATATATATATATATATATATATATATATGTATGCGTGTGTGTGTGTGTGTTATGTATTTATATAAAAATATGTTTTGATAATATTTTGTATATGTTTAAGTTTATGTTAAAGTTTGTTTATCCTAATTATTTTAAACTTAATTATTTTATGTCAAAGATTTCACTTTCAACATACAAATTTACTTATTTTTATAAAAATGGAAACTAAATTTTCACAACTAATTGTCTAACAATTTCTCCAATATTTAACACAACTTAAACTTGCTCATTTGTCATATACAATAATTTTATGTTTGTCGTTGATCTCCCTACCATATACTAACAATATCTTCACGTGCCCAGTAAACAAATAGGAATCAGCTACACCATGGACGTTGTGGCTGATTCCTATTTGTTTACTATTGACATGGCATATGGAACGGGTTTTGCATCCAAATTACATTAAAACAAACCTCATACGTGTAGGGATTGAATTCGATTCAGACTGCGTATTTTGGATATGAAATAGTGAGATTCACAAGTGTATTTGTTAGATGTAGAATACTGAGTAAATTTATGCACTACGTTCCAACAAAGTATGTAAAGTGATACTATAACTTATAGAGAAGATGTGACACGCTGCCTAATAAAATACCGGGTGATCAGTCTTATATCAAATTAAAATAGGAATCTCATCTGGTTCATTCTTAGCATCACTGTAGAAAACTTTTTAAAAACTTACGAACCAACTAGTATTCAAAAAGCTGGTGCCAAATTTTAACTTTATTAATCCAAGACAAAATAAGTGGAATTAAAATAAAACATTCAATGCTGATAGAATCAATCATAACATAGAATAATAAAAGTCTTACCGAATAAACCAACGTCTAAATCCAAAACCAAACCAACCTAACAGAGAGTAATAAATCTCATACAATTTAAAAAGAAACTAAATAAAACTGTGAGCGACATGCTTGAGATAGATTGATATGAATCCTTACTCTAGGAATAGAAAAATAGATGCGTCTATCCAAATCCCGCAACATCCACATATGCTGCAGTTGCGAGTCCCTGGAATGAATTCAAGCCTGGCATCCCTGTGGTTGGACACCTAAAAGGTTTTGAAAATATTTGATAGCAAGGGTTAGAACCCAAAATATTTTGAAAATATTTAGCAAGTGATTAAATTGGAATAAATTTAAAATGCATGAATACTCTTCATATTTAAGCTAGTGTCGCACTCTCTTGAGGATAGACTCACCCCTCAACTAACGTGCACAACTAACGCTTTCTTTATATCCCACCTAGTCCTCTACCTCATAACTAGCTCTTGATAAAATTCTTCCCGGACACACTTCTCTAACCCGAGTATGTTTAAAATATGATCTATAAGTTATTTATCGCTTTAACTTAAATAATCCTATTTCCTAAGTCCATATAACATTCACACTAGTTATATAATAAATATAATTTTTCTCCATGTATTAGATTACCCGTATATAATTATTTCTCTCATTATATACAAAACGCTATATTAAAACATTCGCACATATCTTGAATATATATACATATAATCCATCCTCCCGAGTAATACCTCACTGAATGTATTTTTTAAAGTACTATCAAACTAGAAAAATCAGTCGCACCTGGAGTTTCGAGACAACTATGGTCCGCCGAATCAGAACGTAAATAATAAACGTAATGAAGGCGGTCATATTCCCCCGTGTATGAGGACATCATCTCAATGCCCCACCTCTGAAATTGGATGCTATGACCTGAGGATATACTCACCCTACTCCTCAAGCTAGGGGATTCACCCACATCGCGGAACCTCCCTTGATAGAACTAGAGTATATAAATTAAATAAATATCTAGTCCCAGATATTTATAAGCACACAATATATATATATATATATATATATATATATATATATATATATATATATATATATATATATAGAGAGAGAGAGAGAGAGAGAGAGAGAGAGAACACCGTATATATATAATTTAAATTTAGGTTTTACCGTGAGCAAAAATTCATAGCACTAGCCTATATTTTTTTCGAGTCTATGGTGCGACTCTAGTTTAATTAATTTGCTCATTAATTAATTTATTAACTTCTCGAGTCTATAGTCCGACTCTAATTTAATTAGTTTACCCTTTAATTAATTTATTACCTTGGTGTCACTCAACCAATATATCCGTACTCGCTCACTTAGCCCGTATCTAAATATTACCCGAGTCTATATTCCGACTCCAAATTATTTTATTTCTCTTAATAATTAATTTAATACCTTGGCGTCACTTAACCAATATACCCGGACTCACTCACTTGGCCCGTAATTAAATAATCCGAATTTGTTGCCCAAATTTCCCCTTAATAAGTTCGACATACTAATTAATTTATTCTTTTAAATGCTCCTCTTTCCACATTTATTTAGTCCTACATACATCCTACTATTTGTCCCTTCCAAACCTCAAACAACTTAGGCTAAAATTACGTGCACCTGTTATACGAATTTAACCTTTAAATTTCATCATCATCCCAAACAGTAAAGGAAACAAATGTCTTTGGATTTTATCTCGTCGTTTGAACGACAGTGCACGTCATTGGAACGAGATCCAAGGTCGTTCGAACGACCCATGGGCCTTTCTCTCTCTTTTTCCTCGCCCATACCAGCCTGCCATTAAATTTCAACTTAAGCTTTTTACCCAGATTTATCCACTGCAAATCATCTTTCAAATCAATTCCTCCTTAACCATTTTCAGTCCCAACTTTATACACAATAAACAGCTCAAATTCGAATTTAAAGATTATTTCTCCCAATCTCTTTACATGTCATACATCTATCCTAATTAAATCATAAATTCCTTAACAACCCAATATGAATTTCTAAATCCTTAACAGTCCAAAAATTGATTTGAAACATCCATAAATTTAAAACCCACACCACACCAAATCTGTCGAATTGTCACGATCATTGACCTTGATAACTTCATCTTGTCAAGGTCAATGACCGTGACAATTCTGGGCGAGATAACATTTTTTGTCACGATCATTGACCCTGACAAGTTCGTTAGAATTGTCACGGTCGTGTCATGGTACTTGACCGTAACAATATTTATCACGGTCAAGGACTGTGACAAGCCCGTGACATTATTTTAAAAATTATCATGGTCACTGATCGTGACAAGTCTGTGACAGGTTTCTTTGTCAAGGACTTGTCACGGTCAATGATCGTGACAATTCTGGGTAGAATTGAAAAAAATTCTACTGGGCAGTATGCCTATTGCCACTGCCTAGCAGTATATTTGTACCTGTTATAGCAATGTTGTACCTGTCCAAACATCATATATCCAAATAAAATAGAGATAATGCAAATATACATTCAAAATAGATAGAATATGCATCACCATATAATCCAAATATAATTCAAATGTAATAATTTAAAACAATTCAATTCAAACTTAAATCAATGTCACTAAATGTCTGGGGTATGGTTAACGCTGAGGAGGTGAGTAGGCCACATGATATAAGAATTAACACATTCACCAATATACGCCGTGCCGCATTGTTCGCATAACTACAATTGGGAGTTCTCCTTTCCGAGCATCACATGCGTGACGAGCACCCTGGACTCGATGTCTTGAAGCTCAGGTCTATGAACTAGTTCACCCTGGACGATATTCGGGTCCCTCAACCCCCGCCCTATCCGCTGGCCATCAAATATGTCCATTATAAACACGCTCGATCAACCAAGTGTCGACAACGATCTGTTGAAGGGATCCAAATAGGGAAGTGGATTATCAAAGTCCGCACGTCTCGGTGATGAAGTAGTGAGGTCCACATCCTCGTCCTCGTCCTCCCACAGCTCCTCCTCCCGCACCGCCTTCGCCTTCCCTTTACCCTTACGGTTTACGCCCAACGAACGCTTCACGAATGAGTACATATCCTGGACCGTCGCCTCCAAACGGGATAGCTTCGCGTCATGTGAATCCACCGTTCGAGCCAACCCGGTGTCACTCGTCTCCAATCTGATGATCCTAGATTTGTCCACCCGCAAGCTCACCCCCTTGTCCTCCCCTTGCGATCAGAGACAAGTACTTGGTTGAGTGCGTCTATGGACAAAGATGCCTTGTCGGCATCAGACTGCGACTCATGCACTTCCTTAAGCTTTGCCTAAAACGACAAAAAGTACATGATTAGTAAAATAAGTAAATTAAAAAATTATAACGTAATTAACAAAAAGTAAACTGTTGGATTACTTATAATCGTGGTCGCGACGCTTGGGGACACCTCCTTGTCCTTCCCCTTCTTTGTTCGAAGAGACACATAAGTATCGAGCCTATGTGGCCTACCCCAAGAGCCACTCCCCGTCCCCTGAAATAAAATGAAGTAAAATTAGTATCGGCCTCGCAAAGTAAAATAATGCAGAATAATATATTTTATGTAATTATAGAAAAATTAAATCTTACCATCATCCTATGCTCCACCTAGGCGTAAGACGTCCAGCCGGAGTAGTGCACGTCCGTCTTTTTCCCCCGGTTTTCCCTTCCCGATTGGCGAGATGCCAATTGTCGCTCCCCGATCTCATTGTCAATGAACCTTTGCCATTTTGCCAATGAGATCGGCTCCTTCGGCGGGACGAATTCACCACATTGGATAATGGACTCTCGTGTCTTCCCAAAGTACCGGGTCCGCATATTTTTCTTCCAGGTCTTGTATTGCTCCCTCAACTGCTCCAAGACGGAATAGTGTAGCTTTGGATTCAGGTTGAATTGTTCCTGTCCAACAAATACAATGTTAGTTGCAAATAAATATAAATATAAATATAAAATGAAATTGAAATTGAAATTGAAATTGAAATATTCATATTCATATTCATATTCATATTCATATTCATATTCATATTCATATTCATATTCATATTCATATTCATATTCATATTCATATTCATATTCATATATTACCTGTAGTGCCACCCAAACAGCTAACTTGAGCTCATATGGCACCTCCTTTCGATTAATGTACCCCGGGCCGATGATCGTCTTTACCATCCCGAGGGATCTCGCTAATTGCGTCGACTTATTCTCAATGGGCATACCCAATTTTCCATATTTGGGGAGACTAGGGGCCGAGGAGCCCTCGTCACCTCCGCTACCATCGAGTCTAGACGACATCATCATAACCAACATCATCATCCTCGCCTTAATACCTAAAGAAGACATTTACTGTAAAAAAAAATGGTATTAGTACATATCAAAATGAGTTAAAAAAAGACATGCAAATATGTACAATAACTACAAATAAAAATGAATTGTTACTGTTAATATGTACAAGAGTGAAACATCCCCACCCACCACACACGCACACACACACACACACACGCACAGCCCCCCTGCCCCCCCCCCCCCCCCCCCCCCCAACCACACACACACATAAAAATATATATTTCTTAGTATTTCTCAACTTGCTGAGTGCTTTGTTCACCCCTACTTTTTATGTTAAAACCCCCACCCCCCAGGTGCTTCCGGTAGGGACGAAAGCAAGGATGTTAGTAAGGCTTCCGAGGGTTAGAATCGTTGTTAGAATTCTACCATGACATTTTAAAAATTGTGTTTAAGGACATTTAAATTTATGGCATTTTGAAAAAAAAAATATTCGGGCCGTGGCCCATTTATTGTAATAATACATGAGTTGCGTGGTATATTTCCTTATTATTAGAATTGTTATATTTAATGGAATTTTTTCTAAATAAATATTGCTAATTAATTAATTTCCTTAAAGTGAAAGTCTTTTCCATAAATGAAAATTTGTTAATTACCTTATATTTCTTATAAAATGCTTCAAATTAGAGGCTTTCCCTATATAATAAAATTTAATATTCCCCCTCCACCCTTAACACCTAGACTCCGATTTTACCCAACGATAGCCCAAATCCAAGTCGGGGCGTTACACATTCCGACGTATCTATCAGACTTCAACGAACTTCATCCCATCATCATTCACTATTATACATTTGAGGATGTTACTACTGGATTAATTTAAAGGACATAAA